>CM055117.1:618208092-618715592 GCA_029206835.1 Rana muscosa
AAAGTTTATCCTGATGTTGGCCAAGAATAATTTTGTCTAATCTGCTTGCAATGTTTATGTATGAAAGTATTCATTTTTTTGGGGTTAACTCCACAGTTCCCTTCTACGCCACAGGAATGGCTGAATGTGGCATCTCAGTTTGCCCAGTGATGGAACTTTCCAAACTGTGGAGGGGTCATCGACGGCAAGCACGTCCGGGTCGTGCCACCACCCCATTCGGGATCCTATTACTATAATTATAAGGGGTTCCACAGTATCGTCATGATGGCAATGGTGTCGGCCAACTACGAGTTTCTATACGTGGATGTGGGGAAAAATGGACGGATGTCTGATGGTGGAGTATTTGCTCAGACTGAGTTCGGCCAACAGCTCCTATCTGATGAGCTAGCATTGCCACCTGCGGCACAGAATGTGTTGTCGCGGATGAGGCGTTTGGCCTGGGTCTTATGAGGCCATTTCCACAAAGGACCCTCACCCCTGAGAGGAGAGTGTTTAATTATAGGCTGGCCAGAGCCAGAAGGGTGGTGGAAAATGCCTTTGGCATCATGGCCAGCCGCTTCCGCTTGTTCCTGACCTCCATCCATCTTGCGGAATACAAATGGAACCATGTGGTTATGACATGTTGTGTTCTTCACAATTTCTTAAGGGTACATTCCCAAAATTATCTTACTTTTGTTGGGCCTGAGGCCTCAATACAGGACCAAAATCATTTGTTGGCCCTGGAAGCTGGCCGTCCAGGCTTGGCCCCCCAAAGCGGCTGTGATGTGCGGCAACAATATCTTGAATATTTTGTGGGTGGGGGGGCATTGATATGCCTGTTGAACCTTAATTTTGATTTTGAAAAAATAAAAATTTTCAGCTGAAAAAATATTTTCTTTTATTTTTGTTTGTTTCTTTTATCTTTCTCCTAGATTCTCTTAGTGCACTTGTAGTGCCATGTGTATTTTCCATTACTAAATACCCATCATTGTCAGTGTAAACACAAAACATAATTTTGCTTACTTTGGCCAACATTGATATAAGAAGCCACACATTGTTGAGTTTAAAAGCTTTTTACTATTTGCACATTATATTTTAAATTTTTTTTACATTTTTTACAAAAGTATGTATAAAATTTTGAGTGTTACAAAATATTATTTTTTGTAAAACGCATGAACAGGCATGCTTAAAGAATTTTACTAAAATGGAACTTCTAAAGTTCAACATGTACAATTCTTTAAATAGTAAACAAAAAAAGAACATTACAAACCAAAGCAATTTCCAAGTTATTTTAACCAAAAAAATTAAACCCGCCCAAGCACAGCCATGATATTTTGGAGCCTTTGCTCCACCCACTTGGTATTTTGCCTGATCTGTATCAAGTCTCCCTTTAATTTTTCAAGGTCACAACAGCAGACCATTAGGTATTGTATCAGGATCTGTGCACTGTGTGTGACTTGTAAAACTTTCTTGCTCTTCAGGCGGAACAGTACCTATAATTGTAAAAAAACAACATGTATTATAAATATGCAGGCCTACATCTATTACCTGAATCTGTGGTGTATGACACTGACCTGTTGTGGTGCCAGTTTCCACTTCCTCAACTTCTCGTTCTTCTACATCATGTGGTTGTGGGTCTCTTGTTGGAGGTGTGGGGTTCCTAGGCTCATGTCTAGAACCTTTTTGAAGCCCTATTGAGATTGCAAGAAAAGGTATACTTTAGTTAATAAATAATAATTTAATAAAAAATTGAGGCCTGAAAGACGAATATGAAACATTCTTTGGAAGTGTGGTACAATTGTCTGTTTTGCCACAGTTCCAAGCTGAACACATGATTGTATCCCTTACCAAAACAGGAACATATATATTTTTATCAAGTTTCACACATGGAAACACCCCCAAGTATATACACTGTTTCACCTGTGTGTGACACCCTAAAAAGGTTGTTCTGTTGGGCCACACTTGTGCTCCTGAGTCCAGATGTTTAACCAGCTGCTGAGCATTCTCTCCTTTACATTACAATGCATACACTTATATTTTTTAAATATAGTTCCCCAAAAATCTATTCAACCATCATGTCCAAAAAATCATCTCACCAAAATAGGCATGGTAACATTTATTTAAACGCTGTATCAGCCAAAAACATTGTATTATTAAGTGAACGTACGAAAGAGGTTTACTACGACCAATTACTGTGCCCACGAACATGAAAGTTGCTATCTTTAACTGTACTATATTTAAAAAAAACACATGCAACAACATGCAAGCAATAATAATCAGAAGTTCAAAGACATGAAAATTACTTACTTTTTCCTATAACTTTCTTTATTCTTTTGTATTGGTCGGGCTCCCGCAACTTGAGGTCAGACCACCGTTTTCTGAGCTGTTCCTTAGTTCTGCACACCCCGAATTTATGGTGAAGAGTTTTAACCACTTTCCCCATAATTTTGGCCTTGACAAGATTAGGCTTTTTATACGGCCCATGCTTGGCATCATAATCCTCCCTCCTCAAAATGGCGACCATTTCCTCGAATGTCATGTTGGATGCCTTATATCTCTGGGATCGGGTCTTTGGTTCCTCATGAATTTCATCCTCTGTTGAGGTAATCTCAGCCACCTGTGTCTCCGCCATGTTGTGTAGCACTACGACGAGCGAGAAGGGGCAGGGAAAGTACTATATCGAACGTCAGGGGCAGGGAAAACGTGCAGAGTTTCACGCATGCACAGTGTATATAAAGCTAATACGCATGTGTCGCAACTATTCATTGTGCGGAAGAAGGAGTAGGCAACGAATGTGATAACGAAGGTACGTAACATTTTTCAGATTTTTGTTTCATCAGTGGATGAGATTGTGGCCTATATATGGTGATAAAGATTATTTGAAGAGTCTTGACTGACACTAGTATTTTTGTGTTGTTTTTGACTTTCAGCAAACATGCAGGCTTTCAAAAGTCCCGAATTTATGGGGGAGTTCCTGGACAGATGGAAGGAACTCCCTGTTCTCTGGCAAACAAAAACAGCTAAAAATAAAAATAAAGCAGCCAGGAAGGCAGCACTGGAGAGCCTGCTAGAATTTGTCAAGACACAGATCCCCACAGCAACCATCCAAGATGTGAACACCAAAATGTCTACAACTAGGGGCACATATAGGACTCAGCGGAATATGGTCCTGAAATCCCAGAGGTCAGGAGCTGCAGCAGAGGAAGTTTATAAACCCAGTCTGTGGTACTACAGCAAATTATGCTTTCTGGATGACCATCTGGAAGTCAGGGATTCTCTTTCAACCCTTCCCCCCAGACGTCTCTCCAGCCTTCCCTGCAGCCAACCCTCCAGCCTTCCCTGCAACCCAGCTCTGCTTTCTTCGGAGGAACAACCAGAGGTCCTTGAGGAGCCGGATTTGGACATATGGAGCCAGGTATAGTATTGATATCAAGATTTATATGTAATAAAAGTAATGATGTAAAATAGATGTTACTATTGCTAACTATTTAATGCTTGAACAAAAAGTGTTTTAAATATCAATAGACAGTAGTGGTCAAAAATGATGGGAACAAGAATAAAAAATGCAGGGGTCAGAATCATTGTCTTTTTAATTTCTTTTTGCATTCAATTTGCAAATGTCATGAGGTGAAAAATGTGTGTGATTGATGAAGCTAAAAATATAAGTATGTCCCTTTTTTATACACAGCCAGCGCTGAGACAGGAAGAGGGTGCCGTTGTGGACCAGGAGGAGGCAGGGCCCAGTGGCACACAGGAGGAGGCAGGTCACAGTGGCACACAGGAGGAGGCAGGGCCCAGTGGCACACAGGAGGAGGCCAGGCCCAGCACAAGAGCCCAGATGCCTCCCCTCAAAATTCAACCAAGAATGCCCAGGAGGGTTAGGCAGGTGGAGGAGGAAACACGTGCCTTTATTCGAGAAGCTACTGCGGCCCTCAGAGAGACCCCCTCCGTTGAAGAGGGCTATGCCGCAGTACTGGCACACAAACTAGCCAGAATGGACATTAGGCAACGGCTCTTTAGTGAGAACCTAATGTTGAAGGTCATCAACAGGGGGTTGATGGGCGAACTAACCCAATTCACTGACCTAGCAGAGGTCGCCCCTCCTCCTCCTCCTCCTCCTCCTGCCACAAGCTCTCCTCCCGAGACACAGCCTCCGAGGAAGCGCTTAACGAAGGCTGCAGAGAAGGCTGCAGAGAAGGCTACAAGGAAGAGAAAGAAATAATGGCCTTGCTTCTGGATGGTCTGACAGAAGGCACAGACTGTTCTAGTACCACAGACTGGGGACATATATCTTACTTACCTGCTGCTGTTCCTGACCTCTGGGAGTCCAGGACAAGATTGTACTCCTAATCTTTTTTTTTATTTTTAAAATCCATATTTTGGTGTTCTATTCTTTGATGTTTGCTGTGGGGTACAAAGGATGCACAAATTCAAACAGGGTCTCCAGTGCTGCCTTCCCCTTTAATTTGTTATGTGCCAGAATAAATGTTTTTTTGATTTACAGTAAATACTTGACCATGTGTTTTTAATTCAAAAAGAGAGTTTGCTAGTGAGTAGGCAGGGACATTTAAAAAATACATTTTATAATTAACAAGGGACACCAACCTCCTTGAGGGGAAATAATACAAATTTATAATGTTGTTGTGGTAACTTGACACACAAAAGAAAAAAACAAAAACAAAAAATTATTCCAAAATATAAAAAAAAAAAAAGGCTGATCTTTTAATTAAGATATTTTAAATTAATTTATAATTTATTACGGAGATCTGGCTTTCCAACAAAAAATAAAATTCATGAGATCACTAAAAATTACAAATAAACAAGTTTGTCATAACTCTGTCTGAATATCATTAGCAAAATAAGTTAATTATTGTAGCATTATATAAAGAAGAAATGAATGCGCTGCATTAAACGATGCAATAATTTACAGCGTTACGAATGTGCTATCTCCATTACAAACGCTAGTTTTACCAGAACGAGCGCTCCCGTCTCATACTTGATTCTGAGCATGCACGTTTTATTTCCCCTTGTAAAAGCATACACACTACCATTTTTCACGACGTTAAAAAGAACGACGTGAAAAACTACGTGAAAAAATAGAGCAAGTTCTCATTTCTTTTAGGCCATTTTTCATGTCGTTAGAAATGCTCTGGAGCCTACACACGATCGTTTTTAATGCCCAATTTAAAAAATGGCATTTTTAACGTCATGAAAAACGGTCGTGTGTATGCGGCATTAGACTGCTTTCACACTGGAGCGGGCATTGACGGTAAAACGCTGCTAGTTTTAGCAGCACTTTGCTGTCGTTTTAGCTGCGCTATTCGGCTTCTAGCAGGCGCTTTTAACCCCCGCTAGCAGCCGAATTAAAGGTTAAATGCGCCCGTGTAGCGCTGCTGCCGAAGTGCTTTGCAGGCGCTTCAGCAGCGATGGCCATTCATTTCAATGGGCAGGAGCGGTGTGTACACTGCTCCTCTACCGCCCCAAAGATGCTGCTTGGAGGACTTTTTTTAATGCCCTGGCAGCGCCCCAGTGTGAAAGCACTCAGGCTTTCACACTGAGACTGCAGCGGGGGCGTTTTTCAGGCGCTTTATAGGCACTATTTTTAGCCCAAAAGCGCCTGAAAAACGCCTCAGTGTGAAAGGGGTCCTACACTCACCCCCTCTCTTTTACATTCACTCCCTCTCTCTTACACTCACCCCCTCTCACCCCCTTTCCCTCAACCCTCCATCTCTCTCTCTAATTCCCCTCTCTCTCACCCTCTCATGATATACAATATTGGATGTAGGGGCCCTTTGGTGGGCGTGATTTTTTGGGGGGTGGGGGGCAGCATTTTATTGAATTCAACTGAATTGTCTGTAGCACCCTCCTAGTGTAGAGCAGGCTGCTAAGTAAATTTATTTTGTCTCCCCTGTAATTAGTGGAGCAGTGGTTGATTATTTAGGGCTGCTTAGTGTTTCACAGGCTGCTGCTCTGTTACTTTCCCTTGTCTTCTAGAGGATTCTAGAAATATAGTGAGAGGGAGAAAGGTAACTAAACTGTGTCTGAGAAATACAGGCAGATACTTATCCAACATGCCATACCATCAGGGAGGTGTGTGATTGGCCCCAAATGTATTCAGCAGCAGAACAACAACCACAAACATACAGCCTATATCATTAAGAACTATCTTCATTGTAAAGAAAAACAAGGAGTCCTTAAAGTGATGGTTTGGCCCCTACAGAGCCCTGATCTCAACATCATTGAGTCTGTCTGGGATTACATGAAGAGATAGAAGGATTTGAGGCAGTTTACATCCACAGAAGATCTGTGCTTAGTTCTCCAAGATGTTTGGAACAACCTACCTGTCAAGTTCCTTTAAAAACTGTGTGCAAGTGTACCTAGAAGAATTGATGCTGTTTTGAAAGCAAAGGGTGGTCACACCAAATATTGATTTGATTTGGATTTCTCTTCTGTTTATTTACTTTCCATTTTGTTAATTGATAATAATAAACCATTAACACTTTTATTTCTTAAAGCTTTCTTAATTTACAGCATTTTTTCACACCTTCCTTAAACGTTTGGACAGCACTGTATATCTGAAAAAATTATCTGTTTTGGGTGTTTCAGTAAAGGCGCACATCACTGGCACATTAAGGGACAGACAGTAATGTTGATGTTGTCAGGCAGGGCTGGTAAAAAGGGGGTAGAAGCAGCACCTGCCTTGGGAGCAGTGTTTCTATGTGCAGGGAGGCACTGGGAGTTTGTCAGCACTCCATTCTCAAGCTGCCTGAATGACAGGAGCAAAGCATTTTTCCTTCTAGTGACACCATGGCTGCAGTGGCATTTTCCTTCCAATAACACCACATACGCAGTGTGGCATCTTTGCCCTGGGGCACTGGATGACCTTGTCCGGATACTGTTGTCACAAGTTCTAAATTTTCTTTACTCTGCCATAATGTGATTTTGTCTATGGCTTCATTGGAGAGACTTCCCTTCACACCCTGTGCTGAAACTGAGGGAAATCTTCCTAATCACAATACAGAAAGCCGTAACTACCTGATAGATTTTATAATCCTTCCATGCGCTATCAAAAACGAAATACATTTTTTTTGGCCAGATTTGGGATTTAAGAGAATTGAGGGAACTTCTATAGTATGAACTACATAAATATGTCTAATAGCAAACTGTCAAAGCTTTCGAAGGAGAACAACTTCCTTATCTTCATACATACTGCATTGTAGGAAAAAAAAGCAAGACAATGAAGGGGCTGCTGAGAAAGACCAGGTCTCCCTTGTTAGAGACTACCAGGCCCAAACACAGTTTCAACTACACCGTCAAATGTCGACTCTGTCTAGGGCAGTGTTTCTCAACTCCAGTCCTCAAGGCGCCCCAACAGGTCATGTTTTCAGGATTTCCCTCAGATGAAACTGCCCTGGTAATTACTAAGGCAGTGAAATTGATCAAATCACCTGTGCAAAATAATGGAAAACCTGAAAACATGACCTGTTGGGGCACCTTGAGGACTGGAGTTGAGAAACACTGGTCTAGGGGATGGCTTTTTATGGACTTATTGCAGAAAACCTGAACAGGAGAGAGATAGGGGTGCAGATTAGAATACTCCAATAAGTTAGAAGAAGTTAACAGAGGAACAACTTCAGACAGAATCCTCTTGTAGCAGCCTTTGCTAGGGATAAGAGGGAATGGCCAGCTAATCTGTGACTCTATGCAAGCAGTCCCAGTCCTTAACCACTTAAGCCCCGAGCCATTTGGCTGGCCAAAGACCAGAGCACTTTTTGCAATTCGGCACTGCGTCGCTTTAACTGACAATTGTGCGGTCATGCGACGTGGCTCCCAAACAAAATTGACGTCCTTTTTTTCCCACAAATAGAGCTTTTGTTTGGTGGTATTTGATCACCTCTGCAGTTTTAATTTTTTGCGCTATAAACAAAAAAAGAGCGACAATTTTGAAAAAAATGCAATATTTTTCCTTTTTGCTATAATAAATATCCCCAAAAAATATATATATAAAAAAAGATTTTTCCTCATATTAGGCCGATACGTATTCTTCTACATATTTTTGGTAAAAAAAATGCAATAAGCGTTTATTGATTGGTTTGCCAAAAGTTATAGCGTCTACAAAGTAGGGGGTTGTTTTATGGCATTTTTATTAATAATTATTTTTTACTACTAACGGCGGCAAACATCGATTTTTATCAAGACTGCGACATTATGGTCGACACATCGGACACTTTTGAGACATTTTTGGGACCATTGTCATTTTTACAGCGATCAGTGCTATAAAAATGCACTGATTACTGTAAAAATTACACTGGCAGTGAAGGGGTTAACCACTAGGGGCTAGGAAGGGGTTAAGTGTGTCCTAGGGAGTGATTCTAACTGTTGGGGGGCGTGGCTACGAGTGACACATCACTGTACGCTGCTTCCAATGAGAGGGAGAAGACAAACAGTGACATGTCACTAGGCAGAATGGGGAGATGCTGTGTTTACACTGACAACTCCCCGCTCTTCAGCTCCGTGACACGATCGCAGGACACGGCGGAAATCGAGTCCGCGGTGTACCGCAGGCGCGGTCATGGAGCTCGCAACAGGGTCGCGAGCGCGCCGGCGGCGGCACGCGACCACACGGCGGCAAATTAATGGGGACGTACCTGTAAGCCCATCTGCCTGTCTGTGCCATTCTGTCGACGTATAAGTGCGTGCGGCGGTCCTTAAGTGGTTAAAGCAACTTCTGCCACTTACATAGTCAAGCACATGCACACTAAGCGTCTTTAGCAAGGGTCCTAGGATAGCTGTTACCTACCAGTTTCCATGGAACATTCTTCATTGATGCCAAAATCCCTCCTTAGGTCAGCCTCCACAGGTGATGCCCTCCAGCAAATATAATTTCATCCAGAATCCTCCAAGCCCTCAGCCAAGCAAAGGCTGAGGCCCAACACATCAACTGTCAAGTATACAGGCTACATCCCAGGGGCAGCAGCCCCAGGACAAGAACACAGAGCAGTCCTCCCAAACATGCACCATCTCACTCAGCCACCTTCTGGGTGTCCTTCCCAGGGATTGACTGAGAAAAGATACATTTTCATAACTTCAGTGGTTAGAGTCTATTCTCTGGAAGCTTGTTCCAGAGATAGGCAGGAATAATCAACCACCAAGCTTAGGTTGACCTGACCAGACCTAGAAAACAGATCACTACTTCAGTACAGCAATCATAATAATAAAGCTTGATTACCAAATACAGTATATCTCACAATTCATTGGTGCAAGACTGAGATAACAAATGTTTTTTCATCATAATCCAATTGAAAGGGTGTCTCTTAATTACATGTATACCTATTTTTTTAACAGATAGGATGGATCACACGTAAAAAAAACATCACATCTGGTTCACTGGATTGAGGCCATGCCACAATTATCTCATAGGGATGTACTTAAATACTTTGTATACTCCTGAGTGTATAACTGATTATAATTTTTCAGCAACCAGCGCCAATGCCAAAACTAAATACATGACTTCTTGTTTAGGCTTCTATTTGTCTTTGAAAAGGACAAATTTACACACTTTTGTAAACAGAAAATGAACATGCAAACATTAGGAAAAAACAATGGCAATGCTCAAATTTAGGCAATACTGGGGGTGAGGGAGTTAACCCCTGGAAGCTCTTTGTTCCTTCACTTCATGGCAATGTCACACAGTGCTGTAAGAACACCAGGGTTGAACATGAAAAAGATGATGAAAGGTCCCCTTGTGTCAAACATGTCTTACTGGAAGAGACCCAAAACAAATAATGATTGTCAAGGGAAACCAATGTTTCTGAGCTTTAAATATATGTGTGAGGGTTCCGGTTATTTTCGCACTGGTGATATTTATATTTTTCTATAAAAGGTAAACATTACAAGTCCTTCTTGCTTGTCACTAAGCATGACACTGTCCTGATGTCCCTGTGCACTCTCCTCCCCCCTCACATCTCTATGTTAACTCAGCAGACATCTATTTGAATAAGTAATTTTCAAACATCCTGCGGAAAAAAAAGAAGTAGGGAGGAAAGAGTTACGGAGATGGAAAGTGTAACTCTTTCCTCCCTACCTCTCTGATTCTATCTTAGTTTAGGTCTGTTTTGTATTATGGACAAAATGATGAATGAAAATGACACTGTAAGGGATAGAAGAACTAGGAACTTTATTCTAGAGTGCGAGGAATTCCACCACAATTGTGCCAATAATTCACACAGAACACTTCTGTTTTATGTTCTCAGAGGAACTTGCAGGGCCAAGTACGTTTCTAACAATGGGGATTCCAATGTTGTGCTGCGTGCAAAGCTTCTCTATCAGTATTTGAAAATGATTTTGTCCAGCAAAAGCATGCACTTCCATTATACATATATGTCATACAGCGGAAAAGAGTTTGTTCCAAGATGAAATATTTTTACAGATTTCTACTACTAGGCATAAGCAGGGGGGAACTGTATGACTTCAGGCCTGGCTGCCCTCCTTGCCAACCTAACAAATGTTTTTTTCATGACACAACTACAGTCTTCATCCAGCAACATTGCCTTTAATTATGATGCCACAACTTAACACAGAGGAATAGTAATTTGCATTATATTTATGACATGTGGGATGTACACTATATTGTCAAAAGTATTGGGACACCTGACTTTACACGCACATGAACTTTAATGGCATCCCAGTCTTAGTCCATAGGGTTCAATATTGAGTTGGCCCACCCTTTGCAGCTATAACAGCTTCAACTCTTCTGGGAAGGCTGTCCACATGGCTTAGGAGTGTGTCTATGGGGGAATGTTTGACCATTCTTCCAGAAGCGCATTTGTGAGGTCAGGCACTGATGTCTTCGCTCTAATTCATCCCAAAGGTGTTCTATCGGGTTGACGTCAAGACTCTGTGCAGGCCAGTCAAGTTCCTCCACCCCAAAACTCGCTCATCTGTGTCTTTATGGACCTTGTTTGTGCACTGGTGTGCAGTCATGTTGGAACAGGAAAGGGCCATCCCCAAACTGTTCCCACAAAATTGAAAGCATGAAATTGTCTAAAATGTCTTTGTATGCTGACGCCTTAAGATTTCCCTTCAATGGAACAAAGGGGCCAAGTACAACCCCTGAAAAACAACCCCACACCATAATCCCCCCTCCACCAAATGATTTGAACCAGTGCACAAAACATGGTCCATAAAAACATGGATGAGTGACGGTGGAGGTGAAGGAACTTTACAGTCCTGATCTCAACCCGATAGAACACCTTGGGATGAATTAGAGCAGAGACTGCGAGCCAGGCCTTCTCGTCAAACATCAGTGCCTGAAAACTCGTGTCCCCATGACCCTAAATATTGTCTGCTGATGGAACAAATGTCAGTGCTTCGACCCAGGAAAGTACTCATCTACTGTACTATGCCCATAAGGCTATTACGATCTATTGGAAAAAAACGTCTCCCCCCTCTGTCGGATTCTGGAAAAGCCTAGTGAATGCCAGTTTACCCCTCTATAAGGCCACCAACTCAGGTAGGGGCTGTCCACAAAAATTTGAGAAGGTATGGACTTGTTGGTTAGAGGATGCTTCCACGTCAAATGATGCAGTAACCACTAACTAGTTTAAAGGATTCATACTAGTTTGTTAATGTAATGACCCAATTTTTTTCTCAGGATGCAGCATCCTCCTGACATTATGTTGAGCACTGTTCATCCTGAACTGACCCTCTCCCCAGATTGGGGTTGTAGTTTAAGTAGGATGTTTAATGTTTATGGTTGTGCCCTGCTGCGACCTGTTCCTGCAGCAGGAGATTGGCCCCTGCGTGGGCCAATGTTCGGCCCCTGTGTGGGCTAATTTTGTTATCTAAAATGTAAATACATTTTTTTTTCAAAAACATCAGTGCCTGTGTAGCGGGGTCTCCGTTGAGGCCCCATGGACTACATTACCCAGAACCCCGTTTGGCACCCAGGGTGCATTGGGCTGCCGCAGAGACTCATGGGTGGGGTATAAAAGGGGAGGGCGAGGCTAAGCCCGGCCTCTTTGGACACCGCGCGGCTGGCAAGAGGACTTCCTGTGCGGTCCTGCTGCGAGTGCAAGGCCCGAGGCCTGGGCCTTGCGCACTTCCAGAGAGCCTTCCACCAAACTGCGGAGCCTGTGTGGCATCTGACATCTACCTGCTTCACGGACGTCAGTTGGACCAGAGACCCGGCTGTGGCAGATCCTGTGTGCGGAGACACAGCGGTGGGAGTCCTGGACTGTGATCGAGTCCGGAGGGGTGAGAGAGCACCTGCTCACAGCTATAACCGAGTATTTTGTTAGGCCTATTGACTGCCTTGGCCCATCGGGTTATACTTGCTTTCCTGACAGGAGACTAGTTGCAGAACTGAGTTATATAGTCTCCGGGGAGTTGCTTCTATTGCCATAGACCACTGTTGGATTACAAATTATTGTTCCTGTATGTGCACCACCAGGGGAGGGCTGGTGGCCTTAGGCCTGGGGGGCAAGTCCAGTCAAGTGGCCCATTGAACCACCGATTCAGCTCACCATCCATGGCCCACCTGTTTTTTCAATGCAGCCTCACCAGTGCCCATCAGTGCAGCCAACTCCAGTGCCCATCAATGCAGCCTGATCACTGGGGCAGGTTACATGGGGTGTATGGGGGGAGATGGGGGGTCAACTAGGGGTGTCAGGGTCTCTCATCTCAGCTCAGCAGGTCCTTGCACGCCACGCTCTCCTGGGGGGGTAACGCTCCTGATCCTGGGGTCAAGTTGCAGCCAGCGCCCAGCCCTGCAGCCCTGCATCCAGACTCCCTGGCACGCCCTGTCTCTGCCTACTTCCAAGAATCCGGTCCCAGGAAGTTGTAGTTTCCTCTGCGCTGCTGTATATTCCACCCACCAGAAGCTTGAGTGCGGACTACAACTCCCGGAATGCAACAGCTAGTGGTCGGCCACCATGGCCATGTCCCCGGCCCGACTTCCTAGACCAGAATAAAAAAGAAAATGGTAGCGGGCAGCGGCTGCTGGCCATTTTGAACATAAGTTAGGGTGGCCTGGGAGGCAATTGCCACCCTGCCCCCTGGCCCAGCCCTCCCCTGTGCACCACCAATCATCTTGCATGCCAAGATTCCTCACTTAAAGACTGAGCTTTAACTGAGTCAGGCCTGACTGGGAGTTTATAGCATTGCTGAGCGCCATATTGCTCACAGGGAAAATAGCTATATGTCAGTGTGTGATAGAACTATATGTGCACTATAGTTGACTAGTGTTAAGCCCTGTACACACGATCGGATTTCCTATGGTTTTTTAACCAATGGATTTTTCCATCGGAAAACCGATGAAGCTGACTTTCATCAGTCTTGCCTACACACCATCAGTCAAAAAACCGACCGTTCCAAACGCCGTGACGTAAAACACTCCGATGAGCCGAGAAAAATTAAGTTCAAAGCTTCTGAGCATGCGTCGACTTGATTCTGAGCATGTGTGGGTTTTTTATCCGATGGAGTTCCCCACAGACGATAGTAATTTGCTATCGGTTTTTTAACCACCGGATAAATTTAAAACATGTTCTATTTTTAATCACCGATGGAAAAAAGACCGATGGGGCCCATACACGATCGGTTTGTCAGATGAAAAAAGTCAATCGGACTGTTTTCATCGGTTAAACCTATCGTGTGTACAGGGCTTAAGTATTACTGCAGGGCTCTGCATGTATGTGTTATATGGTATTGATCGTTAACCTTTATATACAAGTAAATCTATTATAGTTAATCATTCTGGTATTGGCGTCCATTACTATATTTCCCAACTGTTTGGATTATTGTGGGATTGTTCATGAACTGGTATAGAGCCATACATATATACCACCCCTAGACTAGCTGTGCCAGAGAAGGGTCGAGTAGATTGCCGGGGGTTGGCTGTGCTGTGTACAGGGCCCAAAACAAAACCAGCGGCTCTCTTAGTTTGAGGGTATCGCTACACGTGGAGGCTCGTCCGGGATCCTGTATATGGCAAGCAAACACGCCAAAAGTACCGGCATGGTCCCGCTAGAAGTGAAAGCATGGTGCGAAGCAGCCAAAACAAACCCAGACATGTCAGTGGTCATCAGTCTCCCAGGAGAAGAATGGTCAATAGGTGCGGCGGAGCGACTCGTGGTGTCGTTATCCCCAAATAATACAGCATGGGTGATGGACATGAAATCAGACCCAGACACCTTGTTTCAGTATGCACTGATAGAGTGGTGGGATGGAGTACCGGGGAACTTTAAAGGCCGAAGTGTGCAGACGCCAGATAGCAAAACTTATGGTTTGGTGCACGCAATGACCGTGAAGACGGAGTCACCTCCGCCATCCCCAACGGGATCACCGCCAGGGATACCCCATGCAACAGAGAAGCAGAAAGGGAATACACCTCCGATGACATCCATTACTGCCATAGGGCCAGAGCTGTTAAATGCCTTAGGGGATCTGCTCACGAAGTGTCAGAAAACTAACACGGTACACATAGAGGCCAGCTACCGGAAGCTGAGAATATTTTCGGGGAGACTGCCCGTCCCTGTGGGGGAGGAAGACTTCGATACCTGGATCGAACAGGCTTTGTCAGCGGTAGAGACATGGGAGGTGCCTGAAGCGCAGAAAAAGCAGCGCGTTATGGAAAGTCTGAAAGGCGCGGCTGCGGAAGCTGTAAAAATTCCTTGGTTTGGAAATGCTGCCTGCACGGCTTATGGCTGCTTAGCCATGCTACAAGAAGAGTTTGGTCAGTTAGAGAAAGTAACAGAACTGGTGTATCAGTTTGAACACACCTTTCAGCAGCCAGGAGAAAAGCTGTCGGAGTATGTCAGAAGACTGAACAAGATGCTTTGTCAGATCGTGCTAAAAAAAGGGATGATGCCCCAAGCCATAGATGCGGCAAGGATGAAGCAGATCTTAAAGGGAGCGCTACGCTCGGATCCAGTCTGGCTCCACCTGAAAACCTCTGGAGGAGGTATGTCGCTGAATTATCCAGATCTAGTGAAGATCATTAGAGATGAAGAGGCTCTACAGAAGGATCAGCAAGCGATCAAGACGCATACCTCTTCTACACCAGTAATGGTCAGATCAGCCATGACCCCTGAAAGAGACTCAGAAGTAGATAGCCTGAAGTCACAGATGTCTCAGGTGTTGGAGATGCTGACCTCTTTGATGGCAAAGGATCCAAGGGTCTTAGAAAATGAGGGACCGAAGAAGGAGTTGTTCCCGGGTACCTCAGCGCCCACTCCTCTACAAGAGTGGGGGGATGCGATTAGTTTTAACTGCGGAGGAATTGGCCATATTGCGAAAGTATGTTCCAGCCCCAAGAAAAAGAAGATAAATAATCGCAAGCCGGTGGAAAACTCCAGAGGGCCCCGGTGAAGGAGTCAACCGGGTGCCCATCATCTCCAGTGAGCTCCATTGGACCCAAACTGAATGAGAAGCCCAGAAGGAAAGGGGACAAACCCCCTTGGAAGAAGAACAGTGTTCCTCAGCGGGAATATACACCTAAAAAGAGAAATAATGTCCCTCAGCGGGAGCATACACCTAAAAAGAGGGGGAAGATCAATGCATACTGAGCCCAAGAGAGACTAAAGTGAACAGCCAAACACAAGAAGGAAAATTCCAAGGGAAAGTGTGGGGATCAACAGGGAGAGACCCCTCTGAAGTCATATCCAGAAAAATTGGTTGGCCCCTCCCCCCGTAGTGCCTATTCAGGTGGAGGGAGTCTACACAAGAGCCATCTTGGATACTGGGGCGCAAGTGACCTTATTATACCGGGACTTCTATGATAAGCATCTGAGTCATCTACCCATCCAACACAGAGTTTCCCTTACGATGGTTACTTGCCCATAAAACTGACCTTTGACCCCTCAGTAGCCGGGAAGGCTGAAGTGTTCCATACCCTGGCAGTGGTGTGCCCCGGACCGCCTGGAGCCAACAAGAGCTCCCTAATAATAGGGACCAACACAGACCTGGTGAGAAGGTTATTGGCCCCTCTAGTGCGAGGGAAGAATTCCGCTGTAACCAGAATCCACCCAATGTTGAAGACAGCCTACCAGCGACTAGTCTTGGAACAGCAGGCCCCAGAAGAGGGGGTGGGAAAAGTCTGGAGACTGGCAAAGAAAGGGATAGTATTGCAGCCCGGTGAAGTAACCTGTCTCAGGGCCACTGTGAAGCTTACTTGGGAGCAACCTGGCCCCTTTGTCATCTTGGAACCAGACCCCCGGGAAGAATACTCAGGCTTAGAAGTGATCCCAGAAATGGTTCCAGTAAGAGCTCTGAAGAAGGCACACTGTAAGGTGCCGGTGAGCGTCAGGAAAACCACGGGTACCCCCATGGAGATCCCTGCCAGGATGTTGTTAGGCCAGGTGAGCCCTGCTGCCCCAATTGTCTTATCAGATGTGGAGAAGACAGAGGGAGAAAGGACTAGCTGGGAGAAGCTCTGTATGGAGAATCCGAATCTGCCAAGGGCCTGGAAAGAGAGAGCAAAGGCCCAGTTGACCAGATGGAGGAAGATTTTTTCCAAAGATGAGTTCGATGTAGTGCGAAGAGTGCCACTCATTGAATCTGCCTCCAGGAAGACAAGCCTTTCAGGGAGAGAGTCAGGCGAGTTCCTCTAGCTGACCTTGAAGACCTGAGAGAACAGCTCGCCGAGCTCAAGCAAACCGGTGTTATCCGGGAATCTAGAAGCCCCTATGTCTCCCCAATAGTGGTGGTCAGGAAAAAGAATGGGTCGTTGAGGTTGTGTATAGACTACAGGACTCTCAACAGGAGAACGATACCCGACCAGTATACCACTCCGAGGATAGAGGATGCCCTACAGAGTTTGTCTGGAGCCAGGTGGTTCAGTGTCATGGACTTAAAGAGTGCATACTACCAGATCCCTATGAATCCAGAAAATAAGGAGAAGACAGCCTTCATAACCCCTGTGGGATTCTTTGAATTTGACCGGATGCCCCAAGGTCTGTCTGGAGCCCCTGCCACCTTTCAACGCCTCATGGAAAAAAACGTAGAAGACATGAACCTCATCGAAGTTCTTGTGTACTTAGATGACATCATCATCTTTGGGAAGACTCCAGAGGAACATAAGGAGAGACTGGAAAAAGTCTTGAGAAGGCTCAGCGAAGAGGGACTCAAACTTTCGCCAGAGAAATGCCAGTTCTACCAGTCATCAGTCAACTATCTGGGGCACATAGTGTCCGAAGAAGGGGTAGCCACAGACCCCGGGAAGCTGGAGGCAGTTACCTCCTGGCCACGGCCCACCACTGTGACAGAACTCAGGTCCTTTTTGGGGTTCTGCTCCTACTATAGGAGGTTCGTAGAGGGGTTCGCACGGATTGCCAAACCCCTGAATGAACTGTTAAAGACAGAGGGAGAAGAGGATGACTCGGGTCCCAGGAAGCCGGGAGAGTCAGTCGAAGACCAGTGGAATGGGAAGTGCGAAGAGGCCTTCCAATGCTGAAGAAGAAATTAACTACTGCTCCTGTCTTGGCCTATGCAGACCCAAAGAAACCCTATGAACTCCATGTAGTTGCCAGTCATGACGATCTGGGAGGAGTGCTCTACCAGGAGCATGAAGGGCAACTGCGACCCGTCGCATATGTGAGCAGAAGTTTGACTCCTTCTGAAAAAAACTACCCCACTCATAAGTTGGAGTTCCTGGCCCTCAAGTGGGCTGTAGTTGATAAACTTAAAGACTATCTGTATGGGGCAGAATTCACTGTGAAAACTGACAACAACCCCCTTACTTATCTTTTCACCACAGCAAAGCTGGATGCCACAGGCCATCGATGGCTGGCTGCACTATCTGGATTCAACTTCAGCCTGAAATACAGACCTGGGGCTGGAAATCGAGATGCGGATGCCCTGTCCAGAAGGTCTCATGCTCCAACTAGCAGCACGGAAGACTGGACCCAAGTGGCACCGGACGGGGTGCGGGCCCTTTGTCAAGGGGCTGAACTCCAGGCCAGTGGGGGGTCCAGAGCGGAAGAGATAGGGGTCACAGTAGTGGGGGTCCCCAAGCAATACTGTGGAGTAACTCTGATAGAGGAAGATAACTTACCAAAGCTGTCCAAAAAGGAATTGAGATGTGACCAATTGGAAGACCCTTTGGGGAAATTGGTCCTAGAGGCCCTGGAAAATCAGGATCCAGATAGACTCTTGCATCACCCTTCGAAGGAAGCTCCGCCTGTTGCGGAAGGAGTGGGACAGGTTGCAGGTGCATCAAGGGGTGGTCTACCGAAGGGGCCCCTCTGGTGACCTGGAAGACAAATGGCAACTGTTTCTACCCGAAAAACACAGAGAGACTGTCTTGGTCGCCTTACACGACCACCATGGTCATTTAGGAGCCTTATTTTTCGTTGATTTATAATTCGTACTTTCGGTAGAGTACATTGTTTTTCGTTGATTCTGGACACAACTCCTACTTTTGTAACTTTTTTTGGGTTCGTTGATTCGTAATTTTCCGTGTCTCTCTCACAACGACGCTGCCTATTATGCCTAATGTGCTTCGAATGGATTTGTACTTTTCTAAATACATAGCGGTTATTTGTAACGATTCGAAATCTCGTATTTTACTTTCGTTTTTTACATGCGACTATAGCCTCCGCCCCTGTACACCATTTTGAGAGGGAGTTCAGCACGGTGAGGGAGAAGCAGAGAGCAGAGCAGAGTGTTATTGTGCTTCGAATGGATTCAAAATCTCGCATTTTACTTTAGTTTTTTTTACATGCGGCTATAGCCTCCGCCCCTGTACACCATTTTGAGAGGGAGTTCAGCACGGTGAGGGAGAAGCAGAGAGTAGAGCAGAGTGTTATTGTGCTTCGAATGGATTCGTACATTCATAACTTTTTTCATAACGAATTATGTCGAAGACATTCGGGCATTCGCTATTTGCGATATAATTTATTTCGGATTCGGTTTTATTCCTAATTGCTTTGTTCGGAAGTTCGAATGCTTCCGAATGTCCGAAAGTTGCTAAATTCGGACGAATTTCGATTTGTTACGAAACGAATTGCACCAGCCTACTACTCGCATTTATGACAAATGATTCCACTGATGTAGTTAGGTTTGATAATTAATCAATGTGAATATCTACCCTGTTTTGTGCAGAGAGGTATGTATTTGCTGATGCCTAATGTTGTGCAGATTCCTCATGTTCCCTGAGAGATGTGGATTCCTGGAGCACCAGAGTTTCCTCCGTTTGGCCACGACTAGGTGGGACCGAAAATTAAAGAAGAAGATCCTGCATGTGCACCAACTTTTTCAGCATTACATCTATTAATAAATGGATTATGTATGTTATTATCAAAAGCCAAATTATTGCAGGAAAGCAATTGTTTTTACACAGAAATTGATAGCCATTTTGTTAAAACAGAGCAAAAACATAGGGTATAGGGTTAAAGTAGTCTTTATGTTCCTAGAAAAGTAACACATTAGTAGCAGCTGATGATGACCTCACAGGGGGTGCTTTAATTAAATAAAATTTAGTAGTGGTAGCAAAACCACTACAACTGCCTGAGACTGCCGGCCATACATAAATTGAAACTCGGCCAGTTCAGAAGGGACTGGATGAATTTTGATCCATGCATGGCCACTCTCATTGTACAGAAGTCAATCTACCAATCGACTTCTGTACAACCAGCCTATCAGCTTTTTCCTGGTCAATCAGTGCTGCCAACTATAGCCAGCAGCACTGATCATTGTACAGTATTCTTGCGGCAGGGAAGTCTCCCCACCATCAAAACACAATAGCACAGCAGGAGCATTTCTCCATCCACCTAGAATTCGTGGATGGGGGAGTCCGATCATTATTTTTTTGTTCAACCCACTGGTTGAACAAAAAAAAAAAAGATTAAATATATGGGCTGCCTAAATGCATAGATTTATCTCATTCAACTCACAATCTGAATGAGAGAGATCTAATAATTTCCTCCATCAATTCTAAACAGCGTGGATGGGCAATTCTCCTTTCCAGCGGATGTATTCAAACAGCCGAGGCGACTATCTGAATACTTAAACAAATGCAGCCACTGTTCGGCAGGCAATTGTCCACCCAGCTTCTAGAATTTTTCAATCAAAATTTGTCATAAAAAGGCAGTGCCAACTGAGCCATCTATGGTCAAATGTTGGTTCATTTAGCAGGAATTGGATGAAATTTGAGCAATGTATGGCAATATTTAGATGTAGAACACTAATGAGAACATGTGAAAAGTGATTCGGCAGATGCGGAAAGCATATCTGAGTTCTTACAGAAGACAAAGGCTTATCTGACCACAAAATGACAGATTCTGTAAGTTCTGTCTCAAGGACATATAGCTTAAACCTTCTTGTCCCATAAACTTCAGATACCATATTTCTTTTATCTCAACTTTATTAGAACAAGCCAGGTGAAACTACAAAATTAACAGAAATAGACCTCAATCAGTACAATATTGAATACATTAGAGAAACAATGATCTACAATACAAGATGAGATAATAAAAACATACTTTTTAAGTTCTCTAAGGGGTGATGGCTATAGATTGAGCGGGACATGTCTTGCTTCCTGCAGTGTCTTCTCAAAGAAAATGGTGGTTGCTTCCCTTTCTGTGAAGATTCTACCCAGAATTCCCTGCTAACTAACAACTTCCTGGACACACAGTAAATTGAATAAGCAGAGCTGAAGCAATACTAAAAAAAGGACGCTAGATGGCACCTGTACTCCACATATGATTAACTTATGTAAATTACAAACCTAGCATGTAATTTTATCAACACAGATACAGGTAATCAGAATAGAAGTCTGGTGGGCAGAACGCTCTCCGCCTGACATCAAGTGACAACACTAACAGAGTCTTCCGTAGAAAGCAACAGAACAAGTTCGGTCACTGGTCTTAAAAACACTTTAGTCTCATTCTGTTGAAAGATCTTGACCTCGACCTTACGGACACGATTGCCCTTGCTTGGGAGTACTTTGGTGACCAGACCTAAAGGCCATATATTCCTTAGTGTCTGGCAATCTTTCATGAGCACAACATCACCAGGTTTAAGATTAGGCTTTTCAGTGTGCCACTTTCTCCTTACTTGTAGAGTAGATATATATTGTTCCCTCCACCGGCTCCAGAAGGTATTGGCAAGAGTTTGTACTTGTCTCCATTGACGTTTATAAAGGTCCTTCTCACAAAACTCTCCAGCTGGAGCACCGGCAAGACCAGTCTTTTGCGTGAGTAACATGGCAGGTGTGAGAACCACTGGATCTTCAGAGTCACTTCAAATTGATGTCAAAGGTCTAGCGTAAATGATAGCTGTAACCTCTGCCATAAATGTCACTAAACATTTGTGAGTAAGCCTTGCAGTTCCTACTTGTAAGAAGATAGAGTCAAAACGGTGGGTTTTAAACTGGTTGAGAGAAGTTGTTGTGAATGAGGTAGAAACCTGAGGGCGGATTTCTTGATCCTTGTCTACATTTATTAGATCAAATGTGGTAAGGTCATTAGTGTTACAGTCGGGACTGCATACAAAGGTGGGACCTGTGAACCACAAAGTACTTTCAAGGCAGCTGGCCGCCACAGATCTGGTCGCTAGGTCTGCAGGATTATAGTCTGTAGGCACAAAATGCCATTGTTCTGGGCAGGTGGACCTCCTTATTCTCAACACTCTGTTATTGACATAGACGTAGAAACGCCTAGTTTCATTATGGATGTAACCCAGAACTACTTTACTGTCTGTATAAAACTTAGTTTCTTGAATTTCTAGGTTTGTCTCTGTTGCAATTAGTTCGGCTAGCTCTGTAGCCAATACCGCAGCACAAAGTTCCAGCCAGGGTATGGTGTGTTTGGGATGTGGTGCAAGTTTTGCTTTCCTCATTACAAATCCTATGTGGCATTGTCCTTTAGTGTCTATGGTTTTCAGGTAAGCTACAGCAGCAATTGCTTTAACAGAAGCATCTGAAAACAAACAAAGTCTTTGCATCTGAACATCTGCAGATGACAGAGGAGCATATGGGCGATGAATTTTAAGGTTTGATAAAGCTGTTAGTGAGTCCTTCCACTCTAGCCATAAGTTCTTCCTGTCGGTGGGGAGAGGGTGGTCCCAATCTAGCGACTCACAGGTTAAGTCTCTGAGTAGTGCCTTACCCTGGATGGTGACAGGTGCTGCAAAGCCTAAAGGATCATACAGGCTGTTTATGGTAGACAGGACACCTCTACGGGTAAAGGGTTTTTCTTCTGTGTTTACTTGGAAAGTAAAGGTGTCAGATCTTAAGTCCCAAAGCAAACCAGGGCTGGGTTGCATGGGAAGTGAGTCTGTGCCTAGATCTAAGTCCTTTAACTCGTTAGAATGATCTTGGACAGGAAAGGCTTCTAAAACTTCTCCACTGTTGGAAGCAATCTTGTGGAGTCTTAAGTTGGAACAAGCAAGCATTGCCTGAGTTCTTTTGAGGAGACTGATTGCGGCTTCATTTGTGGGTAGTGATTTCAAGCAATCGTCTACATCAGGTGTGCCCAACCTTTTGAAGAGCAAGGGCCACTTAAGTGACTTGGTAACTGGTCGCGGGCCACAATGAGTGGAGCAGGCGGATGACAGGTTTTTGTCCACTCTACTTTATGTGCCCTCCGATCCGATCCACCCAGATGGAAGGGGACGGATCCACTTCTGTTTTTTTTAGGGGATCGGATTGGAGATGTGTGGGTGTAAATGGACACAAGTCCGTTTACATCTGCCACTCCATAGGGGTGAATGGAGCATCTGATTGGGTCGGACTTAGCGTGTGAAAGGAGCCTAGGGCTGCTTTCATATGAATGTGCTGAAGCTTACCCACACCATGGGTACAGTGCAGTGCACCTGTGACTTTTCTGAGGGTTAACTGCACTTTGCCATAGACTTCTATTATATCCTGCTGGGGTGGTGTACTTTTTGAAAGTGCACAAAACCTGCAGGTAATAACAGAAGTCTATGGCTCAGTGCAGGTAACCTGCAGGTGCACCTGGGGATCACTTTGAAAGCAGCCCAGTAACCATGGCAGAACAGATATGCCCATATATTCACTGTGATTTTAGTAATAAACTTACCTGAATGAAAGACTGTTATTAAAGGTATCGCCAGCTGTTGCTGTCCCAGGCAGAGTGCATTTGGTATCACTCCACCTGTGACAGGAGGCCGCGCTATACAGGTAGCATCAGCTGATGCGGCTCTGCTCCGCAGCCACTTGCTTCCTCTACCGCCAGCTTCATTCACAACACTGATGCTCTGGGATGGTAACCTGTGATCTGTGCTTGCCAACCCACCATCCCAGAACAGGAGGTTGCGGGCCACTTTAGAGGGCTCCGCGGGCCACATGTGGCCCTCAAGCCACTGGTTGGGCACCCCTGGTCTACATAGAAATCCTTGTCCACAAATTGTCTGACATCTGACCCATACTCTAACTCTCCCACTCTAGCAGAGTGTCTGAGGCCATATATAGCAACTGCAGGGGAAGGACTGTTGCCAAATATGTGCACCCTCATGCGGTATTCTGTGATGTCTCCAGAGGGGTTTTTGTCCCTGAACCAGAGAAACCTCAGAAAGTTTCGGTGTTCTTCTTTAACAAGAAAGCAATAGAACATTTGTTGCATGTCTGCCATGAATGCGACTGAATCTTTGCGAAAGCGGAGAAGTACTCCTAATAGTCTGTTGTTCAGGTCAGGGCCAGAGAGAAGGACATCATTTAGAGAGACACCCTCATGCTTGGCGCTGGAATCGAACACCTCTCTAATCTGCCCTGGCTTCTTAGGGTGATATACCCCAAATATGGGTAAGTACCAACATTCTTCTGAGTCTTTGAGGCTATCTCAGCATGACCATTCTGGAATATTTTGTCCATGAAGGAAAATAAATGTTCTCTCATCTCTGGTTTCCTTTGAAGATTGTGTCTTAGGGAAGTGAGGCATTTATATGCTAGTTCTCTGTTGTTAGGCAAACGTTGTCTTTGTGGCCTAAAGGGAAGAGGTGCAACCCAGCTATTAGTCACGTCTTTCTCCATACTCCTTTCTATAACTTCTAGGAAGAGCCTACCCTCAATGGACATTGCTACCTGGTTATCTTCCTTTGTTCTCTTGAACACTGTGCTTCCTAAGTCGCTTTGGTCGTCGTCATAGGTATTGTTGTCACAGAAGGGACTTAGGAAGGGAAGAGGTACAGGGTTGTTGTGTGGTAGCTCCTTTATGAGGATGTGATTTGGACAGGGTTGGAAAAGAGAAGGACGACCATTTTCGAGGGTACTAGTGAGCAGGTTATTAACAGATGCCGATTTGTGTGCACCTCCCAGGCAAACATCACCTATAATGACCCACCCGAGATCCAGTTTTTGGGCATATGGGGCGTTTTGAGGACCGTTGATCAGCTTTCTTACTTTGTGGACTTGCAAGATATCTCTCCCCAGGAGTAAGATTATCTGAGCCTGACCATCTAGTTCTGGTATCAGATGTGTTATGTGATTCAAGTGAGTCAGGTGAGCTGCTGCTTCTGGTGTGGGAATCTCTGATCTGTTGTCTGGCATCTGGTTGCACTCTATTATGGTCGGTAAGCATAGGCATGTCTTACCATCTAAAGATTCAATTTGTAGGCCGTCAGCTCTTCTCCCCGCTGTTTCCACTGTACCTGCACAGGTCCTAAGGGAGTAAGGGCTGTTGGGCCCTTTAAGGTTTAGAATGTAAAAAAACACAGATCTAGCTAGTGACTTATTACTCTGATCATCCAAGATGACGTAGAGCTTGACTGCTTTGTCTCTGCGTCCTTTTGGGTAAACTCTCACTAGACAGATTTTGGAGCAGGATCTGCCACCTGTACTTCCTTTGCAGACTTCAGTGCACTGTGAAGTGATTGCTATGGCATCTGTACTAGAGTCTTTGGTCTCCCTGCCTTGCTCCTTGTCACCATTGACAGGTGGGAAAGTTCTTGGAGTAGGCCTTGGATATAGAGCTGTGTTGTGCTCTGTGCTGTCACATTCTGTACATTTGACACAGACCTTACAGTCCTTGGCGAAGTGTGTGACGAAGAGCAGCATTTGTAACAGATGTTGTTCTCTTTGA
Organism: Rana muscosa; assembly: GCA_029206835.1. Taxonomy (NCBI): domain Eukaryota; kingdom Metazoa; phylum Chordata; class Amphibia; order Anura; family Ranidae; genus Rana; species Rana muscosa. Next base: position 618,233,106 of record CM055117.1, read on the forward strand.
GGAAAGCTTTGCGATCATGGATGGTCTTTGTCCTGAAGGCTCTGCATTTCAGAAGAGGATGTGGCATCTTATGCAGAGGGCAGAACTTAGTAGGGTCGCTGTCTTCATCCTCTGGTTGAGACTCTGCAAATCTGTGGGAAGAAATGTTAGTTTTGTGCACTGATACTGGAGCTCTGAGTTGTTTAGGGCCAGAAGAAGTGGTATAAGACACTGGAAAAATGAAGCTGGGGTCATCTTTCGTACCTGCTTGTCTGTCTACAAAGACCACAAACTCACTAAAGGGTGGAAAGGGTAAATTGTGTTTCCGTTTGTAGTTACCGCCATGAGCAATCCATCTTTCGTGTAACTCATAAGGAAGTTTGTGTGCCAAGGAGTTAATACCTCTAGCAGAGTCAAGATAAGAAAGGCCAGGTAAGTCCCCTTCTGCTTTAGCAACTTGTAACTCCATACACAGATCACTGAATTCTCTGAGTCTTTGGTAACCTCTGCTAGGTATTTTTGGGAAGTCCTCTATCCTTTTAAACAGTGTACTCTCTATAGCCACTGGTGAGCCATAACACTTATCCAGTCTGTTCCAGATATTTGCAAGGCCTATCTCAGGGTGGTTTATATTAATGTTTCTGATACTTTTGGCATGTTCTATCTGTTGCCTGCAGGATAGATCTAGACCTTGAATGACACTCCCTGTAGTGTTGAGGGTGATCACTAAATTTGACAAGTATTTGGGTAACTCACGTTTGGCCAGGAACTTGGCAAAGTCTACAGTAGCCTGATTGGCATTGGGGTAGGCTGCTGGTGTATTGTGGTGCGGTGTATAGGCGTACCTGGTAGAAGTCTCTTCTTTAGGTGCGCTGTAGGATGCTGCTTGGGTGACAGTGCTGGTAGACATAATCTGATGTGCGTTGCAAGGAATCTTGTTGGTCCTCCTCTAGGCTTGGTATGCTGCTACCTACTCTTGGCTCATCGTAGACGGCTGCTTCTAAAGCTTCTGCTTCTGCAATGGCGGCTGCAGCGTCTCGGTCCACTGCCAGCTTCTCCATGTTAGCTTCTAGGATAGCTTGCTGCAATTTCAGAGATGCCTCTTGCTGAGCTAGCTCGTCCTCCATGTGTCCTCTTTCCTTCTCTCTTTCTTGTTCCATGCGTATTCTTTCCTTCTCTCTCTCTCTTATTCCAGGTGTATTCTTTCCTTCTCTCTCTCTTGTTCCATGCGTACTCTTTCCTTCTCTCTCTCTTGTTCCTGTCTCACCCTTTCTGCTTCAAGGTGGGCCTTTTCTTTTTTTCATCTGCAGCTCTTGGTCTGTGAATGCGGCCCTGGCTCTTGCTGCTTCAGCTTTTGAACGGGCGATAGCTGCTGCATTTGCGACAGATGACCTAGATGAGCTTGCTCGTGAACATGTTTTGCAAGAAGATGTCCCACTGTGAGACATGGCTGCGGGGAAGAAGCTGTCTTGCTGTATAGAGACCGTTCTAGTGTTGATGCTGCTTGACAGAACGCGTCTCTGTGTAGCGTGGCTGCTTGCTTCGCCTGCCGCAGGCCTGTTTCTTTACGGCTTCTGACTGTATGGATACTGCAGAGAGTATATGGACAGGTTGGATGGTTTCCAGAAACAGACAATCTGGTCTCCCAGTCCCAAGTAGACAATAAAAGAAGAAGGTAAGAGACAGGGCTCTCTCAAAATGATGGGATTTTAATGGGAGACACCGGTTCTGTTTATAAGGGGAGCACACTAGACAAGATAAGTTTAGAAAGATATACATTTATTAATAACATTATTAAAACATGTTCATGGTTTACATAGACCGTAGAAGAATTGAAACAAGATACTTAGTTGTGCAGGTAGCCAACATGTTTCGCACAGTTATGCTTCATCAGGGCCTTGCACTCATCTTAAGTTTCATCAGGTCTGTACAGAACATGAAAAAATGTCATTAGTATCCGACAATAGTTTAAATAATAATAATACATAAAGATATGTTTGCATTATAACATTTATCATATTTTAGCAGCAAAAACTGCTGCTTGCTCACCTAGTCTGAAAAAGTTTTGTGATTCATGCACAGCTTAACATACGCGCCAATACTGAAAGGACCCACACAGTGACTATCCTGGTGGAAGTCAGATCCAGCAGGTAGGAACGTGAGGATGTTAGATCGTTACAGTCAACCAATCAACCATTAGGAAAGTCTACAGATTGAAGTAAAAAATGGTAATAATAATAGTGATAGTAATAGTGTACTGGTCATGTAGAGTAGCTAATATGGCCTGTTCTTATTTGAAAATGATATATTAATATATTAAGCTGGTTATAATATTAATGCTGGTGCCAATGTATTGCTACAGTGGTTCCACTTTAAGAGCTGATTTAGACAACATAATAAGCCTAATGTAAGGATGTATTGATGAGGCCAAATAGGTGAGATGGAATTTTTTATATATTAAAGTTATACTAAGGCTACATAGGGCCAGACAACAGGTATCTACATAATACCAAAATAATACGTAACAGTAAAAATATAAAAGGGAAGGGTAGAGAAGAGTAGATTCCATCACTGTACGGTAATCCATAGTTACATCGGCCACACAGTGTTGGCCCCTGGATTGCCCAGTTTCCAACCAGGTACGGTTATACAGGTGGTTGAGGTAATTGCCTCTTTGAAACCATCTTCCTCTCCATTAGATGTATGTCCTGCCGGGCTGGTTAAAAAATCTGCTGCCCTTTTGGCCCCCTTTATTGATTGTGGAGACAATCAACTGCTGCTTCAGGACAGGTACTGTCCCAGGCGCTCTGAAGCGGGCCGTGGTCTTGGCCCTGCTGAAGAAACCGACCTTGGACCCAGACATACTGGGCAACTACAGGCCAATTTCCATCTTGCCTTTTGTGGCAAAGGTGATGGAGAGCCTGGTGGTTATCCAGCTACAGGCTTACCTTGAGTCTTTCCATCTCTTGGACGAATTCCAGTCTGGTTTTCGACCTGGACATGGAACAGAGACGAGCCTCATCTGTGTCTATGATGATGTCCTTCACAGCTTGGACAGGGGTGACTCAGTAGCTCTGGTTCTTTTGGATCTGTCGGCCGCATTTGATACCATTAATCATGGAATCTTACTGGAGCGGATGAAGTCAGTTTTGGGTATGAGTGAGTCGGCTTTGGCATGGGTGGCCTCTTTCTTAGAGGGCAGAGTTCAGGGAGTCAAGACTGGCCCCTTTTACTCTAAGTCCACTGCCCTGGACTGTGGAGTGCCACAGGGCTCTGCCTTGTCTCCCCTGCTGTTTAATATCTTAATGAGGCCCCTTGCCAACCTACTAAAGTCCCACGCCGTCCATTACCATGTTTATGCGGATGACACCCAGGTTTACTTAAAGATTCCTAGGAACCAGACGGCTGATGCCACCCTTGCCAGCTGCTTGGAGGCCATCAACACATGGATGTCTGCCAACTTCCTGAAACTTAATGGGGGAAAAACTGAGGTTATCATCTTCAGCAATCTGGCCACCCCTCCAGATATCCCACCTTGGCCTCCCTCATTTGGTCCTGCTCCGGAGGTGGCCCCCCAGGTCCGTGATCTGGGATTTGTCCTAGATTAAGGTTTAACTTTGGCGCCTCAGGTAAAGAGGGTCGTCAGTGCATGTCACTGGCAGCTAAAACTCCTGAGGGGGCTGTTTAAATATTTGGATATCTCGGACAGAAAAACTGTCATCTGCGCCACGATAGGTAGCTGCCTAGACTACTGCAACTCTCTTTATCTGGGACTGCCAAAGATGTTAGTGCAGAAGCTTCAACTTATTCAAAATGCTGCGGCTAGGTTACTCATGGATGTCCCGCTGAGGGATCATATCACCCCTGTCCTCTGCGCCTTGCACTGGCTGCCAGTCCACTATCGCACCTTATTTAAGGCTGGGTGTATTATGTTTAAGATAATGAGAGGCCTGGCCCCAAGCTATCTCTGCTCTCATTTTCATAAACAAGCTTTTGTTAGATCACTCAGATCTACCGGCAGAGCTCTCCTCCACATCTCGGTGCCCAAGAAGATCCGGCGTGGTGGTCGGGCCTTCTCCCACCAGGGTGCCGTTTTTGTGGAATAGCCTCCCTCTCGAGCTCCAGGAGGCCCCTACTATTCCGGTCTTCCGCGGGTTACTGAAGACTTGGCTTTTCACGCAAGCCTTCCCTGCGTAGCCTCTCCCTTCCACCCTTTCTGCCACTCTGTGCTGCTTCTGGTTCCTGGGTCCTCTTCTCCCAGAAACTCTGCTATGCACGTCGGGACCCTTCGGGGTAAGACCGTGCTTTATTAAGATACCTCTCAACTCAACTCAACTCATAGTTACACCTCTATATAAGGCAGATAATAAAACTGGCTGATATCTAACAAATGTATCACAAGGGGTTAAAATAATGATTTAATTCTGACATAGTAAAGGAAAGGTAAACTCTAGCAATGTATTCATTGGAGCTGGTTTATTAGCTCAAACAGACATAAGGTTGCTAATAGATTCAATGAGTTCAATATGACCTGATTTAGCATGGTAAAAATGCTCCCAATTAAAGATATATTATTCATACCTGTTGATAGCACAGTTAGTGTGAAGAGATAGTATGGATGGTGCCCATCAAGGGGGTCCTACGGCCGTAGGATGGATTACGTCTGGTGCTGGTAGCATAAAGAAAGCATGTGTCGGCAGTGACGCCGACCGCGCCATCTTAAATGCTGATGATCTTACTGGAAGTCAACGGTCACGTATGACCTCTGACATCACTTCCGGCCCGAGTGTCCCTGAAGGTGCGCATGCATGCATACGTCAGCTGGTCGGACATACAGCGCAGGTGCAGTCCATCACACGCTATGATAGCACGGACAGGAAGTGAGGAGGGAGAGACAGCTCCCTCCTCCTGACAGGGACACACGAACATCCTCACAAGGCCAACGTCACAGGGGGTGTGTGTGTCCAGTGGTAACTGGCGACACGCAGCAGCGCAAAAAACATCCAAAAATACAAACATAGTATTTTAAGAAAAAAGTAAATAGCGATCTCATATATAAGTGGTAATTATAATATAAGTTAAAAACATCAATATGATGCTGATTACTATAAAAGCGAACCAGTTCATTGGTGTTTTGGTCAATATCAGCAAATGTAGACATCCATCCGTGCATGGTATACACCATTGGATGAATACATAAAAGGTCATTGGTTACATAACGGAAGCAAAGAACAAACAATAAACACCTACACACATAGGAAAAATTATTAATAAAAACCGAAGTACAAAGATATACATATATTGAACATAAATAGGTATATCAGATGGATCTAAATAGTACTAAAATAAAATGAAATAAATTGAAAATAAAAGATACAAAATACACAATACATATAGAAAATAAGTGGAACCATGAGTCACTTTTTATCTAAAATAAACCCAGCGGGGTTACCGTGGTGGAATAAGGTAAAACAATTAACAGGGTGTGTCAACTGTTTATATGTCCAGCATATACACCAGTTTTATTCAGTCAGGTAGGTATACATTAGAAAATAGGTGGTGTATGTGTGACTCATAATTGTGCTGTACTATGGCTATTCCTATTAGATAACTAATTCAAAACAAGGCAAAAAATAAATAAATAATATGAATTAAAGGAAGGGTTTGAATGATAATGCTGTGTTCAGGCCAGGTGGATAGGTGGCTCGTTGGTTAAATATCCATCTGGCCTCTTGTTGGAGGATCTTTTTATCAAAGTCTCCTCCCCTTTCGGGTTCAGGAATAACTTCTAATACGAAAAATGAGACATAGGATGGATCATAACTGTGATTTAATCCAATATGCTTGCAGATAGGGGTGTACAATAGTCCTGCATCTAAATAGTAGAGATGGTCTTGTATTCTTTTCGCAAATGGGCACTTGGTCTTACCAATATAAAATGCGCCACATAGGCACGTGGCTAGATATACATTACTAATTGTACTACAATCTGCATACATTTTGGATTTATGGAAACCTCCTCGTGGTAGGGGGCATCCTGTGCCCTCTTTAACCCATGGACATTGATCACAATTGCCACAGCGATATGTTCCATTTCCACCCGTGGCTCCTAGAGGCGGAGCATTGGGGGAAAAATGGCTTTGAATGAGACCATCCTTGATAGATCGAGATCTTCTAAAGACGATCTCAGGTCTGTCTGCCACATATTTGGAGATGACTGGGTCCTCAGATAGGAAATGCCAATTATTTCCAATGAGTTGGCGGAAAACATCTTGGTGTGCACTAAAGGTAGTAATGAACTTAGTGGTGGGGTTAGATTCGCAAATCTTTGATTTGAAGATCAATGTTTCTCAAGTATTTTGTTTGGCTCGTCCATAAGCTTTTTTGAGAACCTTTTTACTATATCGCCTAGTGAGACGTAAATAAAGGGCCTTAGCCTCGAGTTCGAAATCCTCCTTCCTGGCACAGTTGCCTGAGATATTGACTAAAGGGGATGCTACGCACAAGGGAGCGAGGATGAGAGCTTGAGTAATGCAAGATGGTATTCCCAGCCGTTTCTTTTCTATACAGACTACTGTATATGGTTCCATTGTCACTAATAAATAGACGCAGATCCAGAAACGGAATGCTTCTGGTATCTGATTGAATAGTACATTTTAAATTAAATTCATTGATAGATGAATATGACATGAAGTCAGGGAGTTTGTTGGCTGTGCCAGTCCAGACGACCAGGACATCATCGATATACCTCCTCCAAAGCAGGATGTGGCGGAGGTATATCGAGGCGCCGTCGTCTGAGAAGAGAGCTCTCTCCCATCCCCCCAGGTACAGGTTGGCATACGATGGGGCACAAGAAGTCCCCGTCGCAACCCCCTGTACCTGGAGGTAGGTGGAGCCATTGAATAGGAAAATGTTAGTGGTCAGGATATGCTCGAGCAATGTAGTAACAAACATCTAACATCCTCACGTTCCTACCTGCTGGATCTGACTTCCACCAGGATAGTCACTGTGGGTCCTTTCGGTATTGGCGCATATGTTAAGCTGTGCATGAATCATCCAACTTTTTCAGACTAGGTGAGCAAGCAGCAGTTTTTACTGCTAAAATATGATAAATGTTATAATGCAAACATATCTTTATGTATTATTATTATTTAAACTATTGTCGGATACTAATGACATTTTTTCATGTCCTGTACAGACCTGATGAAACTTAAGATGAGTGCAAGGCCCTGATGAAGCACAACTGTGCGAAACATGTTGGCTACCTGCACAGCAAAGTATCTTGTTTCAATTCTTCTATGTTCTATGTAAACCATGAACATGTTTTAATAATGTTATTAATAAATGTATACCTTTCTAAACTTATTTTGTCTAGTGTGCTCACCTTATAAACAGAACCGGTGTCTCACATTAAAATCCCATCATTTTGAGAGAGCCCTGTCTTTCACCTTCTTCTTTTATTGTATGGATACTGCGTAGCCGGGCTGTATAGACTTCCGAAGTCAGCTTATCTTTCTTTCAGAGGTCAGCTTAAAAATGTCACTGTTCTGTCTCAAGGACATATAGCTTAAATGTTCTTGTCCCATAAACTTCAGATACCATATTTCTTTGATCTTAACTTTATTAGAACAAGCCAGGTGAAACTACAAAATTAACAGAAATAGACCTCAAGCAGTACAATATTGCATACATTAGAGAAACAACGATCTACAATACAAGATGAGATAATAAAAACGTACTTTTGAAGTTCTCTAAGGGGTGATGGCGATAGATTGAGCAAGACATGTCTTGCTTCCTGCAGTGTCTTCTCAAAGAAAATGGTGGTTGCTTCCCTTCCAGTGAAGATTCTACCCAGAATAAACAGAACTGAAGCAATACCAAAAAAGGACGCTAGATGGCGCCGGTACTCCGCATATGATTAACTTATGTAATTTACAAACCTAGCATGTAATTTTATCAACACAGATACAGGTAATCAGAATAGAAGTCTGGTGGGCAGACACTGTATATTTTTAAGGCACATCTTAGCACGAAATGGCAGGCTATTTAGAAGTGGAAGAGCAGGACAATGCAGGTTGTCAGGTGCAGTGCTTGAATAATGCATGGCTGCACAGGAAATAACAGCTTTTACAGCTGTTGGAGGCAGGGCCGGCCCTACCATGGGACCCGATGGTACCCCGGTCCCAGGCGGCACTTTAAGGGGGGCGGCAAATTGCCGCCCGTCAGCCAACGACATTCCGTGTCTCCTACTAATTTTTCTTTCCTGTGTCCCCGATTTTCCAGCCGCCATGTTTAATGTCCGGTGCCCTGTGATTGGACGAATGGGGGTCATGTGCGGCGTGGGGCTGGCCTGTCAGCGATCGCTCTAGAAGTCCCGCCTCCGCACATGACCGCCATACGCCCAATCACAGTGCGCCGGGAAACACGAACATGGTGGCGGCAGACAAGCACTGGAAGTGTGAGCTGTCTTCCCCTCCGCCTGTCCCTCTGCTTTGTTATGGCGCGGTGGAGATGGGATCATGGAGGTGCAGGCGTGCAGCGTCTGACACCATAGAGCGGGCTGCGGGTGGATGGCGCTGGCGGGAAGTTGGGACGCCGAAGCAGTTCTGCACATCCAGTGCTGAGGTCCTGAGGAGAGTCCTGGTGAAGAGCAGACAAAGGTAAGGAGGACTCAAAGGATGGATTCGCACTGAGCTGTGGGGAGGGGGTTGGGTGTGAGTAGTGCAGGAAGTAGGACTCCTACTGTAGGAGTCAGGTGGGTCTGTGTAGTAGGTCAGTGTAGGTGTAAGGTCGGTGGGTCAGTGTATGTGTCAGTCAGTGTAATAGTCAGTGTTGCTGTCAGGTCAGTGTAATGTGAGTAGTGCAGGAAGTAGGAGTGAGGTAGGTGTCAGGTAGGTCAGTGTAGGTGTCAGGTAGGTGTCAGGTAGGTCAGTGTAAGGGTCAGTGTAGGGGTCAGTGTAGGGGTCAGTGTAGGGGTCAGGGTAATGGTCATGTAGGCCAGTGTAATGTGAGTAGTGCAGGAAGTAGGAGTGAGGTAGGGGTCAGTGTAGGGGTCAGGGTAATGGTCATGTGGGTCAGGTGGGTCAGTGTAATGTGAGTAGTGCAGGAAGTAGGAGTCAGGTGGATCAGTGCATGTGTCACGTAGGTGTGTCAGGGGGTCAGTGTAGGGGTCAGATAGGTCACATGTGTTAAAAAAATGTGCAGCGCTATGTGGTTAAAACCATGTGTGAAATAAATGTTAAACCTTGAAATGTGAAAAATTAATATATGAAAAATTAATTAAAAAGAAAACTAATGCAGAGTCCAAAAAGAACACAACATAGTCCGTGAAGAGTTAATTCCAAAAGCAAATCCGTGAAGGGTTAAGGGCTGTAACCAATAAAGAGACTAGGGTCTAGTGGAGCATAATAAAATAAAAATAAACATTTCTTGATCAGTTTAGGTCGATATGTATTCTTCTACATATGTTTGGTAAAAAAAATGCAATGTGTATATTGATTAGTTTGCGCAAAAGTTATACCGTCTACAAAATAGAGGATAGATTTATGGCATTTTTATTATTATTATTTTTTTTTTTACTAGTGTAGCGGGATCTGGTGATCTGCGATTTTTAGCTAGACTGTGACATTGCGGTGGACAGATCAGACACTTTTGACACTTTTTTGGAACCAGTGACATTTATACAGCGATCTGTGCTATAAAAATGCACTGATTACTGTGTAAATGTCACTGGCAGGAAAGGGGTTAAATGTGTTCCCTGGGAGGTGTTTCTAACTGGGGGGGGGGTGATGGGACTGACTGTAGGAGGAGAGAGATCTCTGTTCCTAATCACTAGGAAGAGCAGATCTGTCTCTCCTCCCCTGTCAGAATAGGGATCTGTCTGTTTACATTAACAGATCCCCGTTCTGGCTTTCTGGAGCGATCGCGGCCACCAGACACGCATAGGTCCTTTTATACTCCTTTACATGTATAGAGCCATGACAGGTCCACTTTAGTTATCATGAGATAAAATAATGAATGTGGGGTATTTGGTGGGCGTGATTTTTTTTTTTTTTGGGGGGGGGGCAGCATTTAATTCTTGGTACCAGGCAGCACAATGTCTTGGGCCGGCACTGGTTGGAGGCATATCTGAACATGAAGTAGACTTGTCATGCCGCGTACACACGACCGCTTTTCTCGACGAGAAAAACTGCATTTTTTTTTTTCGCCGAGAAAAACGATCGTCTGTGGGCTTTATGTCGTTTTTCTCGTCGAGAAAAACGGCATAAAAAACGACGAGAAAAATTAGAACATGTTCTAAATTTTCTCATCGTTTTTTCCATCATTTTTTTCCGCGGCAGTTTTCCCATAGGGAGACACTGCCGCGGAGCCCACAGACGGTCGTTTTTCTCGTCAAGAGAAAAAATGACGGGAAAAACGACCGTGTGTAGGGAACCCTTGGAACCGAAGCGGTTCCCTCATTTTTCCTGTCATTATTCACGGCGGTTTTTTAACCGCCGTGAATAATGATCGTGTGTACGCGGCATTACTGTAGCGCACTCACCCCCCTCACCTGCCTTTGGTTCCCCGCAGGTAGAGAGGGAACACTACGCCACAAGCCCGTATTCTCCTGTATAAAGAGGTTGAGCGGTGTTGTTGGTGGGCCTCCACAGCCAGAAAACCAGAATCCTCCAGAGAATGGTTCTCACCTCTATAATTGACAGAGATAAGTCCTTGTTCCCCCCAGTGACTTGATTGTCCACACCAGTTGCAACTCCAACGTAGAGTTTATTTTCTCGTAAATAACAGTCTCTGATAAGTAAAGGTTGGAGCAAGAAGACAGGACAGCATAAGGCGTGGGAGAGGTCCAGGCACAAACGTAATCACTTCACTGCTCGGCTTCTCAAGCAGACTCAGCCCAGATCTCCCTAGGTAGGGACTAGCAGCCAAATGGTACTCTAACTTAACCGCACAGTCTCTGCCACAGACTGGATGAACTTGGTCTCTGCCACAGACCTTGTGAACTTGGTCTCTGCCACAGACCTGGTGAACTTGGTCTTTGCCACAGACCTGGTGAACTTGGTCTCTGCCACAGACCTGGTGAACTTGGTCTCTGCCACAGACCTGGTGAACTTGGTGTTTCAAAGCTGGAAATCTTTGTAAGGAGAAGACATCCCTCCAGAGAGTTACCGGGCCCCTTCCTTCACCGTGACTTCTCACCGGTCCCTCGGAACAGTTCCTCCCCCGGCCTCCTCATCTAAGATACGGGTCCCCTCGCAAGGCGGCACCCTGGGATTCCTCGATCCTTGAGGGGCCCCAGCCGAAGGTGCTGGGCCCAAGGCCTTTGCTGCAGTCCCAGGGCTAAAGGTGCCTGGGACTGATTCACCAACCTCTGCCCCTGGGCCAAAGGTGCCCAGGGAGGACAGGAACACACTCCCTGGGGTAGGACCCCCGGCCACGACAGAACACGCAGAACCCCGAACAGGCAGCGTCTGCCCCTTTTATATCCTCCCCCAGCATGCACAGCAGGCCTGCCACACCTACTGTACGGCTGCTGAGAGGGGACACACAAGGCACAGCACAGTATCAGCGGTTCAACCCTGGCCTACCATGGCAGCGCCACCTGCAGGCCACAGGGAACTATACACTGATACTCTCCCTGGGGACAAAAATGGTTGATAGAATCCTGACAATTGGGGTGTTTGAGCATAACTACCACTCAAACACTTCCCCTAAATTTAGGACCCCGCTACATTACATTCAAATGAGTCACACTATCGTGTCTCCCTGTGTCATTACCTATAGTTCCCTTCAAGCATATGTGTTCTGGAACCTGGTCACTGAAAGACAAACTTGACATTGCATAATGTGCAGAGTTAAATATAGTAGATATCGTTTTTGCAGCCATGATGTTTGCTGGCCATGAGCTAACCCCGCTGAAACTAGTCTTTTTTGAAGCCTGTAATCTCTCTTGTGAATCACCCTTACATTTCTTCTTTTTGATGCGTTTTTTTCTGCATTCCAGAGCTGTGCAATATTATGCATCATGATTGCTCAAAATGCTGGTGCTCACACACTAACCTACTCATTTAGCGTACAGGCAGCAGAGTTTTGGGCTGCATGCTAGTGTGAATGGCCTCTAAATGTGGTGAAAATTCACTTTGCATAGAATACCCAATTGTGTGCAAAGAAAAAAAAACAGCATTCTCTTGCAGAGTGCAACTGTACCTGTAAAGTGAACAGTCTTTTTGTCTTTAGTAAATTAATCCTAAGGCCCCAAGTTTGTTAGATGACTTTTCTTTGTGTTGTTTTAAAGGAGCACTAAAGCTTCCCTTTTTTTTCCCCAAAAATAACAAACATGTTATACTTACCTCCACTGTGCAGCTCGTTTTGCACACAGTGGCCCCGATCCTGGTCTTCTGGGGTCCCTCGGCGGCTGTCTTGGCTCCTCCCCGCAAGGACTCCACACCATAATGCGAGTGAGCTCGCATGGTGTGGAGTGATTGCGGGCGCGCTCCCGTGATACAGCGGCGGCCAAAGCCGACTGTATCACTCGGCCCCGCCCCCCGCGCGCCGCGTCATTGGATGTGATTGACAGCAGCGCCAGCCAATGGCTGCGCTGCTTTCAATCCATCCAGTGTAGCCAATCGGCGGCCAGGCTGAAAAACGAAGAGGATGACGAGGACGAGCGTGGGACTTTCGAGGGGCCAGGTAAGTAAAACGGGGGCTCGGGGGGGGGGGGGTACTGTCGGATGTTTTTTCACCTTAATGCATAGGATGCATTAAGGTGAAAAAACATGTAACTTTACTACTCCTTTAAGCTTGCCACCTGTTGATCTGGTGATAGCACTCCAGGGTTCGGGAAATCAGCCTGTAATAAAACAAATAAAATACAATTTGTAACATCATTAGGCTTGACTGTACTTTGGCCTCCATTCAAGATAATTTTCCATGCTTAGCAACATTCTTGTGTTGCTGAAGGAAATCACTGTGTTGCATCTTGCTTGGTGTACATTGACTTTGTTATGGCATCAGGAATAGGGATGAGCCGAACACCCCCCGGTTCGGTTCGCACCAGAACCTGCGAACGGACCGAAAGATCGCGCAAACTATCGAACCCCGTTAAAGTCTATGGGACTCGAACGTTCGGAATCAAAAGTGTAATTTTAAAGGCTAATATGCAAGTTATTGTCCTAAAAAGGGTTTCGGGACCCGGGTCCTGCCCCAGGGGACATGTATCAATGCAAAAATAAGTTTTAAAAACGGCCATTTTTCGGGAGCAGTGATTTTAATGATGCATAAAGTGAAAAAAAAAAGTAAAATATTCCTTTAAATATCGTACCTGGGTGGTGTCTATAGTATGCCTGTGAAGTGGCACGTGTTTCCCGTGTTTAGAACTGTCCCTACACAAAATGAAATTTCTAAAGGAAAAAAAGTAATTTAACCAGTTCGCATCCGGGCCATTGTAATTTGACGGTCACAAGGTGGCTCTAAAATGCCGGGAGGCCATCTATTGACGGCCTCGGGGCCGCGCGCCGCTGGGGGGCGTGCGCCCGCCGCGTCACTCAGGTGCCAATGCACGTGCCTGGCGGCCGCGATGTCCGCCAGGCACCCGCGATCGGTAGTTACAGAGCCAGGACCGTGGATCTGTGTGTGTAAACAGACAGATCCACGTCCTGTCAGGGATAGGAGACTGATGGTGTGTCCCTTGTACATAGGGACAACCATCGGTCACCTCCCCCAATCAGTCCCCTCCCCCACAGTAAGGGGGAGGGGACTGTAAATTGGGATATTTATTATAGCAAAAAGTAAAAAAATATTGTGTTTTTTTCAAAATTAATGGTCTTTTTTTGTTTATAGCGCAAAAAATAAAAGCCGCAGAGATGATCGAATACCACCAAAAGAAAGCTCTATTTGTGGGAAAATAAGGACGTCAATTTTGTTTGGGAACCACGTCGCACGACCACGCAATTGTCATTCAAAGCATGACCGTGCTGAAAGCTGAAATTTTGCCTGGGCAGGAAGGGGGTATATGTGCCCAGTAAGCAAGTGGTTAAAACTGCTTGCGGCTTTAATGTAATGTCTGGTCCCGGCAATATGGATGAAAATCATCGAGAAAAATGGCATGGGTACCCCCCCCCCCCCAGCCCATTACCAGCCCCTTTGGGTATTAAGGGGAATCCCGCACCCAAATTAAAAAAAGGAAAGGCGTGGGGCCCCCCAGGCCCTATATACTCTGAACAGCAGTATACAGGCGATGCAAACAAGACAGGGACTGTAGGTTTGTTGTTATGTAGAATCTGTTTGTAATTTTGAACTCCCTGCCTGTGATATTAGTATGAGAACACCAGCAATTGTATTCAGGTAAGCTTTAGATACACACTGTGCAAAGGACACTAAATCAAAATACTGCAGCTCCCTGCCTGTATTTGTATGAGAACACCAGCAATTGTTTTCAGGTAAGCTTTAGGTGCACACTGTGCAAAGGACACTAAAACAAAATACTGCAGCTCCCTGCCTGTATTTGTATGAGAACACTAGCAATTGCATTCAGGCAAGCTTTAGGTGCAAACTGTGCAAAGGACACTAAAACAAAATACTGCAGCTCCCTGCCTGTATTTGTATGAGAACACCAGCAATTGTATTCAGGTAAGCTTTAGGTGCACACTGTGCAAAGGACACAGTACACTAAGTGAAAATACTGCAGCTAGCACAATCACCTGCCTGCATGTCAGTATATTATGAAGAGAATAACAGGAACAGATCTAGCTAAACTGAATTAAGTGTATAAATTTATATACAACACCTAGGATGCATATATATCCTCTACACACTGTAACTGAAGCTAACTGACTCGCCTGCCTGCTCTATCTAACTCAAATTAAATTACACTGTCTCTCTCTCTCTGTCTGTCTTTAACCACCGCTGCAACACACTACACAAGGCCACCACGCAGGCGGCCTTATATAGTTTGGGACGTGTACTAAAACCCCTGAGATATAATTGGCCAAAGCCACCCTGGCTTTGGCCAATTATGGCTCTCCGTTTTTTCTGCGCTGTGATTGGCCAAAGCATGCGGGTCATAGTGCATGCTTGGCCAATCATCAGCCAGCAATGCACTGCGATGCCGCAGTGAATTATGGGCCGTGACGCGCCACTCGAATTTGGCGCGAACGGCCCATAATGTTCGAAATTCGGCGAACGGCCGAACAGACGATGTTCGAGTCGAACATGGGTTTGACTCGAACTCGAAGCTCATCCCTAATCAGCAATGGGACAATTTTCCTGGAGGACATTGCCGTTGCTGAAATTGCTTGTTGACCATTGACTCGAGGGTAGCCTCAGGAATGGGTCTGTGCTGCTAGGCTGGCTAGAGGAAATTACAGTCTTGAGCAGGGGTCTTAAACTGGCAGCCCTCCAGCTGTTGCAAAACTACAATTCCCATGAGGCATTGCAAGGCTGAGAGATACAAGCATGACTCCCTCAGGCAGAGGCATGATGGGACTTGTAGTTCTGCAACAACTGGAGGGCCACCAGTTTGAGACCCCTGGTATTGAGGTTGTGATACCTATGAAGGAAAGAAAAAACTATGGTGAAAACACTATTTTAGAGCCAGCAGGTGGAGCTCCATGCTCCACATTGCACTTAGTAATGTACATGACATATTTAGCCACCAGGTGAAGTTCTCCGGCATTTAATTTTCAAAGGTGTTACATTATTACATGGCATGGTTGGAGAAAAAAAAAGGCCAGTCTATAAATCTATAATACTGTGTACAATTTAGTGACCCCAAAATAGATTTTACAATGCTCATCACTAACATTCTTACTTAATATTGTATGAGTATTGTGTGACATTGACCCTCAAATAAATATTGTTTTTCTGTTCCCTGAATATAGTTTCCAAATAATAGCGAGTAAATTAGTGACTAAATCCCAGCAAACAACATATCCACCAGTCCAAAAGTCAGTGACTGACCCCCACAAAAAAAAATTACACAATTACTGTGCCCCAGGATATAGTGTTAAAAATTTCTAGTCAGTCGGTTATGCAGATTATTTGAGGATTGCTGGTGCACTTGGAAACGAGGTGGCTGCTGCCCACCCAGAGCCAGTAAATCAAACAGCAGTCTCCCTAAGTAAATTTCATAACGCTCACCCTTGAAGAAGCCGCTGAATGTATTGGATCTCCTGTTCTTGTGTCCATGATTCTGAAAGTAGCACCACGCACTCTGACAAACCTGGCTCGGTAGGAATATTTATTGGAGAAGTATATGAAGACATATTTTTTACTATATATATATATATATATATATATATATATATATATTGTGAGGGGGTTCACTCGGTAGCGGGTGTGTGTGACCCCCTGGTTGGGCTCCCCACACAAAAACAGGGCCAGCAGACGGAGGTTGTGGTTTTCAAAATCAAAAGGTGCGGTTTATTTCTCTATGTACAGTGACAAAAACACAGCAAAGCCAAAAAGAAACATAAACAAAATAAATCCTGGTCAGCGTGACCTCTGACTAAACATGCAGGTTTCCTAAACTAACAACTGGGATCAGCCTGGTGCTGTCCTAGTCCCTAAGTCCCTGGTTTAGTAAAAGTCCAAACAAATAGCCACACAGGCTTTGCCTCACCGCACAGGGGTTCACTCTCCCTAGACAGTCCACACAGGTCTGGTTCCAGGCATGAGCTAACATCTAATGAAGCTGGGAGTTCTTATAGAGGCCTAAATGAGCTGACAAGCTTCAGCTGGTCTCATCAACTCCCTGCCTCACGACGCCCAGCACTCTCCCTAGAGGTATGAGTCATTCATGAGCCCACTAGCCTCAGCTGGGCTTCATCAACTCCCTAGTTGTATAAGTCGGCATAAAGCCTGAATCTGGGAGAAATATATCTACCCCCCTGGATGCAACCAGGTGACTTTACCTTCCTGCTGTCACAATATATATATATATATATATATATATAATTTTTTATACATATATATATATATATATATATATATATATATACACACATATACACAGTGGAACCTCAGATTGCGAGTAACGTGGTTAACAAGCGTTTCGCAATATGAGCACTGTATTTTAAAAAATCGTGACTCGGTTTGCGAGTGTTGTCTCGCAAAACGAGCACGATTCAGGCCAAAGCGGGTGCAGTACTGGGCACTGGAGCCGAGCAGAGCCGAACGTCGCCGATCTCAGGTGATCGGCGCCGTTCAGAAATGCACGGAAAGGCCCGAGGACAGCACTGCTGACCTTGGCAAATCTCGGGAACAAAGTCTTTCCAAGGTTTGCCGAGGTCAGCCGATGTGTCCTCGGGCCTTTTCGGACGTTTCCGAGGCTCTTTCCGCGTCCCCCCACCTCAGGCCAAACGCGGTACTGCATCCCATTGAAGTCAATGCGGAACAAATTATTTTTATTTCCATTGACTTCAATGGGAAAACTCGCTTTGATATGCGAGTACGTTGGATTACGAGCATTCTCCTGAATGCTCGTAATCCAAGGTTCCACTGTATATATATATATATATATATATATATATATATATATATGTATGTACGTGGTGTAGCCAGGGTCAGCGCTTATGCTTATAATTTTTTTTAAAGGTATAATTGTTTATTGTTTACATACAAACGAACAAACAGACAAATACACAATCACATACAGTGGGTACAGAAAGTATTCAGACTACCCTTACATTTTTCACATATTGCATTTTTCACATATTGCAGCCATTTGCTAAAATCATTTAAGTTCATTTTTTTCCTCATTAATGTACACAGCACCCCATATTGACAGAAAAACACAGAATTGTTGACATTTTTGCAGATTTATTAAAAAAGAAAAACTGAAATATCACATGGTCCTAAGTATTCAGACCCTTTGTTGTGACACTCATATATTTAACTCAGGTGCTGTCCATTTCTTCTGATCATCCTTGAGATGGTTCTACACCTTCATTTGAGTCCAGCTGTGTTTGATTATACTGATTGGACTTGATTAGGAAAGCCACACACCTGTCTATATAAGACCTTACAGCTCACAGTGCATGCCAGAGCAAGTGAGAATCATGGGGTCAAAGGAACTGCCTGAAGAGCTCAGAGACAGAATTGTGGCAAGGCACAGATCTGGCCAAGGTTACAAAAAAACTTCTGCTGCACTTAAGGTTCCTAAGAGCACAGTGACCTCCATAATCCTTAAATGGAAGACATTTGGGATGACCAGAACCCTTCCTAGAGCTGGCCGTCTGGCCAAACTGAGCTATCAGGGGAGAAGAACCTTGGTGAGAGAGGTAAAGAAGAATCCAAAGATCACTTTGGCTGAGCTCCAGAGATGCAGTTGGGAGATGTGAGAAAGTTGTAGAAAGTCAACCATCACTGCAGCCCTCCACCAGTCGGGGCTTTATGGCAGAGTGGCCCGACGGAAGCCTCTCCTCAGTGCAAGACACATGAAAGCCTGCATGGAGTTTGCTAAAAAAACACCTGAAGGACTCTGGTCTGATGAGACCAAGATAGAACTTTTTGGCCTTAATTCTAAGCGGTGTGTGTGGAGAAAACCAGGCACTGCTCATCACCTGTCCAATACAGTCCCAACAGTAAAGCATGGTGGTGGCAGCATCATGCTGTGGGGGTGTTTTTTTTTAGCTGCAGGGACAGGACGACTGGTTGCATATGAGGGAAAGATAAATGCGGCCAAGTACAGGGATATCCTGGACGAAAACCTTCTTCAGAGTGCTCAGGACCTCAGACTGGGCCGAAGGTTTATATTCCAACAAGACAATGACCCTAAGCACACAGCTAAAATAACGAAGGAGTGGCTTCACAACAACCCTGTGACTGTTCTTGAATGGCCCAGCCAGAGCCCTGACTTAAACCCAATTAAGCATCTCTGGAGAGACCTAAAAATGGCTGTCCACCAACGTTTACCATCCAACCTGACAGAACTGGAGAGGATCTGCAAGGAGGAATGGCAGAGGATCAACAAATCCAAGTGTGAAAAACTTGTTGCATCTTTCCCAAAAAGACTCATGGCTGTATTAGATCAAAAGGGTGTGTAGCGGGGTGTTCAATTTAAGGGAAGTGTCTGAGTGGTAACCAGGCTCAGACACATTAAATTGATAGGATTCATGGACCGTTTTTTTTCTCAGGGGTTAATGCTGATGATGTGTTCCCTGTGGCCCGTGGGTGGCGCTGCCATTCTGGGCCAGGGTTGAACCGCGAGCGCAATACTGTGCCTTTTGTGTCCCCTCTTGGCAGCCGTACAGTGGGGCGGGGAACCTGCTGTGCATGCCGGGAGGGGGGATAAAAGGGGCAGACATCTTCGGAGAAGGGTCGTCGTCCACGGCCAGGCACCTTCACCCTGGGTGTGTGTGGTTCGTCGTCTCCGGGTGCCCTAGTCCTTGTTCCGGTTCCACCTCAGGCACCTTTAGCCTGGGGTGAGGTACTACCTCACCGTTCCTGTTCGCCTGGGCACGAAGGCCCAGGAGTTGCAGTAACGGCCCGGAGCCCAGCAGCCTTCAGCTGGGGTCCACAAGGGATCGAGGAGTCCAGGGTGCCGCCTTGCGAGGGGACACGCACCCTAAGAGAAGGGAGGATCTGTTCCGAAGGACCAGTGCTGTGGACGCGGTGAAGGAAGGGGTCTGTTGACTCTCTGGGGGGACGTCTGCTCCCTGAAAGGGGCTATGTCCTAGGAAAGAACCAAGGTTCATCAGGTCAGTGGCAGTGACCTTGTTCGCCAGGTCAGTGGCAGTGGCCTTATTCACAAGGTCTGTGGCAGAGACCAACCTCATGGTCTGTGGCAGAGACAATGCGCCAAAACTGTTTGAGAAACCTGAACAGTCACAAGAGTTTGAGCTACGTTTGTGCCTAGACCTCCTCCACACCTTAAAGCTGTCCTGTGTCTTTGCTCCAACCTTTCTTCTATCCAAGAGACTATGTGTTGTGCAAGTGAAAAATAAATATTGAGTTGGACTTTCAGCTGGTGTGGACATTTACGTTCCTGGGGAAGTCAAGAACTTGCATCTACACACTGTAGAGGTGAGAATCATACTCAGGAGGACTTTATACTCTGAATGCAGACAAGGCCCAAAATCAACAACGCCTAACCTCTTAACACAGGAGGGTACGGGCTTGTGGTGCGGTGTGCCCCTTTTTCCTGAGAGGAGCCGAAGCAGACAGGTAAAAGGGGGTCTGTGCGCTACAGGTGCTTCTACTAAATACTGAGCAAAGGGTCTGAATACTTAGTACCATGTGATATTTCAGTTTTTCTTTTTTAATAAATCTGCAAAAATGTCAACAATTCTGTGTTTTTCTATCAATGTGGGGTGCTGTGTGTACATTGAGGAAAAAAAATAAAGTTAAATGATTTTAGCAAATGGCTGCAATATAACAAAGAGTGAAAAATTTAAGGGGGTCTGGATACTTTCCGTACCAACTGTATATACAGTTGCAAAAAAAAGTATGTGAACCCTTTTGGAATGATATGGATTTCTGCACAAATTGGTCATAAAATGTGATCTGATCTTCATCTAAGTCACAACAATAGACATACACAGTCTGCTTAAACTAATAACACACAAAGAATAAAATGTTACCATGTTTTTATTGAACACCCCATGTAAACATTCACAGTGCAGGTGGGAAAAGTATGTGAACCCTTGGATTTAATAACCGGTTGAACCTCCTTTGGCAGCAATAACTTCAACCAAACGTTTCCTGTAGTTGCAGATCAGACGTGCACAACGGTCAGGAGTAATTCTTGACCATTCCTCTTTACAGAACTGTTTCAGTTCAGCAATATTCTTGGGATGTCTGGTGTTAATCGCTTTCTTAAGGTCATGCCACAGCATCTCAAATCGGGTTGAGGTCAGGACTCTGACTGGGCCACTCCAGAAGACATATTTTCTTCTGTTTAAGCCATTCTGTTGTTGATTTACTTCTATGCTTTGGGTCGTTGTCCTGTTGCAACACCCATCTTCTGTTGAGCTTCAGCTGGTGGACAGATGGCCTTAAGTTCTCCTGAAAAATGTCTTGATAAACTTGGGAATTAATTTTCCCTTCGATGATGGCAATCCGTCCAGGCCCTGATGCAGCAAAGCAGCCCCAAACCATGATGCCCCCACCACCATACTTCACAGTTGGGATGAGGTTTTGATTTTGGTGTGCTGTGCCTCTTTTTCTCCACACATAGTGTTGTGTGTTTCTTCCAATCAACTCAACTTTGGTTTCATCTGTCCACAGAATATTTTGCCAATACTGCTGTGGAACATCCAGGTGCTCTTGTGCAAACTGTAAACGTGCATCAATGTTTTTTTGGACAGCAGTGGCTTCCTCTGTGGTATCCTCCCACGAAATCCATTCTTGTTTAGTGTTTTACGTATCGTGGATTCGCTAACAGTGATGTTAGCATATGCCAGAGACTTTTGTAAGTCTTTAGCTGACACTCTAGGATTCTTCTTCACCTCATTGAGCAGTCTGCGCTGTGCTCTTGCAGTCATCTTTACAGGATGCCCACTCCTAGGGAGAGTAGCAGCAGTGCTGAACTTTCTCCATTTGTAGACAATTTGTCTTACTGTGGACTGATGAACAGCAAGGCTTTTGGAGATACTTTTATAACCCTTTCCGGCTTTATGCAAGTCAACAATTCTTAATCGTAGGTCTTCTGAGAGCTCTTTTGTGCGAGGCATCATTCACATCAGGCAATGCTTCTTGTGAAAAGCAAACCCAGAACTGGTGTGTGTTTTCTATATGGCAGGGCAGCTGTAACCAACACCTCCAATCTCATCTCATTGATTGGACTCCAGTTGGCTGACACCTCTCTCCAATTAGCTCTTGGGGATCTCATTAGTCTAGGGGGTTCACATACCTTTCCCACCTGCACTGTGAATGTTTACATGGTGTGTTCAATAAAAACATGGTAACATTTAATTATTTGTGTGTTATTAGTTTAAGCAGACTATGATTGTCTATTGTTGTGACTTAGATGAAGATCAGATCACATTGTATGACCAATTTGTGCAGAAATCCACATCATTCCAAAAGGGTTCACATACTTTTTTTTTGCAACTGTAGCATTAAAGGAGCAAACAGTGCTCACTCAGCAATGCGGTACAGTTATGCCCTGTACACACGATCGGATTTCCGATGGAATAAAATCCGATGGATTTTTCCATCGCAAACCTGATGAAGCTGACTTCCATCAGTCTTGCCTACACACCATCAATCAAAAATCCGACCGTCCCAAACGCCGTGTCGTAAAACACTCCGAAGAGCTGAGAAAAATGAAGTTCAATGCTTCTGAGCATGCGTCGACTTGATTCTGAGCATGCGTGGGTTTTTTTCCCCACAAACGATCGGAATTTGCTATCGTTTTTTTTTCTATCGGTAAAATTTAAAACATGTTCTATTTTTTTATACCGATGCAAAAAAGACCGATGGGGCCCACACACGATCGGTTTGTCCAATGAAAAAAGTCCATCGGTCTTTTTTCATCAGAAAAACCGTTCGTGTGTACGCGGCATAACATGGTATCCAGTCAGTGAGTACAGATCAATAGAGGAGTTTCATTGTTACCTTATAAGATCTAGTATAACAATTAGAAGTCAGCTTACATTTTCAGGGAACTCAAGGAGCAGGTGGTATAGTGCAATCTGAACTAACACATGGATTCCAGATCTCATGAAACTTTTTTGGGCATCCTCTGGCCTCATGCGTCAATTTGTATAGAGGTATCGCTTGATTGACTATTGTGAGACAGAAGGCTATAGTAGGTAAGGATTGGGATTTCCAATGTATGGTTATCGTTTTCTTTGCATAAAACAGAATAATTCTTAGAAAGGTTTGTACATTCTTGGATATACCTTCTCCGTCTATATATCCCAGCAGGCATCTCAGGGGATTACAGATGTTAGCCAACTGAGTGAGGGAGCTAATAAGGGCTGTGAACCCCGACCAGAATTTCCTAATTGGTGGGCACTCCCACATTAAGTGGAAAAATGTACTATCAGCCATGCCACATCGGGAACATGTTGCGGGGGGCAGTCTCTTTAGTCTATGGAGTAAACAAGGGGTAAAGTAGAACCTGTATAATAATTTGGTTTGAATGACTTTATCACGGGAAGAGATGACAGACAATACCTAGAGGGGAAGCACTTCCCTCCAAATATCCTCTGTCAGCTCTGCTATGTCAGAGTACCATTTATTTTCTTTGGTGCTAATCCTAGTTGTTGTAGTATGAAGGAGAGTTTTGTAGTACGTGGATACGAGTTTAGTGTGATATGGGTCAGTCAATAAGCGTTCAAGTGGGGAGGGTTCGATGTCTATGTTTCGAAGGCCAAACTGTGTTGTGGCAGTATGGCGTATCTGCAGATATCGGAAATAGGCCGTAGGAGGAAGGCCATAGTCCCGCGAAATTCAGCAAAAGAGCAAAAAACGTTCACTATAAATAGGTGGGAAATCAATCTAACCCCCCACTTGAACCAGAACCTCCCGTCTGTTCTGCAGAAGAATTCTGGTAGACCTGGGTTACCCCAAAAGGGAGCATTAGGGGAATACATAATATGCGTACTGGACGGCAGTAGCTTCGAAAGCTTGAATATCTGTAGGGTCATAGATAGAACTTTAGTACCCTCCCGTCCCCTAGTGGAGAGACGATGTATTCAATTTTGAAGAGATTCATAGGAAGTGAGGATGGCTGCCTCCAATGCTGTTGCCGTGTTGTTTTCCTCGGGGTAGAACCACCAATATTCATGGGCCAGCTGTGAGGCCACATAATAAGTTTGAAGGCAAGGGAGTGCCAAACCCCCCTCCCAAATAGGTATTTGTAACGTGTCTTTTGCTATTCTAGCCACTCCTCCCCCCTAATTAATTTATTAAGAATTGTGTCAATTTCTTAAAATTCGTTTTTGGGGATATATATTGGGGAGTTACTGCGAATATATAGAAAGGGTGGTAAAAAGATCATTTAAAAAATATTTATTCTACACAGCAGCGTCAGTGAAAGATTGGCCCAGGTCTTGAGTATATTCTATTAATGAGTGGATCTAAATTAATTTTGATGTAAGAGGAGATAGGCCGCTGTATCTCAATGCCTAGGTAGCGAAAAGTATGTACAATCTGTAATGGACATGAGGGTGGTAGTGTTATTGGGGTGGATTGGTCTAGCACAAAAAACAGGGTTTTTTCCTGAGTTTACCTGGAAGCCAGAAAAGTGCCCAAAGCGCTGAATATTCAGTAGAGTAGGAAGTGTCGACTGGGGGTCCGTCAAATATATCAACATGTCGTCTGCGTATAAGGATACCTTTACTTCCAGGCCCTCAGTCATCAGTCCCATGACCTCCCCACAAGACCTGATCAGCACTGCCAGTGGCTCTATCGCCAGCACAAATAGTAGTGGCGATAGAGGGCACCCCTGTCTGGTGCCCCTGTGTATCATGAAGGGGTCGGAAATAGTTGTATTTACTCTCAATCTAGCTGTAGGTTTGTAATATAGTAACTGAACCCATTTAATAAACGTGTCACCAAATCCGAATTTTGCCAAAACTTCCATTAGATAAGGCCATTCAACCGAGTCAAAGGCTTTATGAGCATCCAGGGCTAAACAGCCCTAGAGCCCATTGTGTCATGAGTGGCCTGCATGTTGGTAAAGAGTCAACATAAATTAAATGAAGTAGATCTTCCAGGGATAAATCCTGTCTTATCCGCTCCAATGACAGTAGTAATGACCTTTTTTTATCTCCGGGCAAGTACTTTGGCTAAAATTTTTATATCCGAGTTAAGTAGGGATATCCATCAGTAAGATTCGCAGAGAAGATGGTTCTTGTGAGGTTTGGGGATAAGGACAATTAGTGCCTCAGACATAAAGAGCGGTAGCTGTCCTGTCTTCAGGGCATAGTTGTATACTCTGAGGAGATGTGGAATCAGTAACTCTCTATATTGCTGTAGCGGGTATGTGCTTTTCTATCATGTTTAAAACTGGCAGAGACACCAGTGATGTGTAGTTCCCTGCGGCCCAGCAGGTGGTGTTGTCACTTTGGGCCAGGGTTGAACCATCACTGCAATGCCGTACCTTTTGTGGCCTCTCGCGGCACCTGTACGGCGGGGTGGGGAAACCGCCGTGCTTGCTGGGAGAGGGTAAAAAGGGGGCGGACATCTTTGTCACGGGGTCTTCGAGTCCCAGGCACCTTTAGCCTGAGGGCTGCTGTCCGTGGTCGGTGTCCAGGCGGCCTAGGCCTGGACACCAGGAGTTCGGGAGCCACCCCAGACACCTTTAGTCTGGGGTGAGGTACGTTGTTCCAGGCCTGGGGCCCAGCTACTTCCGCTGGGTTCCGCCCGGGAGGGATCGTCCTAAGGTGCCCGACGGACTCTTTACCTGAATCTAAGACGCAATGGACCGCGCAGGTGACCTTCCCGTAGACCTGGTGCAGCAGATTGCCAGTGCCGGGACAGGGCCTCCGGAGATCGTCTGGATGGATGCCTTCACCAAATAGGGGCTTATTCACACGGAAGGTGGTTCATGTGCTGAAGTCTGTGCAGAGACATTTCGCAACAGTCGCATCTAAAGACCGTTACTTTCCGGCCTGTGGCCGGGGCTGTAACAGTTCACCCGGTAGGTGGCAGCTACCAATTCACGGTCGGTGGCAGAGACCGTGCGCCAAGCCTATTTGCTCGGAAAAAAAAAAAAGGAATAGGAGAGTTCATTGTGCCTGGGCCTACTCGTATCCACACCCCCTGTCTGTTCGTTGAGGGAGTCCAACTGATTGTGTTTCATCCTGACATTGGAAAATAAAGGAGTGTTGGACTTTTATTGGTGTGGGGCTCATTTACTGGCAGACACTGTTCCACAGAAGAAGCGGAGGCTCCAACTGCAGAACACCGACCCGAAGGTAAAGAGACTTTGCTCACACCACACACACATCTGCGGTAAAAGCTTGGCGTAGTGACCCCGCACTCTCTCCTGCAAGGTACCCCTAGACTGCAGCCAAAAATAACCGATAACCAAGAGTGAGAGAGTGGAGGCTGCTACATTGCATATACCATTCTATAAGGAATCCGTCCAACCCTGGCGTCTTATTTCTATCAAAGGACCGCGATGGCTTCCCCCATTTCCTTGGTCGTTAGGGGGGCATCTCTTATGCTTATAATTTAGAGACATTTTCTGTGTTGTTAATGTGGGGTTGGCTCCCTCTAGTTTTTGTTGGGCTCTATGTGTTAATTTCCTTTTTTCTGTGTAAGGATGTAGAGCAAAGCATTATGGGGCATGTAGTTCAGAATGCTGACGTGACTGTGCCAGCAAGACTGAGCTAAACTACAAGTAACAGAATGCTGAGTAAGCAGAACTGCTGGGAGAGGATGTAAAAGGGGCTGGCACAGCCTAGATCAGTCTCTCTTGATGCCATTTCGACTCTGCCAGCAGGAGGTCTGTGTGACAGGGAGTTTGCTGACAATTTGTGGCCTACACAGCGGGGAGCTGGAAAGCTATACCCAGAGGGATCTCTGCGGATAGCATCGCTTCTTCAGTGCAGTGGACCGGAGGGTGTTCCAGGTCATCCAGAGGCGCCTGCAATTCAGATTCCAGCGGGCTGCAGCATGGCACGGTGGACGCCATTATCCAGGGTCAGGATACAGAGAGAGAGTTCCGGCTGGAGTCTTCTCATCATCTGCACCGTTATCTAATACATTTGAGTTCCAGAGTGGTGAGCGGGCATAGCCCATGTTATAGTTAAGGACATTTGATGTTAAACATCACCCACACAGTTTAGCTGGTGGTACTTGTAGTCCCACAGAAGTTAAATCCTATTCTATAACGGACACAGAAAGTAGATGCCTATGCTCAGTACACATTACTGATTTCAGTAGCCACATCAGATGACATCTTTAGGATCATAAAAGAAGGAAGTTATAATACTACCAGGATAAATCACAGCTTTGCTGACTTTGCTATTTTGAATTACTTTAGTACTTTAGCTACAACATAAAGAGGCTAGCCGGATTTCAAGGAATACCTTTTTTCACCTTTTTGTGACATCTTTTTGTCATCTTCTCTCCTCATCTGTTCTAATTGCATTAAGCTGCTAAAGGGAGCCATCTTCTTGAATATAAGATTGTTTATACTGTTACGCCACATTGTGCAGGATTTGCTGCCCTGTGATTTGAGGAGGCAGAAGGGAGAGATCTGACACATAAGATATAGTGTCAGGTGTCTACGCTCCTGTTAACCTGTTCACATAGGTTTCTGTGATTGAGCTAATATTTGTGTTCTTTACAGCTAAGGGGACTTAACACCAATATATTGTGTTTATTTGATAAGTTTGAGATAAAGGGTGGTGTATACAGGAGTGTTTTCATTGCTGACAAAGTTGATATATGTATATGTGTCTTGTGTTTTGATAATACAGTAAACATATTTGAACTGTTTCCTTAGTACTGTGCGAGTCTCAATTTATGGTGGATAAGGGAGGATTTGCAGAGTCGAGGTAATCAGTGGGTTACAGAGTCTATTAGCGGCCCTTATGGGGGTACCGCTTATATATATATATATATATATATATATTGTAACAGCAGGCAGGTAAAATCACCAGGTTGCATCCAAGGATGGGAGATATATATGTCCTAGATTCAGGCTTTATGCCGATTTATACCACTAGGGGGAGTGCTGGGAGTCTTGCAGGGGAAGAGTTAATGAGCCCAGCTGAAGTAAGTGGGCTCGTTAGGGCCTCTACAAGAACTCCCAGCATGCTAAGGGAGATGCTCCAACCTGGAACCAGATCTGTTTGGATAGTCTGGGGAGTGTGATCTCTGTGCGGTGAGCCAAAGCCTGTGTGGTTATTGCTAAGAACTTTAAAAAGCAGGGAGCTAGGGACTGGGACAGCACAAGGCTGTACCCAGTTGTTAGTTAGGGACACCAACGTGTGTAGTGAGTAGTGATGAGCCGAACACCCCCGGGTTCGGTTCGCACCAGAACCCGCGAACGGACCGAAAGTTCGTACGAACATTAGAACCCTATTAAATACAATGGATGCGAACGTTCGAATTCTAAAGTGATAATTATAACAACTATTATGCATGTTATTGTCCTAAAAAGGGTTTGGGAACCCGGGTTGTGCACCAGGGGACATGTATCAATGCAAAAAGAAGTTTTAAAAACGGTCGTTTTTCGGGAGCAGTCATTTTAATGATGCATAAAGTGAAAAAAAAAAGTCAAATATTCCTTTAAATATCGTACCTGGGGGGTGTCTAAAGTATGCCTGTGAAGTGCCATGTGTTTCCCGTGTTTAGAACTGTCCCTGCACAAAATGACACTTCTAAAGGAAAAAAAAGCCATTTAAAACTGCTTGCGGCTTTAATGTAATGTCTGGTCCCGGTAATATGGATGAAAATCTTTAAGAAAAATGGCATAGCTACCCCATGACCCCCCCCCTACCCCAGCCCATTAATAGCCCCTTTGGGTCTTGTATGGATATTAAGGGGAACCCCGCACATAAAATAAAAAAGGCCCTATATACTCTGAACAGCCGTATACAGGCGGTGCATACAAGACAGGGACTGTAGGTTTGTTCTTATGTAGAATCTGTTTGTAATTTTGAACAGGTACATTGTTTAAGTGTAGCTCCAGCCCAAAAATCTATTTTTAAACTTTTTGGAAAACATAGGTAAGGGTTATCACCCCTGTAACATTTGTTTTGCTGTCTGTGCCCCTGTTCAGAACATTTCACCTCACTTTCCGTCCCAATGACAACTGTTTTTGAAAGGTGGTGTTTTTCTTGAAACAAGGATTGGTGATAAAGCATCAGTACAGAGGAGACACCTTTCTCCCATATTAATTCTTACAGGAGAGAATTTTCCTTCCAAGGGGTAGATTTCCTCTCACTTCCTGTTGTCTTCTTGCGTTTGCAAGTAGGAGTCGTTTGTAAGTTGGATGTTTGAAAGTAGGGACCTGCCGTATATACTCTGCAGAAATAGGCCCCTTAGTTGTTGGTGTTGGCACAACACTGTAAGCACTCACAGTTACTCTTGGTTGGTGCTGGAACGCCCTGCTGTCAACTATTATATCAGGAATTTTAATTACATATAATTGTTGAACAGTGGTAGTAAAAATTGGGCCTTTGATGGTGGTGCTGGTGCCACAACACTCTAAGCCCTGACAGTTACTCTTGGTGGGTGCAGCAATGGGCCCTGCTGTGAATTATTAGATCAAGAATTGTAATTGCATGCCCCTGTTGAACAGGGGCTGAAAAATTGGGCCTTTCGTGGTGGTGGTGGTGGTGGTGGTGTTGCCACAACACTGTAAGCCCTCAGAGTTACTCTTGGTGGGTGCAGGAATGGGCCCTGCTGTGAATTATTAGATCAAGAATTGTAATTACATGCCCCTTTTGAACAGGGGCTGAAAAATTGGGCCTTTCGTGGTGGTGGTGGTGGTGGCGTTGCCACAACACTGTAAGCCCTCAGAGTTACTCTTGGTGGGTGCAGGAATGGGCCCTGCTGTGAATTATTAGATCAAGAATTGTAATTACATGCCCCTTTTGAACAGGGGCTGAAAAATTGGGCCTTTCGTGGTGGTGGTGGTGGTGGCGTTGCCACAACACTGTAAGCCCTCAGAGTTACTCTTGGTGGGTGCAGGAATGGGCCCTGCTGTGAATTATTAGATCAAGAATTGTAATTACATGCCCCTTTTGAACAGGGGCTGAAAAATTGGGCCTTTCGTGGTGGTGGTGGTGGTGGCGTTGCCACAACACTGTAAGCCCTCAGAGTTACTCTTGGTGGGTGCAGCAATGGGCCCTGCTGTGAATTATTAGATCAAGAATTGTAATTGCATGCCCCTGTTGAACAGGGGCTGAAAAATTGGGCCTTAGGCACTGGTGGCACAACACTACAACCCCTCACAGATACTGTACTTGGAGCACAGCAATGAGCCCTGTTGCAAAGTATTGCTTCAAAAATTGTAATGACACGCCCCTGTTAAACAGGGGCTGAAAAATTGGGCCTTAGGCACTGGTGCCACAACACTCCAACCCCTCACAGATACTGTACTTGGAGCACAGCAATGAGCCCTATGGCAAATTATTGCTAAAAAAATTGTAATTACACGCCCTGTAAAACAGGGGCTGAAAAATTGGGCCTTAGCCACTGGTGGCGGCACCCATAAACAAAAATGATCTTCCAAGCTATCATCATCAATCGTATCATTGAGGACTCGGAGGAGGAGGATAGCTAGTCAACATAACAGCACAGGCACTCAGCATCAGCATCAGTCTTGAAGGGATGTGACATGTTAAAATCAATTAGTCTGTTATATCAGCATCAGGTGTGTGGTAGCTGGTGGTGATCCAAGACTGGTTCATCTTGATGAAAGTCAGTCGATCAACCGAGTCGGTGGACAGGCGCACCCTGTGATCCGTGACAAATCCTCCAGCAGCACTGAATGTGCGTTCCGAAAGAACGCTGGATGCAGGACAGGCCAGTAGCTCAATTGCATACTGTGCAAGCTCTGGCCAGTGATCCATCCTCAAGACCCAGTAAGCCAGAGGATTTTCGGTGGGGAAGGTGTCCAAGTCTGACCTTGCCCCTAGATATTCCTGCACCATGTTTATCAGACGCTGGCGATGGTTGCTGGAACCGATCATACTTTGGGGCTGCGGACTAAAGAATTGTCTGAACGCATTGGTCAGACGGCCACCTTCCCCACCGCTCCTTCTTTGACTGGCCGAAGCCTCAGCAACTCGTTGTCCAGGACCAGGAGTTTGTAACCTCCCAGTCTCTGGGAACGCGTTGCACAGACCTTTCTGCAAGGCCTCCCGGAGTTGTCTCATCCTCTGCTCCCTCTGCGAAGGTAACATAAGGTCCGCAACCTTACCCTTGTACCGTGGATCAAGGAGAGTGGCCAGCCAGTAATGGTCCCTCTCCTTGATCCGAAGAATACGAGGATCCTTCCGCAGACTTTGCAGGATCAGGGAGGCCATGCAGCGTAGGTTTGCTGAGGCATTCGCTCCGGAGTCCTCTGGGTCACTAAGGACGACATGATCCGCAGCCACCTCCTCCCAGCCACGTACAAGTCCACTGGTTTCTTGGGACTGTAAATCATCCCTAAAAGACTGCTGCTGATGATGCTGAGTGCCAGCCTCCACCTCCATGCTGACACAATCCTCCTCCTCCTCCTCCTCCTCTTCCTGTGCGATGGGTGGGACAGAAGGAACACTGTCTGGGTAAAGGGGGCCTTGAGAGGCAAGGAAGTCCTCCTCTTCCTGCCTCTGTTCTGCCTCAAGTGCCCTGTCCATTATTCCACGCAGCGTGTGCTCCAACAGGTGGACAAGAGGTACAGTGTCACTGATGCATGCACTGTCACTGCTCACCATCCTCGTGGCCTCCTCAAATGGTGCCAGGACAGTGCATGCATCCCTGATCATGCCCCACTGGCGTGGAGAAAAAAAACCAAGCTCCCCTGACCCTGTCCTGGTGCCGTAGTCGCACAGGTACTCATTGATGGCCCTCTGCTGCGTGTGCAGCCGCTGCAGCATGGCCAACGTTGAGTTCCACCTGGTGGGCATGTCACATATAAGGCGGTTCTTGGGCAGGTTCAACTCCTTTTGCAGCTCAGCCAGGCGAGCACTGGCATTATAAGATCTGCGGAAATGCACACAGACTTTCCTGGCCTGCCTCAGGACATCCTGTAAGCCCGGGTACCTGCCCAAGAACCGCTGCACCACCAGGTTAAGGACGTGAGCCACACAGGGCACATGGGTCAGTTGTCCCTGTCGGAGGGCGGAGAGGAGGTTGGTGCCATTGTCGTAAACCACCATTCCTGGCTTAAGCTGGCGTGGCGTCAACCACCTCTCGGCCTGGCCCTGCAGAGCAGACAGGACCTCTGCCCCAGTGTGGCTTCTGTCCCCCAAACACACCAGCGCAAGCACGGCATGGCATCTTTTTGCCTGCGTACTTGCGTAGCCCCTTGAACGCCTACGGAGCACCGCTGGTTCCGAGGACAAACCACAGGAAGAGGCCATGGAGGAAGAAGAAGAGGAGGGGGTGGAGGAGAGAGGTGTGTCACAACCAGTAGTAGCATTTTGGAGGCGTGGCGGTGGAACAACCTCCAACACTACTGCACCTTGTCCTGCATCCTTCCCAGCTGCCAAAAGAGTGACCCAATGGGCCGTGAAAGAAAGGTAACGTCCCTGTCCATGCCTGCTGGACCATGAGTCAGCGGTAATATGCACCTTACCGCTGACCGCCCTGTCCAGCGAGGCCAAGACATTGCCTTCCACATGCCGGTAGAGAGCCGGAATAGCCTTCCGTGAGAAAAAGTGGCGTTTGGGAACCTGCCACTGAGGAACCGCACATTGCACAAACTCACGGAAGGGGGCCGAGTCTACCAACTGAAAAGGCAGCAGTTGAAGCGCTAGCAATTTAGCCAAGCTAGCATTCAACCGCTGGGCATGTGGATGGCTGGGAGTGAACTTCTTTCGACGGTCCAGCAGCTGGGGCAGGGAAATTTGCCTGCTAGAATCGGACGTCGCTGTACTGCTAGCAGAGTGGCCGCAAGTACTTGGCTGTGACACACCTAATTCTACACCTTCATTCCTCTCAGTGCATGTTTCAGAGAGGACTGAAGTTATAGTGGGGTTGGAGATCCCAGCTGATGCGGTGCAAGGAGAGGTCCGCTTTGTTCTTTGGTGTGGGTCTTTGAGGTAGGCTTGCCAACGAGCTGCATGGCAGGTCAACATATGTCTGGTCAGGCATGTGGTACCCAAGCGGCTGATGTTTTGGCCACGCGATATACGCTTGAGACATATGTTGCAAACAGCAGCTGTGCGATCTGATGCACTAGCCTCAAAAAAGGCCCACACCAAAGAACTTTTTGAATGACGGGCAGAGGCAGCGCCCTGCACAGGCGGAGCTCTGCGGTGTGATTCCGTCGGTGTACTGCCCTTACGCTGGCCACCAAAGGGCATCCTGCCTCGTTGGAGATGTGCCTCCTCCTCATCCTAATAGGAGAGAGGAGGAGGAGGAGGATGAGGAGGAGGCTACTGCCTTCCTGTAGCTGGGTTTCATCATCAGACCCTTCGAAACGCTGGGCATCCTCCTGGAGCATGTACCCAACACTGTGCTCAAACAGTTCGGGGGACTCCTCAGGAGGAGGACATGGTGGGTCTAGGGAAGGAGTGACTGATGATGAGTCTGACATTGATACCAGGGAAGAGGACGCTTTGGCAGCTGCTTTGCCAGTACCCTGAGCCTGGGTGAGAGAGGATGAGGAGGAGGAGGAGGGCTTGGTCATCCACTCTACCAAGTCTTCGGCATGATGTGGCTCAACATGTCCAGCTGCCGAAAAGAAGGACAAGCGTGTCCCATGGCCATGTGCTGATGACAATGCACCGCGTCCACGACCAGCACTGTTGCCCCCAGACACAGAGCCTGCTTGCCCTCTTTTATTGCCTCCTGACTGTCTGCCTCTCCTTGTTTGCCTTCCAGACATTCTAATAGATGGCCTGCAGGGAGATGGGAAAAAAGCAATAAGGGCTACCTTCAGGTGTCCTTCTCTGTCCCTTTACTTAAGGATTTCTAAATATGGTTGAGGATGATTGCTTTTGCACAGAATAGCACAACGACAATTTCCCTGACTGTCCAAAAAACAAGGATTTCAAAGATGGTTGATGAGGAATGCTTTAGCACACTATAGCACAAGGAGAATTCCCCTCACTGTCCTTCCCTGTCCCTAGAAACAAGGATTATCACAGTGAAAGAAACTGACACTCTTCCTACCTATAGTTTTCTGTCCCTAGAAAAAATGTTTTTTTAAAGCACACTATAGCACAAGGAGAATTTCCCTCACTGTCCTTCCCTGTCCCTAGAAACAAGGATTATCACAGTGAAAGAAACTGACACTCTTCCTACCTATAGTTTTCTGTCCCTAGAAAAAATGTTTTTTTAAAGCACACTATAGCACAGGGAGAATTTCCCTCACTGTCCTTCCCTGTCCCTAGAAACAAGGATTATCACAGTGAAAGAAACTGACACTCTTCCTACCTATAGTTTTCTGTCCCTAGAAAAAATGTTTTTTTAAAGCACACTATAGCACAAGGAGAATTTCCCTCACTGTCCTTCCCTGTCCCTAGAAACAAGGATTATCACAGTGAAAGAAACTGACACTCTTCCTACCTATAGTTTTCTGTCCCTAGAAAAAATGTTTTTTTAAAGCACACTATAGCACAAGGAGAATTTCCCTCACTGTCCTTCCCTGTCCCTAGAAACAAGGATTATCACAGTGAAAGAAACTGACACTCTTCCTACCTATAGTTTTCTGTCCCTAGAAAAAATGTTTTTTTAAAGCACACTATAGCACAAGGAGAATTTCCCTCACTGTCCTTCCCTGTCCCTAGAAACAAGGATTCGCACAGTAAAACACACTGACACTCTCCCTACCTATAGTTTTCTGTCCCTAGAAAAAATGTTTTTTTTAAAGCACACTATAGCACAAGGAGAATTTCCCTCACTGTCCTTCCCTGTCCCTAGAAACAAGGATTATCACAGTGAAAGAAACTGACACTCTTCCTACCT
Source organism: Rana muscosa (assembly GCA_029206835.1). NCBI lineage: Eukaryota > Metazoa > Chordata > Amphibia > Anura > Ranidae > Rana > Rana muscosa. Next base: position 618,267,618 of record CM055117.1, read on the forward strand.
ATAGTTTTCTGTCCCTAGAAAAAATGTTTTTTTAAAGCACACTATAGCACAAGGAGAATTTCCCTCACTGTCCTTCCCTGTCCCTAGAAACAAGGATTATCACAGTGAAAGAAACTGACACTCTTCCTACCTATAGTTTTCTGTCCCTAGAAAAAATGTTTTTTTAAAGCACACTATAGCACAAGGAGAATTTCCCTCACTGTCCTTCCCTGTCCCTAGAAACAAGGATTCGCACAGTAAAACACACTGACACTCTCCCTTCCTATCCTTCTCTTTCCCTAAACTAAAGGAATCCAGGTTAAGCAAGAAAAAATAAATGTCACTGTCCCTGCCTATGCTTCTCTTTCCCTGCTCCGGAACACACTACACTAGGCCGCCGTGCTGGCGGCCTTTTATAGTGTGGGGAGTGTACTAAACACCCTCAGCAATAATTGGCCACAGGCATCATGCCTGTGGCCAATCATTGCTCTCCTCGCTGCCGGCGCTGTGATTGGCCAAGCATGCGGGGTCACAGTGCATGCTTGGCCAATCACAGCGCCTGGATGACACTGCGATGGCGTAGTGCATTGTGGGCCGTTCGCGTCACTCGAATTAGGCGCGAACGGCCCAAATCGTTCGATCTTCGTCGAACGATCGAACAGCCGATGTTCGAGTCGAACGTATGTTCGACTCGAACACCGAGCTCATCCCTAGTAGTGAGCGGTCAAGTTGACCAGGATTTATTTTCCTGTTTCTTTTGTTTTTGCTGTATTTTTTTGTCTGTATATAGTTCAAATAAAACCACACCCTTTTGTTTTCTCCTACCACTGTCTGCAGTGCCTGTTTTTGTGTGGTGAACCCATCCAGGGGGTCACACACACCCGCTGCGGAGTTAACCCCCTCGCAATATATATATATATATATATATATATATATATATATATATATATATATATATACACACACACACACATACAGTGGGTACGGAAAATATTCAGACCCCCTTAAATTTTTCACTCTTTGTTATATTGCAGCCAGTTGTAAAAATCATCTAAGTTTATTTTTTTTCCTCAATGTACACACAGCACCCCATATTGACAGAAAAACACAGAATTGTTGACATTTTTGCAGATTTATTAAAAAAGAAAAACTGGTCCTAAGTATTCAGACCCTTTGCTCAGTATTTAGTAGAAGCACCTGTAGCAGCCTCCACTCTCTCTCTCTGTATCAGTTTTCTGGCTCTGGTCTAGGGGTACCTCTGAGGAGAGAGTGCGAGGTCACCACGCCACGTTCCCCTGCAGATGTATGTGCAGTGAGAGACAATCCTCTTTTACCTTCGGGTCGGTGTTCTGCATCTGGAGCCTCCTCCTGGTGGTTTCTTGAACAATGTCTGCCAGAAAATGAGCCCCACACCAATAAAGTCCAACACTCCTTTATTCTTCCGATAACAGAGTAATGCACAGACAGTTGGACTCCCTCAACGAGTAGAACAGACAGAAGGGTGTGGATACGAGTAGGCCCAGACACAATGAACTCTCCACTTTCCTTCCTGAAAGTGGGCTGCGGTCTCCAATCGAGGGGGAATATCCTTCCAGGCGGTCTCCGGTGAGAGACTCACCCATCACTGGCGATATGCTGCACCAGGTCTTCAAGCAAGTACCCCCTCCCGGTCCATTACGCCTCTGGATTCGGGTACCCACTCCCGGGGTCCGCTAGGATCTCCTTCCCTCGCGGAACTCAGTGGTGGGCACTGAGCTCCCGACCTCCATCCGAGTACCCCACCCCAGGCCAAAGGTGCCTGGGATGGAACACGACCTCCGAACGTTCTCCAGGTCTAGGCCGCCTAGAGGACCGACACTAACCACCGCCCTCAGGCTGAAGGTGCCTGGGACTCGACCCCGTGACAAAGATGGCCGCCCCCTTTATACCCTCTCCCAGCAGGCACGGCGGGTTCCCCGCCCCACCATACCACTGCCGAGGGAGAACAAAAAGGGATACGGCACACAGCAATGGTTCAACTCCAGCCCAAGGCGACAGCGCCACCCACTGAGCTGCAGGGAACTGCACATTACTGGTGTCTCTGCCAGTTTAAATACACAGGGAAAGTGCATGCCCGCTACACACCCTTTTGATCTAATACAGCCATGAGTCTTTTTGGGAAAGATGCAACAAGTTTTTCACACTTGGATTTGGGGATCCTCTGCCATTCCTCCTTGCAGATCCTCTCCAGTTCTGTCAGGTTGAATGGTAAACGTTGGTGGACAGCCATATTTAGGTCTCTCCAGAGATGCTCAATTGGGTTTAAGTCAGGGTTCTGGCTGGGCCATTCAAGAACAGTCACAAAGTTGTTGTGAAGCCACTCCTTCGTTATTTTAGCTGTGTGCTTAGGGTCATTGTCTTGTTGGAAGGTAAACCTTCAGCCCAGTCTGAGGTCCTGAGCACTCTGAAGAAGGTTTTCATCCAGGATATCCCTGTACTTGGCCGCATTTATCTTTCCCTCATATGCAACCAGTCGTCCTGTTCCTGCAGCTAAAAAAAACACCCCCACAGCATGATGCTGCCACCACCATGCTTTACTGTTGGGACTGTATTGGACAGGTGATGAGCAGTGCCTGGTTTTCTCCACACACACCGCTTAGAATTAAGGCCAAAAAGTTCTATCTTGGTCTCATCAGACCAGAGTCCTTCAGGTGTTTTTTTAGCAAACTCCATGCAGGCTTTCATGTGTCTTGCACTGAGGAGAGGCTTCCGTCGGGCCACTCTGCCATAAAGCCCCGACTGGTGGAGGGCTGCAGTGATGGTTGACTTTCTACAACTTTCTCCCATCTCCCGACTGCATCTCTGGAGCTCAGCCACAGTGATCTTTGGGTTCTTCTTTACCTCTCTCACCAAGGCTCTTCTCCGCCCGATAGCTCAGTTTGGCCGGACGGCCAGTTCTAGGAAGGGTTCTGGTCATCCCAAACGTCTTCCATTTAAGGATTATGGAGGTCACTGTGCTCTTAGGAACCTTAAGTGCAGCAGAATTTTTTTGTAACCTTGGCCAGATCTGTGCCTTGCCACACTTCTGTCTCTGAGCTCTTCAGGCAGTTCCTTTGACCCCATGATTCTCATTTGCTCTGACATGCACTGTGAGCTGTAAGGTCTTATATAGACAGGTGTATGGCTTTCCTAATCAAGTCCAATTAGTATAATCAAACATAGCTGGACTCAAATGAAGGTGTAGAACCATCTCAAGGATGATCAGAAGAAATGGACAGCACCTGAGTTAAATATTTGAGTGTCACAGCAAAGGGTCTGAATACTTAGGACCATGTGATATTTCAGTTTTTATTTTTTAATAAATCTGCAAAAATGTCAACAATTTTGTGTTTTTCTGTCAATATGGGGTGCTGTGTGTACATTAATGAGGAAAAAAATGAACTTAAATGATTTTAGCAAATTGCTGCAATATAACAAAGAGTGAAAAATGTAAGGGGGTCTGAATACTTTCCATACCCACTGTACATATTGTGAACAGTAGTAATAATTATTCTGTACTGAACCACCATGACAGTCTAACGGTCTATAAAAGAATTCCCCCTTCTTCAGCTAGCCAGCTTGTTGGGGCCTAACACATACCCTCGAGCACTCAGTTTAATGTTCCCTAAGAATTAATATAGGCACTGACTCTGTTACTTGCAGACAACCCTGTCACTTTTCGGTTAATATGTAATAAGATTTTGGTCAGTGGCCAATCACCAACTCCTGTGCTAGCAGGTGCTCTCACTCTGTTCACTGTGTGAAGTGCAGTCGGTCAGTGTCCACAGCGTCCTTCCCCTTGGTCAGGCAGCAGACTCCACCAACATCTGTGGTTCTTTCCAATGTCCCAATATTTCTGTCACTGTGCCTCTCAGGTGCAGTGGTGAGTGGTCCTCGAAGAGCTGACGATGCATTCAGTCCTCTCAGAGCAGCTACATGTACCACACTTCTTCTCCTCAGCTTGGGAAAAGCAACTGGAAATTACCTCTTCTATTTACCCTATTGCCTCCTGGGACCTGAGTGTTCTCTTTTTCAGCCAATCAAGCAAGCCCAGTTTGTGTGAGACTATATCTCCCACAATCCTTGCAGTCTACATCCTATGTGCTTCCCTATTTGTTAAAGGGCAGGTATGACACTGTCTGCACAGTTTTTCAATAACAGTCTCCAGCTGTGTCTGTGTAAAGGTCTCCTGTGAACACAAGCAAGGGCAACAGCAGACACATTGAACCTGCAGCTGCTTGTCTCCCTGTCAGCTGCTGACCAGGGCTACACATATAACACTCACTATGCACCTTAAATTTAGATATCCATTTTTAATTGTAGTTAGGTGACTATGCAGGAAGCATTAAGCTTTTGTTTGTTCACTTACTAAAGAAGATGGTTGCCTGGCCTGTTGCCACATGTTTCTTCCTTCCCGAACACTCAGCTCACACAGCCAGCTAGCTCAGCTGCACAGTCTCTTTCTGCTTTTTTTTTTTTGAGCTGCGGAGAGTGTTTATGGCAGGGGGAGGTCAGGAAGTTCAATGTCCATCCAAGTTTCTGACGTCACTGCCTAGCAATGAAGGACACGGGAGTAGATACAGTGGAACAAGAGAGCTGGTCATAGCCAGGTGGCAGCTGTCAGTCAAGTTAGTGACTTTCAGAATTGATGTGAATGATGTGGCAGAGAGCCCTGGAGGCAGATTGATTGACATAGAAAAATTGGCATGACTGACAGAAAATGTGTAAAATTTCAGCTAGAAATTAAAGTACTTTTTACTGTATATTTCAGCCCCACACTCAAGGCCCACTGGGGTATTATTACCCTGTCGCCCTTATGTGCCAGTCTGCTTCTGCTCATGTGGCTTCTTTCAGGAGATTAAAGCTGTACTCCAACATCATAATCTCACAATCCCCATTACAGTATATGACCCCTATACAATACAGTGGTAGCTCGTAATTCTTCCCTATCCATGTGTCCGGCCCCCTAATCTACATGCGGGGTGCCGGACATATGGATTCAAATGTTGTTGTTTTTTCCTTTTTTTTAAGCACATTATTAGAGCCATTGTTGCTATTGTCACACTGATTCTCCTTCCAGCCAATCAGGAAGCGGGTCATGAGACCTGTTTCCTGATTGGCTGAAAGGAGAAGCGATACTATTGGCTATATATATATATACATACACCATAGGAGGAAGAGGGAGGGCAGCCGTGATGCCAAGGAGGAGACGCAGGGGAAGCTGAGGCCCGTCGGGAACCGTTGGGGTAAGTGCGGGGCTGGTAACCAACCGACCAGGTGGGGTGGCCGTGGGTACATTGTTTGCTGCCGCTAACCCCCCCCCAAAAGAGATACCACCAGCCACCACACAATATATCCCACTATACTTTAATAGTTGCAAAAACCAGGTCTGAGATAAAAAGTATTCGTTTTTACAAGTATTTATATAGTGCTGACAAATTATGCAACTCTTTAGGTATTGTACATTCGGATCAGTCCCTGACCTCTGAGCTCTGTATTCCATAGCAGAAATTTAATCAGCCAGGTCCCTTTAGTGGGGATGATAATATGCAGCTTCTGGCGGAGAAATCTCTTTCTTGTTGTTGGGTAACTGATCACATTCGATTAATGTTGGCAAGGGTATGTGCATGTTTCCTTTGATTGACAAAACCATGTACACATGAGCTCTTCTGCCCAAAGTCTCTATGCAACCAGAACAGGTGTTGAAAGTATATGCTGTTGCAGGTCCTTTTATGCTGAAGATCTCAAAGAATTTTGTTTTAACCAAAGATATGTTACTTTGTCAGTCTTTTATGGTGTACATCATGGTAGCTTTCTCTGGTTGCTCCTCTGGGTATACCCTGACTAGATATACCTAGGCACAGCATTTAGAATTGGGGCCTTCCTCGCAGACTTTAGTACACGAATAAGAGACAGTTGTAGTTGGAACATGACTTTGTGGCTCCCACCATGGTTTGAGGCAGTGCTGGATGTACCTGGATACTGTGTATAGGATGCATAACTGTAACATGCTTGTCCCTGTTGCATTCTGTGCACTTAATAACTTTAAAGTCTTTTCTGAAACAGTCTGGGGTGCACAGCACTTGCACAGTCTTTGCCCTAAGCCCACAGATTTTTTTTTCAAGAGGGTGAAGTTTTTTGTAATTTGGGCACTGGTGATTGGGATCTTTATATCTATAACCAGAAACACCCTGATCAGTAGAAGAGGTTGTGGCAGGTGAAATGTCTGTCTTTTTAACAGATATTGTTCCCATTAAGTTTCCATGTTTAGCTGCTGTATTGTCTGTCATACCTTGATGATAAAGCTGGCAGGGTGGATTGATCAAAGCTGAAGCTGGAATCATCCCTTATCCAGGGTTGATCACTGATGAACCTGCAAAAAATATGACAATGGAGGGAAGGATACATTATTGTACTTTTTATATTTTAAGCCCTATGCGGCCCATTTCTCTTGCACTTTGTATGGCAGTTTTGACACCACTAGTGTTCAAATAGTTTAGTCCTGGCAGACATGGGTCTGCCTTTGCCTACTCTAGCTCCATCAGCAGGTTGCTTAGTTCTTGGAGCTTCTAATGATTCTTGGTTATTTTTGGAAAGGTTTGAAGTCTCTCAATTAAAGGGGTTGTAAAGGTTAATTTTTTATTTTCTAAATAGGTTGGTTCACTTACCTTTTCCTTAGATTTACCATCTAAATGTTTTTTTTCTTTGTTTTGTTTGTCTGAATTTCTCACTTCCTGTTCCTCCTCAGTAAGCTGTTCTGGCTGACTAAACACCGCTCGGATGATGGTGTGAAGTTTACTGAGGAGAAACAGAGAGAGACAGGAAAACTGCGGTGATAAAAATTAGAACTTGTTTTATTTTTTCCCGTCGTGAATCGCTGCGTTTTTATTTCTCGCAGTTTTCCTATGGGGAAACACTGCGAGGGAGCATACACACGGCCGGTTTTCCCGACCAAAGCTCTCCTGGCAGTTTTCCTGTTGGGAAAACCGGCCGTGTGTACAGGGGAAAAGTGACTGAGCCGGTTCTCGGTTTTACCGGCGTTTTTTTGACCGCCGGGAAAACCGATGGTGTGTATGAGGCATTATACTATTTGCAGATTCTGGTCCTAGCCATTTTACAAGCCATTTTACAAGCAAGTCAAGTTCCTTCTTGGCAGTAAGGTTACGACCAGCAATTGCAGCTTTGAAGGTTGATTTCAAGGACCTTTAGTTCTCTGGACAGTCATCAAACCTTGAGAGATTGATATTAATATGTTTATGACGTATCATATACCTGGCAAAGTCAGATAAATCTGATTACTTACTCTTTGGTTAGAAAGAAACTTGTGGAACCCTTTCGGCATGTAATTTTTCTGTTGCATAAAGGTGAGGTTTATCAGGATAAAATTATGTGAGTGGTAAGCTATGGCTTAGTCTCTAAAGCTTCTGCTGGCTGCAGCCTGAGTTGTGGCTTGTTGCTGGAAGTGGTAGGAGGTGATGTCTTTTGGTACGTAGGCATTTACAGCTGAGGTCTCGGTATTGAGAGTCAAATCAATGTTGCTAGTATAAGGTGCAAGAGACATAGTTACATAGTTAGTCAGGTTGAAAAAAGACAAAGTCCATCCAGTTCAACCATAAAAAAAAAAAAAATATCGTACAATCCCATATACCCAATTCTATACCCACAGTTGATCCAGAGGAAGGCAAAAAAAAAACAGCAGAGCATGATCCAATTTGCTACAGCAGGGGAAAAAATTCCTTCCTGATCCCCCGAGAGGCAATCGGATTTACCCTGGATCAACTTTACCTATAAATGTTAGTACTCAGTTATATTATGTACAGTAAAAGGAAAGTATCCAGGCCTTTCTTAAAGCAATCTACTGAGCTGGCCAGAACCACCTCTGGAGGGAGTCTGTTCCACATTTTCACAGCTCTTACTGTGAAGAAACCTTTACGTATTTGAAGATGAAATCTTTTTTCCTCTAGACGTAAAGAGTGCCCCCTTGTCTTTTGTGTTGACTGTAAAGTGAATAACTCAACACCAAGTTCACTATATGGACCCCTTATATATTTGTACATGTTAATCATATCCCCCCTTATTCTCCTCTTCTCAAGAGTGAATAAATTCAGTTCCTCTAATCTTTCCTCATAGCTGCGCTCCTCCATGCCTCTTATCAGTTTGGTTGCCCTTCTCTGCACTTTCTCCAGTTCCCCGATATCCTTTTTGAGAACTGGGGCCCAAAACTGAACTGCATCCTCCAGATGAGGTCTTGATAATGATTTGTACAGGGGCAAAATGATATCTCTCTCTCTGGAGTCCATACCTCTCTTAATACAAGAAAGGACTTTGCTCGCTTTGGAAACCGCAGCTTGGCATTGCATGCCATTATTGAGCTTATGATCTACCAAAACCCCCAGATCCTTCTCCACTACGGATCCCCCCAGTTGTACTCCCCCTGGTATGTATGATGCATTCATATTCTTAGCCCCCAAGTGCATAACTTTACATTTATCAACATTAAACCTCATCTGCCACATAGTCGCCCAATTAGACAGAGTATTGAGTTCGGTTTGTAAATTGGCGACATCATGTAAGAACGTTATTCCACTGCATAACTTGGTGTCATCTGCAAAGACAGAAATGTTACTTTTGATCCCAGACCCAATATCATTTATAAAGATATTAAAAAGTAAGGGTCCCAGCACTGAACCTTGGGGTACACCACTGATAACCTTGGACCATTCAGAGTAAGAATCATTAACCACTACTCTCTGAATTCTGTCTTTTAGCCAGTTTTCTATCCATTTACAAACTGATATTTCCAATCCTGTAGACTTTACCTTACATATGAGCTGTGTGTGTGGAACTGTATCGAACGCTTTTGCAAAATCCAAGTATACCACGTCCACTGCCACCCCTCTGTCCAAGGTTTTACTTACCTCTTCATAAAAAGAAATCAGGTATGTCTGACACCTTCTGTCTTTCATGAATCCATGCTGTCTGTTGCTTAAATCGTTTTTTTCCAGCAAGAACTCATCTATGTGGTCTTTTATTAATCTCTCCAGTATCTTCCCAACTATAGAAGTTAAACTAACAGGTCTATAGTTACTTGTTAAAGACTTTGTTCCCTTTTTAAATATAGGCACCACATTGGCCCTGCACCAATCCAGTGGTACTATTCCTGTCATTAATGAGTCACTAAAAATTAGATACAATGGCTTTGAAATTACAGAGCTCAATTCTTTTAGGATCCGTGGGTGGATGCCATCTGGTCGAGGTGCTTTATTCTGTCTAAATATTTCTGGACCATATCACTTTTGAGCCATTGTGGATTTGGGGCTGTGTCACTACCACCCCCATTATGGACATGATCTCCCCCATGCTCCATTGTATACACAGAGCTGAAGAAAGTATTTAATAAATTAGCCTTCTCTTTGTCCCCAGTCACCCACTCTAGATTATTTTGTAATTCTGCATATATTGCAAATGTTGTGCTTTAGGATGTATTCACTGGTGTTTCTTTCTCGTACATCACGGGACACAGAGCACTGTTCTTTACATCGTGGGTTATATGGTTCACCACCAGGTGATTGGACACTGGCACACCCTAATTACAAGGGAAGTTCCCCTCTATATAACCCCTCCCATACGGAGAGTACCTCAGTTTTTTCGCCAGTGTCTAGATGTTGGTAACGGTTTAACATGTGCCAAGAAGAAGCTCTGCTGAGGGCCCCTGCGGGGGTTATGGAGCTACGCAATCGGATGCATCTAATAAGGCCAAACATAATGCCAAAATGGTTGGTGCCCAGACCTCACAGAAGACTGAGGTTTTGCCTATAATGTCTCTCTTAGGAGGACTGGACTCTGGGATCCAGCACTTTGTGGCACGCATTAAATTATGCCCAAAGGTTTTCTGGCAGAGTGCTCTATAGGCCCAGGGAGGAGGCTCCTGTAAGTAGGAACCCAGAACCCTGAAGGTTGGCACAACAAAGCCCGCCGTGATGGGTGAAGGCTGGATCTGTCTGGTCTCCAGCAGTATTCCTGCGGCGAGGATAAGGTAAGTGAAGTCAATCCTGTAAGGAAACTCTCAGGATTCACTTCTATGAGTAGCATGTATTTTTCTGTTTCTGCCACTAGAGGCAGTGTACGGACATACCTGATGTTTTACTCACATGCCATTCAGGACAAGGCTCAGTGTAGCTGGTCTGGGTATCAGCTTACACCTTCCGCTGCAGGCTCTGCCACGATTGTTGCTGGGGGGTCCCGCACTGTCTAAAGGTCCCACGGCGGTCCCCCGACTCAGCTTCTCTCTCCCACGTCTCCCCTCATCTGCTGGGAACCCCTATAGGCGCGCGCGCCGAGAACACGATTTTTCTTCCTGAAACAGCGGGGAGAAGGGAGGGGGCATGGTTTCGTGAGCATGCACGTGTGACACATGGCGTGCTACTGCACAGGTGCGAGGCGGCAGATTTAAAGCCATAGATGCTGAAGAGCCTGTAAGCCAGAGAGCTGGAAGACACAGAGAGCTTTGGGGCACGTAAGCACCTCTAAAGCCTCATACACACGATCGGACTTCAAACAAACTTTTACGTGGATTTTTGTTTGAAGGGCGTTAGGGGAACACCCATAGCATACACACAGCAGGACTTTTTCAGCCAACAAACATGAACGTAGTGACGTAATTGATATACTACGTGGTTTTTCTGCTCTTTTCTGCTCTTTACCGCCACCCTTTGGTCAACTTCTGCTATTGTTGGTTGATTTTAACATTGGTTCTGGGAATGCGTGTTTGTACTTTGGACTAAAGTCTGATGGATTTCTGTACACACGATAGGACTTTGCACCGTAGGACTTTTGTTGCCGAAAAGTTTGTCCGTTTGCAGAGCGAACTTTTGTCTGATGAAAACCCAAAAAGTTTGTCCGATGGAGCGTACACACGGTAGGATTTTTTTGAAAACCTGCTCATTTTGAAGTTTGTTGTCAAAAAGTCCTACCGTGTGTATGGGGCTTAAGTGTGGTTGGATACAGGCATACTAAGACACTTACTCAGCATTAGGCTGTGCAGATTAGCAGGCATTATTTATTTTGCCAGACTAGGCTCAGCAGTTATTGCACTTGTAATAGTACCTCTGCTTTGTTGCTTAAGGACTATGTCTCCCCGTAGAAGGGCTTCAGGGGCAGGAAAAAGATCCGCTAAGGTGTCACCATCTGAATCGGGGTCTAGACGGGCCAGCATGATACCAGCCTCCCCTGAGAGACCTGAGGTGGCCGCGCAGGATGAGCTATTGCCCCTGTCAGGCCTGGCAACCTCTCCCAACCTGGCAGCTCCTGTGTATGTCAGTGAGGAGACTTTTTCAGCATCATTGGTTGGTTTGGAAAAAAGGTTAACTGGTTTAATTTCAGCTCCCTTGCAGAGAAACAGAAAGCGGGGTAGATCCCCTTCCTCTGTTTTGGGGTCCCTTTCAGACGATCAGATGAGGATGATGTTGATCTTTCTGGGGACTAGGATCAGGAGCAGTCGGAGGATTCTGGGAATGAGGAAAGGATTCCGTCCTCCTCTCAGGCCCTCAAATTGCAGGTGCAGACCTATACAGAGGTTGTGCGAGAAGCATACAACCTGCCCTTCTCTGAGTTGGCAGAATCCCCTGTCCCCTCATTGTGGTCATTGAAATCTCCACAGGCTGCATATACCTTTCCTGTCCATCTTTTGCTGGAGAAACTGATGTATGCTGACTGGGGTCACCCAGACAAGCCGTTTGCTCCCCCAAACAAGTTTTCTCTTCTTTATCCTATGGAGGAAAAGTTCACTAAGAAATGGAGTGTGCCTGCAATAGATGCAGCCATTTCTTCCGTGAATAAAAATCTGACTTGTCCTGTAGACAATGCTCAAGTATTTAGGGACCCAAATGAGAAAAAGCTGGAGTCTCTGCCTAAAGCTTCCTTTTCTATGGCTGGGGCTGTAACTCATCCTGCAGTAGCAGCTATTGGTATGTGTCAGTTCCTAAAGGATTAGATGAAGCAGGTGATTAAAATCCTCCCCGCTGAGCAAGCCAGAGATTGGTTGGACCTACCAAAGGCCTTATGTTTTGCAGTAGATGCTATTAATGATTCAATTCAGCAAGCTTCCCGCCTAACACTCCTGCTGGTACACATGCGCAGGATTCTCTGGCTAAAGCATTGGTCAGCTGAAGCTCCGTGCAATAAACATTTGGCTGGGTTCCCCTTTCATGGGGAATGCCTGTTTGGGGAGGACCTGGAAAAATATATCCAGGAGATTTCTAGCGGTAAGACTACCTTGCTTCCAGTTAAAAAGAAGGGTAAGCGTCCCTCCTTTAAATCGTTCCCTTTCCCCAGCCCCAGTGGCTACAACTTCCAGGCAGTGGCGGAGGCCTCCCCAGCCGAATACAAGAGGGAAAGCCCAGACAGGCCCAAGGCCCAAAAAAATCCTGCGGCCAAAATTCTGCAAGACAGAATCCCAAGACCTCCTTATAAGGGTGCACCCCCGCTCAGCCGAGTGGGGGGAAGGCTCTTGCGATTTTCAGAGGCTTGGCAGGATCAGATTTGTTTCCTCGAGTCGTACATCTCCAAAAATCTGGAAAAAAGAGCGCCTTTGTTTCTGGCACTAGATCATCTGTTATCCCAAGGGGTAATCATAAAGGTTGCCCCAGAGGAGCAAGGCGCAGGGTTCTATTCAAACCTTTTTACGGTTTCAAAACCAAACGGAGATGTCAGACCTATTCTAGACCTGAAAGATCTGAATCAGTTCCTGAACATTCGCTCTTCTCGTATGGAGTCTATCCACTCAGTGGTCTCCACCCTACAAGGCGGAGAATTCATGGCATCAATAGACGTCAAAGATGCATACTTACATATGCCAATTTGTCCCGCTCACCAAAGATTCTAAGGTTTGCGGTAGAGCACCGCCACTTTCAGTTTGTGGCTCTTCCCTTTGGCCTAGCCACGGCACTTCAGTTTTCACCAAAGTTCTAGCCTTGCTCTTAGCGAATCTAAGAGCAAAGAGCATTGCCATAACGGCATATCTAGACAACCTACTTTTGGTAGAGCGATCAGTGGAACGTCTGAACCACAATGTGCTCAGAACGGTAGAGTACTTAGAGAACTTAGTCTGGGTCCTCAACTTGGAAAAATCATCCTTGCAGCCCCTAAAAAGGTTGGAATATTTGGGCATGGTCATAGACACAACCCAAAACAGGGTGTTCCTACCCAAGCCCAAGATCAGGTCTTCAAGAGAGGTGATTAGGCTGGTAAAAGCAAGAAGGGAACCTTCCATTCGCCTCTGTATGAGGTTGTTGGGAAAGATGGTAGCCATTCCTTATGCCCAGTTTCACTCAAGGCCATTGCAAAACTGCAAGTGGAGTTCCAGCTTTAGATTTGCCAATGCGGCTGTCGCCAGAAGCACAGAAAAGCCTCAGCTGGTGGTTGCTAACCAAAAATCTGCAGAAGGGAAAGTCCTTCATCCCAGTCACCTGAAAGGTAGTGACTACCGATGCCAGCCTTATAGGCTGGGGCACAGTTATAGAGGGAGCTATGCTCCAAGGGAGATGGGCCAGGGCAGAAACTCCTGCCCATCAATATCTTGGAGATCCGTGCGATACGTTTGGCTCTCGAAGCCTGGACCCTCAAGTTGCAGGGCTGCCCTGTTTGCATACAATCCGACAATGCCACAGCAGTGGCTTATATCAACCACCAAGGGGGCACCAGAAGTCTGGCTGCCCAGAGAGAAGCAAACCCCATCCTAGTGTGGGCAGAGGAGCATGTGCCTTGTCTCTCAGCAGTTTTTATCCCTGGAGTGGAAAATTGGCAGGCGGATTACTTGAGTCACCAGCTGCTAGCCCCAGGAGAGTGGTCGCTGCACCCCGACGTGTTTCTGGCAATATGCTAGAAATGGGGTACCCCGGATGTGGACCTGCTAGCCTCCATGTTCAACAAAAAGTTGGACAGGTTTGTCTCAAGAACAAGAGATTCACTAGCATCCGGGACGGATGCGTTGGTTATCCCTTGTGATCAGTTTTCTCTGATCTATGCATTTCCCCCGCTCCCGCTCCCGCTCCTACCGCGGCTTTTGCGCAGGATCAGAAGGGAAAAGATACCAGTAATTCTAGTGGCCCCAGCTTGGCCTAGAAGACCCTGGTATGCGGAGATCGTGAAGATGGTGGTAGGAAGACCTTGGCGCCTTCCACTATGCCCAGACCTGCTTTCGCAAGGTTCAGTATTCCACCCTTCCTTACGAAGTCTAAATTTGATGGTTTGGCTGTTGAGACCTACATCCTAAAGGGTCGTGGACTCTCGGGTCCAGTTCTCTCTACTATGATTAATGCTAGGAAGCCGGCCTCCAGGCTTATCTATTATAGAATCTAGAAGGAATATGTTTCCTGGTGTGAATCCAGAGCCTGGCATCCTCAAAAATATGCCGTTAGTAGAATATTGTCTTTTCTCCAATTAGGGGTAGGAAAGAAACTTGCCTTGAGCACAATCAAGGGTCAGATTTCAGCCTTATCAGTGTTTTTTTAAAAGCCTCTTGCCTCTCACTCTTTGGTTCAAGCTTTTATTCAGGAAGTGTTGCGCTTAAGGCCACCAGTCAAGTCCCCTGTGTGTCCTTGGGACTTGAAGTTAGTCTTATCCGTTCTTCAAACACAACCTTTTGAACCAATGTCTTGTGTGCCCTTGCCTCTCTTGACGAGAAAATTGGTCTTTTTAGTGGCTATATCCTCTGCTAGGTGGGTATCGGAATTGGCAACTTTTTCCTGTAAAAAGCCTTATTTGATTCTTCACAAGGACAAAGTGGTGTTGAGACCTCATCCAACCTTTTTGCCTAAGGTTGTCTTGGCTTTTCATTTGAATGAAGACGTTATCCTGCCATCTTTTTTCCTAGATCCGCATTCTGCGGAGGAAGTTTTATTGCATTCTCTGGATGTAGTAAGAGCAGTCGGATTCTATCTGGATGCTACTGCTCAGATACGGAAAACTGATGTTTTGTTTGTACTGCCAGAAGGCCCTAGGAAGGGCCAGGCAGCGTAGAAATCTACTATTGCCAAGTGGATTAGACAAGTTATTATTCAGGCCTATGTTTTGAAAAAGAAAGATCCTCCTTTTCGTGTGAGGGCGCACTCCACTAGAGCGGTCAGTGCATCTTGGGCAGTTCATTACCAGGCCTCCATGGCTCAGATCTGCAAGGCTGCAACCTGGTCTTTGGTTCATACATTCACGAAATTCTATCAAGTGGATGTTAGGGGGCATGAGGATGCCGCCTTTGGGCGCAGTGTACTGCAGGCAGCAGTATAGATCCTCATGTCCGATTGTGGTATGCTTTTTGGATCTGTGTCTCCCTCTCCTCAAGTTGTGCATTGCTCTGGGACATCCCATGATGTAAAGAACAGAGCTCTGTGTCCCGTTATGTAAGAGAAAGAAAATAGGATTTTTAAAACAGCTTACCTGTAAAATCCTTTTCTTGGAGTACATCACGGGACACAGAGCTCCCGCCCCTCTAAAAGATTTGGGGTTTGTAATTATATATGTCCAAGAATGGGATACTTATTGCTTTGCTACAAAACTGAGGTACTCTCCGTATGGGAGGGGTTATATAGAGGGGAACTTCCCTTGTAATTAGGGTGTGCCAGTGTCCAATCACCTGGTGGTGAACCATATAACCCATGATGTAAAGAACAGAGCTCTGTGTCCCGTGATGTACTCCAAGAAAAGGATTTTACAGGTAAGCTGTTTTAAAAAATAGGATTTTTTTACTCATCGTAAAATCCTTTTCTCGATTCGTCCATGGACGGACACAGCTCCATAAATCTTTGACTGTTGGGACGTCCCAAAGCAGTGTAAAAAAAAAAAAAAAACGAGGGGTGGGCACAGCAATCAAAAAAGAAAGCAGTTTCACCCCAAACAAACAGAACTCCTCAACGGAGGAGTTGCAACTTCAAACAGCCGCCTGCAAAACTTTGCAGCCGAAGCTAGCATCCGAAGATGCAGGTCGCCGCCTTACAGACTTGTGAGACAGATGCTTGATGTCAGGAAAGCCCAAGAGGCACCAATAGCCCTGGTCGAATGCGCCATAACGGGAAAAGGAGGCGCCCGCCCTTTGAGGGCATAGGCCTGAATGACAATCTGCCTGATTCACCGAGAAATGGTGGACGATGAGACCGCCAGGCCCTTCTGCGGACCAGACACAGACACAAACAGTTAGTCAGACCTTCGAAATTAAGCCGTAACAGACAGGTACACCCGCAGGGCACGAACCACGTCCAGGGAATGCAACGCAACCTCCCTGGCATGAGATGGCCGAGGACACAAAGATGGAAGAACAATGTCCTCATTCAGGTGAAAGACCGAAACCACCTTAGGAAGAAAGGAAGGCCGCGGGCGTAGCACCGCTTTATCCTTATGTAAGACGAAATATGGGGACTTGCAAGACAAAGCCGCCAATTCAGAAACCCTCCGGACCGATGTAATGGCTACTAGGAAGGCCACCTTCTGAGAGAGTGTCAAAGGAGGAATCTCCCTAATGTCCTCAAACGGAGGTTTCTGGAGGGCCGAGAGCACCAGATTCAAATCCCACGGAGGTAGAGGAGGTTGCACCGGAGGAGCCACATGTCGGACCCATTGCACAAATGTACTCACTAGCGAATTAGACGCCAGGGGTCGCTGAAAGAAAACAGCCAAGGCTGAAATCTACCCCTTAATGGTGCTTAGTGGCAGTTTCTGATCCACACCGCGCTGCAAAAACAACAGGATCCTAGAAACCGAATAAGTCCGTGGACGCCATGCCATCTCCTTACACATAGAGATGTAGGCTCTCCATGTGCGATGGTAGATCTTCAGAGAAGAAGATTTCCGAGCCCTTAACATAGTTGAAACGACCGAATCCGATAGGCCTCGGTCCCTCAACACCTGGCTTTCAATACTTTCAATAGCCACGCCGTTGAAGCCAGCGACTGTTAAGCAGGATGAAGAATGGGACCTTGCAATAGAAGGTCCTCCCTCAGTGGTAGCCGCCAGGGCACATCCACCACCAGGCGCATGAGATCGGCGTACCAGGGCCGCCTGGGCCAATCTAGAGTGGTTAGGATCACTGTAATTCCTTCGCACTCTACCCTGCGGAGAAGACGTGGGAGCCACTTCAGTGGGGGAAAGGCATAAATCAGCCGATACCGACCCCACGGAGCCACCAACGCGTCTGACGCGTCTGCCCAAGGATTTCTGGACCTGGCCACGAACCTCGATACCTTGCGATTGAGTGATGAGAGGCCAGGAGATCCATGTCTGGCGTGCCCCATCTCTGACAAAGGAGTTGAAAAACCTCCGGATGTAACAACCATTCCCCGTGGTCCAGCCTCTGGCGACTCAGTCTGCCTGCCAGTTTTCTACGCCCAGAATGTAAACAGCCGATAGGGCTGGCACGCTCCTTTCTGCCCACCGTAGGATGTGAGCGACTTCCGATGCCGTGGCTGCACTTCTTGTTCCTCCTTGATGGTTGACGTATGTCACCGCCGTGGCGTAGTTGGACTGGATCCTGACCGGACGCCCCTGCAGCCTCTGAGACCACTTGGCGAGGCACAGCCTGATCGCCCGGAGTTCCAGAACATTGATCGACAGTTGGGATTAAGTCGGGGACCAGCGGCCCTGGGCCGCTTGAACCCCCCAGACTCCCCCCCAACCGGTCAAGCTGGCGTCCGTCGTGATCACCAACCAAATAAAAGGGAGGAAGGACTTCCCAGCTCGAAGAGCTGACCTGACAGAGATGACCTGACAAGGTGACTTAACTGAATCGGGCGATCCAGAGACAACGGAGATTTGTTCCATTTGGAGAGAATCTCCTTCTGCAAGGCCCGAGTGTGGAATTGTGCATACGGTACTGCCTCGAAGGAGGCCACCATGAGACCCAGAACTCGCATACAGAAACGGAGAGACGACCACTTGTGGGATGTCAACAGCCCGCCTGGAGTGTCTGCAGCTTCTCTGAGGGAAGAAAGACTCTGGCCCCCAAGGAGTCCAGAATCAGCCCCAGGTACTCTAGACGCTGGGTTGGCACTAACACCGACTTCTGGAGGTTCAATATCCACCCGAACTCCCGGAGGGTCTGACTGACTATAGACACGTCCTCTTCTAATTCTGAGCTTGAAGCAGCTCTCAGAAGGAGGTCATCCAGGTAGCCTATGATAGCAATGCCACGCTGTCTCAGCAAAGCTAGAATCGGGGCGAGCACCTTGGTGAAAACTCGTGGTGCCGATGCTAGGCCAAAGGGAAGAGCCACAAATTGATAGTGGTCTTCGCCTATCGCAAAGCGCAGGAACCTCTGATGCCTGACGCAGATGGGGACATGTAAGTATGCATCCTTGATATCCAAGGATGCCAGAAAATCCCCCGGATGGAGCGCAGCCACAACCGAACGAATCGATTCCATCCGGAACTTTTGGACCTTTACAAAAGCATTGAGGGCCTTGAGGTCCAGTACAGGACGAACCCGGTCCTTCTTTGGGACCACAAACAGATTTGAATAAAAACCCTGAAACCTGTCCTGTGGTGGTACGGGTACGATCACTCCGCACCTCAACAAGTCTCGCACCGCCCCCTGGAGGGCAGCCCGGCGAGCCGGAAGAAGGGACAGGTTTGAGGGAAAAAATCTGTTTGGTGGACAAGAAAGGAACTCTATCTTGCACCCGGAGGTGACCACCTCGCAGACCCACTGATCGGTGAGCAGGGAGGTCCCCCGAGTTGCAAACCCGCGAAGCCGTCCCCCCACCCTGGAGTCGGGCGGGGGCAAAACTTCATGCGGTAGCAGGCTTGCCTGCTGGTTTACGCACCCAGGGACGCTTCTGTCCCCCAGCCGGACCTTTGTCCGCTTGGCAGAGTCTGCCGGCAGGTGCTGACGGACGAAAATACAGTTTTTGTGTAGGAAAAGATGGCCCCGGCCTACGGCGTGGCCCCTTCCCTTTAGTGGACTGAGGGAGAAGCGTGCTCTTACCTCCAGTGACATCCTTAATGATGTCGTCCAGCGATGCACCAAAAAGCCTCCCACCCTTGAAAGGCAAGTCAGCCAAGGTTTTCTTAGAAGCTTGGTCAGCGGACCAGCATTTGAGCCACAGCAGGCGGCGCAAGACCACCGCAGACGCTGAGGCCCTGGATATCAAGGGGGCTGCGTCCAGGGTTGCATCACATACGTACACGAGTTCCTGTACTAACTGTTCGGCCAGTAACACGCATTCCGGCGGAAGATGATTCGACTCCACAGTCTGGTGCAAAATCTTTGCCCATTCTGTAAGTGTCTGAGACACTAAGGTAGCTGCCAAAATAGGCCGCAATGCTGTCCCCAACATGGCAAACATAGAGCGGGTCACCGCTTCAGACCTCCTATCAGTAGGGTTCTTAAAAGCAGGGGTCCCTTCCACCGGAATAATAGTTGTTTTATTCAACAGAGAGCCCGGGGGATCAACCACCGGAGGAGAAGCCCATTTTTTCACAAGGCTTTCCTCAAACGGATAACGGACCCTCATGCGCTGAGAGAGCGCAAAAGGCCTCTGGGGCCGTTCCCATTCCTTATCTATGAACTTGTCAAAAAATTCAACATAAGGAAAAACCTTAGCCGAGCGGGTCGGTTTATTCGACCCAAAAGGTATAGACTCTGCTGTGGAAGTTCCAGCTGCATCTCCTAGCTTGAGAGTGTCCCTCACAGCATTGATAAGTGCACTCACAAGTGCTTTGTCCTGAGCTGACCCGGACGAAGGGTCCTCCTCACAGGGAAGGTCCTGGTCCGCATCCTCTGACACACCAGGACAGGGGTCCTGAGCAGCAGCCAGGCCCGAGTCTGAGTCAGAACATTCCCCCGGTGATGCCGGGGGAGGGAGCGTTTAGTACCCCTTTTACGCCCCCACGCCAATTCTACCCTGGCCACAAATGACTCCAGGACTGCCGACAAAGCATCCAGCAGAGTAGCAGGCACAGTTGCACTGGCAGCTGCCTCTGGAATGCCTGGGGAAACACCAGCTTCTGACTCCTAACTGCCCCTTAGGGACCCAGTCAAATGTTGACACAATCACGTCCACCCTCCTTGCTGCACAGACTGAGAGAGGAGAGACACCCAGGGGACTCACCGCCTAGCCAGGGACCCCTTCAGCACCGCTGCTCACTCTGCGTCTGTGCCTGAGGATCTGTGTGAGGGAGAAAGTGCGCCGTTCGCGCTGTACAGGAAGCCAGCCGCCACTAGAGGCCGAATCCCACTCCAAAATGGCCGCCGAGTGCCTGAAATAAAGCGCACGGACCACAAGAGAATGGCCGCGACCATGGAAAAATGGGCGCCACTGGGAAAAACAATGCAATGCATAGGCCCCAAACGAATGGCACCAGTGCTACAAAAAATGGCGCCCAGCAAGCGAGGTGGACGAGAAGGGCATGAACGGAGGTTTCCCAGAAAAAGCACCCCCCCACACAGAGAGCGAACCCGGACACCCCCGCAGCCCCCCTCCAGGACCCGGAGCCTCGCTAAGGTAATTCCCTGGTCGCAGCGAGCCCCGCAATGGGGAGGAGGAAGAAAAGGGGGTGACAGAGGGAGAGGGGTGAGAGCCATAGGACCCTAGCGACCCCCGTAGGAATGCCCAGCTGTTCCATCCCACCGAAGCAGGAGAAACTGTACTTACCCATCCCCGCGAGGACCTGCTGGTGCCATCCTGACAGACTACAACCGAGCAGTACGGAGTAGCTGTCGGCCTGGTCCACTGTGACTGAGACAGCAAGCCGCACGGTCATATGTGGACCCTGGAGCATATAGCTCACCGGCCACCCCTGGAGCCATGGGGTATGTCGTGACAGACCCCACGCAGTAGCGAGGGGACAGTAACACGCTCGATGGCCGGACTGGGGGGACTACAAGGATCTAAAGTCCTGCCTGTCAAGCCCAGCCGGCAGTTGATAGAAGATTCTCAAAGAATTCTCAAAACGAAAATAATAAAAGTAGAAATCTCTTCAGGATACAGGGCCCGAAGGGAGCCACATCCTCTCCTCTGCTAGGCAGAAAAAAACTGAGGCTGCTAGCTGCAGGGAGGGGGGTTATGTTCAGAGGGACCGCCCCCTGGGCGGGGCTGTTTCAGCTCTGTTGTAAAATAACATGTATGGATATTAACATGTTCTGCCTAGTCCTCTCCTGATAGACAGAACATACCCAACAGTCAAAGATTTATGGAGCTGTGTCCGTCCATGGACGAAGAAGAGAAATCCTATTTTTTAGCCAAATCTTCTTCTTCTGCTGGAATAAAACAATCTGAATTGTTGCTTTCTCCCAACACTTGCTTGAGGACTTTCAACTTTGTCAGGGCAGCTGCTTCTTTTATTTTCATTTGAGTTTATATCTGTTTCTTTTGCTTTCATCTCTGCCTTTTTTTGCTTTTCTCCCTGCCTCTATTTCTGCTTCCTTTGCTTTCATCTCTGCCTCTATTATTGCTTTTTTGCCTCCCTCTGTGCTTCCATTTCTGCTTCTTTTCTAGCAAAGTATTTTCACACTTTAGTTGCTTCTGCATTTGCCCGGGCCTCTATCAGTTTGTCAATTAACGTTGATCCCCTGGCACAAGAGTGTTGTGAACCTAGTTGATGTGGATCTGTGAGATCTGGTTTCCTAATTAATGCAGAGTTCTGTCTTTTTCTTACCACCTCACACCAACATATCTCTTTGTTGGTTCAAGGCTTCAGTCTTAGTTCTGCTAAATCAGGGGTGCCCAACCTTTTAAACCACAATGAGCGTAGCGGGCGGATGACAGGTCCGTGTTCACTCTGCATATGCAGAGCAGACACGGACACAGCCCATCTTCTCTATGGGCCCTCTGATCAGATCCACCCAGACAGAAGGTGATGGATCCCCTTCTGTTTTTTTAAGTGTTTTTTTAAGTGGATCGGATTGGAGATATGCGGGTGTAAAAGGACACAAGTTCATTTACATCTGCCGCTCTATAGAGGTGAATGGAGGGTCTGATTTGGTCCACCTGAAAAACAGACAATCGGATCGATTATCTGAAAGGGGCCTAAGGCTGTTTTCACACTGATGCACTGCAGTACCTGCACCTCAATCTTCACTTCCTCCTCAGGATTCCTGCAGGTATTGCTGGCTGCTGCTGTCCCCCAGGTGGGTATAGCTGGTGGCTGCTGCTGGATGTGCTGCTGGCTGGTATTGCTGGTTGGTACCGCTGGTGGGTTCTGCTGGCCATCCCCAAGCAGCAGTGTGACAGGAGCTGGCGCTGGAGGAAGCATGTGGCTTCAGTAGAGAGCAGAGCCGATGCTTCCTGTATCGCTCCTGTCACAGGTGAAGTACATTTGGTATCACTCCATCTGTGACATGAATCGGCGCTATACAGGATGCATCGGCTCTGCTTCCTCTAGCATTGGCTCAGTTCTTCACACTGATGCTCGGGGATGGCGCTAGAGGAACCCGCGATTTGGGCTTGCCAACCCACCATCCTGGAGCAGAAGGTGGCGGGCTACATCAGAGGGCGAGCGGGCCAGCGGTTGGGCACCCCTGTGCTAAATAGTCCTCTATATTAGAGTCCCTGTATATTTTGCAGACAGCCACTGATAGCCCTCAAAGGAGGCAGATGGGTAATTTACAGAGTCTCTCTGTACTGCTGCATCATTGTTAGAAACAACTGACATGCACTGTGCAGTTCTGTTCTATAGGTCTGGCAGATTGCTGGAGAACTCATCTCTAGTAGTTTAATAGTTTTCTCTAAGCTTCTGAGTTGGTTTTATGGCGTTTGGGTTTCACATTCTACTCTGCAATATCTAGAGTCTGCTCCCCTGTATGGCTGTCTGGTCACAAGCATGGTGCATTTGCTTTATTTCAGTGATAGAAGAGTAAATGAAGCCTTGTCTCCGCCGCTGACCCGCTAAAAAATAAATAAAAAATAAATAAACGGTCCTCCTCCTCCGCTAATTCCTGCCGTTGTTTCAGCTCCGTTGTCTGCCAGTTCTTATATAGCTATGGGGCATGGCCATCCTTTGACATCACCCAAGGACTGCACCCTGTGGTGACATCACGGGTCACTGTTTTTATTTTTAGCGGGTCGCGGCGGCAGAAGACATCACCGAAGGGAGGAGACCGGAGGAAGACAACATCAGTGGCGGAACCGAAGAAAGAAGACACATTGGAGCTACGATGGGGACATTCTTTATTTTTGAATAAAGGTCTTGTCAAAAACAGGTGTGAGATGCCGCCATTCGGGATGGTTTTTTTTTTTCGTTTTTATATCAACGTGGAGAGTTGATGATATGCATGTTTTTCACATACCTATGTGAGTATTTTTATCCCTGTGTATAGTTTTAATAAATATTTGAAGCAGAGAGTGATATGGTTTCCCCTGGTCATTCTATGGCCACACATGATTGATAGAGATCCTAGGAGGAGGTCAGCGTGGTCCAGTGATGCCAAGAGGAGGATTTTTCCCCATGGCATTCTGAGAGACATACTATCAGGTGTTTGGGACTCTGTAGTGGGGTCAATATTTGTAGGTGAGCAGGCATTCCAGCTAGAGGTGATGGTCACTAAAGTCACTGGATATTATGAATTATTAATTCTATGAACTATCACGTAGAGTTGCACAATGGTGGAACTTTCACATTATTGGGACTTAAATTTTTTGATTGTGTTTCATATTGGTTGCGTTTAGTTGTCAAAAAAGTCTCTTGTTTTTTGTAAACACTACACTTCTTTTTTTTTGGTGAATGGGTAGGAGTACAATGTACCCCATACTCATTCACATAGGGAGGGGCAGGCAGGATCTGAGGGGCCCCCTTGTTAAAGGAAGCTTCCAGATTCCGATAAGCCCCCTGTCCGCAGACCACCACAACCACTGCCCAGGGATGTTATGAAGAGGCCCTTGACCCCATCAACATGGGGACAAGGTGCTTTGGGGTGGGGGGAAGCCCCCCTGCCCCAAATCACCCACTGCCCCATGTTGATGGGGTCAAGGGTCTCTTCATAACATCCCTGGGTGGTGGTTGTGGTGGTCTGCGGGCAGGGGGCTTATCGGAATCTGGAAGCTTCCTTTAACAAGGGGGCCCCTCAGATCCTACCTGCCCCCTCCCTATGTGAATGAGTATGGGGACCCCACGCTGTTTTATTTTTAATTTTGGTGTGGGGTTCCCCTTTAAGATCCTCAGAGCACAAGTCACATGCCACAAGTCGGATCAGTTAATATGATGATCCCACTTACATTAAAATTAATGGGCTGAAATCAAGCTCAAGTGGGACCAAAGTAGTGCAGAAACCTTTTTCAAAGTCAGACCGACACATGTTGGACCAGTTAAGACGACTCTCTTGGGGAACCATTAATTATGACATGTCATGCGACTAGCGCTCTCGAAGTCAGGACACATGTCGGACTACTGTGAACTGGCCCTATATCTATTGATATTTTTAATAAATAATTGAATACAAGGCAAATGTAAGGGCTTGTTCACACTGGCTTAATTACTGATGCTCAACAAATGCTCCTATAGCATTTTTAAAGCGTTAGTATGGGAGTCAGACAGGCATCAATGAGCTTTAGAATGGGGCATTTTACAAGCATTAAAACGTTTTACTCATTATCTTTTCATGTATATCACCTTTATCTGTAGGCACTCTTTGAATAATAATCTAATGTTTGCATGTTCAAATCTATTGAAAAATCTACAGTTTCCATGAAATGTAAGTAGTATTTTCATCCCCCTCCCCACAGTTTTTTTTAAACCCTTACTTTTTCGGTGGTGTGTTCAGATACTCAACCCCCAGTGTTGTCCAGCTGAGACCCTCTTTTCTTCTGGCAATGCTCGGCCCTGTGCCACAATGTTTTGGTGTCACATCATCAAGAAACGGCAGGCTGTTCTGGTTTCAGCTGGCCTGCCCCCTCCTCCTTTACTGAACGGAAGGCTTTGTCACCTGGGATATGTGATGTGCATATACCAGGAAGCAAAGGAAGGTGCACATAATTCGCCTAGGCCCGGCCCTGACAATTTAGTAAAAAAAAAATAGGAAAATAGACAAGAAAAAAGGCGCTATTTGTGCAGAAGACTGAAAGTCGAGTGGAGAGGAAGGATAATGTATTTGAAGGTGAAGAAGATGATCCACTTTAAATAGTTTACCTTTTCAAAAAAAAAAATAGATGTACACCCTTACACCCCCCCCCCCCACCATTTGCTGCTGTCCTTACCTCTGTGGGTGATGAGCCGTCACTGCCCAGTTGGTGCAGGAGTCCAGGGATTTGAAACCCCCACTCCTCTCCTGTCTTCCAGGGCGGTTCAGAGCAATTCTGATTGGTAAAGCTCCAGCACAGAGCATCGCTCGGATCAGTCCCAAAAGCACTGCACAGAGAAGAGTGAGAAAGGGATTTCATATCCCCGGACCAATGTACCGGCTGAGTGGGCATGGACAGCTCATCGCCCTCGTAAGTGGGCAAGTACGGCAGGGACAGGCAGGTTGGGTAGGGCATTTTTTTTCAGAAAAGGGTGAACTTACATTTTAATTTTTCACACAACTATATATTGTTTTGTAGTAGAAATTCCAATCCAATTTGCCTCCCAAACGTTCTGTATTAGAGATATGCTTACAGCTTCAACATGTATATTTTACATCTAACAGGAATTAAAATAGCTCAAGACATGCTCCTAAAGTGATTCTTTCATAACAGGTGCTGTCATTGCTGACTTCTGAAAATGCTAGTTAATTAGCTGTTATGGGGGCCTATTGGCATCTATGCTTTCCGAGTCACTTACTGTACCTGGAGAAAATCAGAAGTTAGAGGGTCAACATGAGAGACGGACCATGACCATTTTTAGAAGAAGTGAGCAAAGGTATCCATATTTTTCTCAAATCAGGTTTTACTTTTTCATAAGGGTTGCAAAATAACTTTATTGTATGATCCTTTTTTGTGCCATCTAGTGTTCACCACCATTTGTTACATGTGCTGTTCTTTAGAAAGGGAGTCCTAACATACTGTGGGGAACACCAGATGGCACAAAAAAAGTTCATACAATAAAGTTCTTTTGCAACCCATATGAAAAAGTAAACCTGATATGAGAGAAATAAGAAGGGTACCTTTGCTGACCTCTTCTAAAGATATCCTGTATGATTCTAGCATATCAATGTATAGATCTCATTTGCCTTGCTTTGCATTTAAAAAAATGCACAATGAGAATATTGTTTGCATCATCTACAACTAAAAGGTCTAAAGCAAATTTGGGCCATGGTTGTAAAGGTTTTACATGCAGGATCATGTTACTTCAATGCTGCAATCAAAATGCACATTTGAGCACAATATCCTCAACTTAAGTCCCATACTTTTTTTTACACTTTGGATAGAGTAGAGAATGGGTAAAACGTGGTCATTTTTTGCAATCTGTGAGCCCTTGAAGATTTTTTTCTGTCTTGTAAACACATCAGGCAGTGGGAGGAAACATCTACAAAGTGAAGGAAATCCTTGGACAGTTTTCATGGGAATATTAGGTTTCCAATCTTATTCTGTTACAATGACAACTGAAAAATTTGGATTTTTCTGCATTTTTGTGTCCCAGTAACAATGGGCATCAGGATAAAAAGACAGAGTGAATCTCCCAGGCACAGGGGCACAGACAGTAATAGAAGCCCAATATGGGTTCTAACCCCTTACCACTATTTAGAACTAAAATGCAGCCCTTAATATATTCATTAGCACAGTTCTCACAGATACAGTGCCTTGAAAAAGTATTCATACCCCTTGGAATTTTCCACATTTGGTCATGTTACAACCAAAAACGTAAATGTATTTTATTGGGATTTTATGTGATAGACCAACACAAAGTGGCACATAATTGTGAAGTGGAAGGAAAATTATAAAAGGTTTTCAAAACTTTTTACAAATAAATATTTGAAAAGTGTGACGTGCATTTGTATTCAGTCAATACTTTGTAGAACCACCTTTCTTTTTCGTACATCACGGGACACAGAGCGACTTAGTCATTACTAATGGGTTATATAGTTTACCTTCAGGTGTTGGCACTGGCCAATTCCAAACCGGAAGTACCCTCCCCTATATAAGCCCCTCCCACCCGGGAGCACCTCAGTTTTTTGCCAGTGTCTAAGGTGTTGGCCAAAGAGTAACATGTGTTTTCACTGGGCTTGCGTACAGGTTCTTTTGGGCCTTAGTAAGCTGTTCCGGATCCCACCAAAAAAGCTTCATAGCTAAACGGTCGGTACCCGGGCCTTGCAGCAGAAGAGCAAGGTTTTGCCTGTAATGCTTCTCTTAGGAGGGCTGGACCCTGGGATCCAGAGCTCTGGTCATACCCACGACCAAGACGCTGTCTGTGCAGGGTGCTATACAGGTCCAGGGGAGTGGAATCCTTGGGAACCCGGTCCCTGAAGGTTTAATTACAATGCCTGCCGTGATAGGTGAAGTTTGGACTTTTGTGGACCAAACAAAGTCCTGCGGCGGGGATCAGGTAAGTGGGGGCCCCCAGGAACTTGGTTCTATTGGGGGACCCCCAAGCCTAATTTGTCTTTCTGTCTGTTACCTAACGGTATTCCCGCTAAATATCTGTGTTTGCCTATAACTACTGAAAATGTAAAATTTTAATAGTAGTCAAGAAAAAAAAAAAAAAACAGGGACCGCGGTACCTGTGTTAAACCACTAGAGGCCGCTGTAGTCCATTTTTCTTGTAATGTGGATCTTTGGTTTTCTCAACTCAAAAGGTCCAGGCAGCTGGTAAGTTTCTCTGAGGGAATCCACTTCCTCTGCCCTGTTGCTGCGTTCATCCACCGCACAGGCCCTCCGGCAAAAAGGGCCCTGGCTCCTAGTCCTCTGTTGGTTTTCGAAAAGGGCGCCATTGGCGCACGGGCGCGCGCGCGGGCGCGTGCACGCGCCTCCTATGAAAAAAAAGGGGCGGGGCGGGTGGATGACGCTCGATGCGCGCCGCGGCGCTTCTGCGCATGTGCGGGCGTCCCAGCATGGTTAAAAGACACAGTACAAGTGTCAGCTGCATGCAAACAGAGCTAGCAACAAACAGTGGCACACAGAGGCGGTTGATGCAGGCATCCCCATAGAAAGGCACTTTAGTGGACACCAGCTGGTATATAGCAGCACCTGTGTTAGACTATTACCAGCAAAAATTGGTGTATGACGACGGGAATACCTCAGCTTTGTGCTTAAAGGATATGTCGTCCAGACGCTCCGGAAATAGATCTTCCAGGAAGCCAAAGGGGTCTCCATCGGGCTCTGAGGATATTGGGCATGCTTGCACTGCACCAATCTCCCCTGAGAATGCAGAGGTCAGTAGCCGTAGAAACCCCGCAGGAATGCCTGGTGCTGCGGCTGTCCCCAGTCCACCTGCTCCTGTATATATAACAGAGGAGGTTTTATCCTCAACTCTGGGAGGATTAGAAGAGAGATTAACAGCATTGATCGCTGCTTCCCTATCTCAGGGAAAGCGCGTCCGATCTCCGTCTCCTCCTTCAGAGTGCCTGTTAGTGGAGGAACAGCCCCACACAGAGATCGACCTACCTGAAGGGGATCAGGATGAGGTTGATTCACTTATAGAGGAATCAACAGTGGAAGAACCTTTCTCAGCTTCTCAGGCTGAAAGATTATGGGTTCAGTCTCTGACTAACATGGTCCGATCAGCATTTAAAATGCCTCTGGCGGAACCACCATCCACTACGGTTTCCTCGCTGGGGTCGCTAAAAGCTCCCCAGGCGGTCTGTTCCTTCCCAATCCACCCTTTATTAGAAGGGCTTATTTACCAGGATTGGGAGCATCCTGATAAAATATTTGCTCCCCCCAAGAGATTTCCGGTGATCTATCCCATGGAGGATAAGTTCATAAGAAAATGGAGGGTCCCTATAGTGGACGCAGCCATCTCTTCTGTTAATAAATCACTGACATGTCCAGTAGATAATGTTCCAATGTTCAAAGACCCAATAGATAAAAAATTGGAGTCTTTACTAAAATCTGCTTTCTCTACAGCAAGTATGGTGACACAACCTGCGGTAGCAGCGATTGGAGTCTGCCAAGCAGTGAAAGATCAGTTGAAACAAGTCTTAAGGGACTTACCAGATCAGCAGGCTCATGCCCTAGCTGACCTGCCTAGAGCCTTGTGTTTTGCGGTGGACGCCATAAAGGATACAATCCAACAGGCCTCCCGCTTTACGCTGTCTATAGTACATATGCGTAGGCTTCTGTGGCTCAAAAACTGGTCTGCTGAAGCTCCCTGTAAAAAACTGCTGGTTAGCTTCCCATTTCATGGAGAACGCTTATTTGGAGAAGATCTGGACAAATATATCCAGAAAATTTCTGCCGGTAAAAGTTCACTCTTACCGGTTAAGAACAAGGGTAGAAGTCCTTCTTTTAAGAGGCCTACCTCTCCAGTCCCGGGCACATCGGCTGTGAAGCAGTTCCGACGGCCTCCGCGGTCAAATTCAGGGGGCAGAAATCAGGGACAATCACAGGGTAACAAGAAGCCCTGGATCAAGAGAGGTACAAAACCTCCCCCTAAGGCATGAAGTATTGCCCCCGCTCAATCGGGTGGGGGGAAGACTTCAGTTGTTCACAGAGACCTGGCGGGACACCATCAGAGACAGATGGGTGCTCTCCGCAGTAAGTCTGGGATACAAGCTGGAGTTAAAAGGCACTCCTCCTGCCCAATTTATGAGGTCAAACGTGCCAAGAGATCCCCAAAAGAGAGGATCCCTCCTTCTGGCACTAGAACAACTATTGCTCCAAGGGGTAATCATGAAGGTTCCCCTGGAAGAAAGCGGATTCGGGTTTTACTCGAACCTTTTCACAGTCCCCAAACCAAATGGGGACGTGAGGCCCATATTAAAATCTAAAAGGGCTAAACAAGTTCCTAAATATCAGGACTTTTCGGATGGAGTCGATCCGATCAGTGGCCACCGCCCTACAAGGGCAGGAATGGCTAGCCTCGATCGACATAAGGGATGCTTATCTGCATATTCCCATCTTTCCGGCCCATCAGAAATTTCTACGCTTTGCAGTAGAAGGGCGCCATTTTCAGTTCAGAGCCTTACCTTTCGGTCTGGCCACAGCACCACGAGTGTTCACAAAAATTCTGGCCCCATTATTGGCCAATCTAAGAACACAGGGTGTAACGATAATGGCATATCTAGACGACCTGCTACTAATAGACCACTCAGTGGAAAAGCTGGAAGTAGCTATTCACAAGACAATCGAGTATCTGGAATATCACGGTTGGATTATCAACCGGGACAAGTCAGCTCTAAGACCAGTCAAAAGTCTGGAATACTTAGGGCTAAGGCTGGATTCAAATCAGAGAAAGATTTTCTTACCTCCAGAGAAGGTGTCGTCTTTAAGAAATTTGACCCACTTAGTGGGTACAAAAAGAAAACCATCCATACGTCTCTGCATGAGGCTGCTGGGAAAGATGGTGGCTTCATTCGAAGCGGTACCCTACGGTCAATTCCATTCAAGGAATTTGCAAAGGGCCATACTGTCAGCCTGGAACAAAAAAGTTCAGGCTTTAGACTTACCAATGTCCCTGTCCCCTTCCGTTCGCAAGAGCCTCCATTGGTGGTTGGTGCCCCAGAATCTGGAAAGAGGGAAACCCTTCAGTCCGGTTTCTTGGAAGGTGGTCACTACAGATGCCAGCCTCATCGGCTGGGGGGCAGTGCTGGAGCAATGGTCTCTCCAGGGCAGGTGGTCAGAAGCAGAAAAGGCCCTGCCCATCAATCTCTTAGAGATACGAGCAGCCCGGTATGCCCTAGTAGCATGGACATCCAAACTCCAGGGGTCCCCTGTCAGAATTCAATCAGACAATGCCACGGCAGTGGCATATATCAATCATCAGGGTGGCACCAAAAGTCGTGCAGCCCAGAAGGAAGCAAATTGCATCCTGGAGTGGGCAGAAAGATATGTCCCAGCCATATCCGCGGTTTTCATCCCAGGAGTGGAAAATTGGAGAGCGGACTTTCTAAGTCGCCAACAATTATGCCCGGGGGAATGGTCTCTTCACCCCGAGGTTTTCCAGGCAATATGCCTGCGGTGGGGAACACCGGATGTAGATCTGCTAGCATCCAGATTCAACGCAAAGGTGGACAGGTTTGTGTCTCGCACAAGGGATCCCCTAGCTTGCGGCTCGGATGCCCTAGTGTTCCCTTGGGATCGGTTCAAGCTGATATATGCATTCCCACCGCCACAATTGTTACCGCGATTACTCCGCAGAATCAGGGTAGAAAAGAAACCAGTGATTCTGGTGGCTCCAGCGTGGCCCCGAAGGGCATGGTACGCGGAGATTGTAAAAATGTCAGTGAGGAGTCCGTGGACCCTCCCACTTCGTCCGGACCTGCTGTCGCAAGGACCGATATACCACCCTTCCTTACCAGCCCTAGGTTTGACGGCCTGGCTATTGAAGCCCACATTCTGAAAAAGAGAGGGCTCTCTAATTCTGTGGTATCTACCATGATCAATGCCAGGAAACCGGTATCCAGGCAGATCTATTATAGGATCTGGAAAGCGTACATTACGTGGTGTGAGACCAAGAAATGGCATCCACGTAAGTACATGATAGGGAGGATTCTGGACTTCCTACAGTGGGCTGTAGATAGGAAGCTGGCCTTGAGTACTATCAAGGGTCAGATTTCGGCCTTGTCAATATTTTTTCAAAGGCCCTTGGCTTCGCATTCACTAGTCAAAGCCTTTATACAAGGAGTGATGCGTATTAGCCCTCCGGTTAGTATTCCCATATGTCCTTGGGACTTAAACCTGGTTCTGTCGGTTCTACAGAAACAACCGTTTGAACCATTACAACACATTTCCTTGGTTCTTCTCACCAGGAAATTGGTTTTCTTAGTAGCCATTTGTTCGGCTAAAAGAGTGTCGGAATTAGCAGCTATGTCCTGTAAGGAGCCATATCTGGTTATCCATAAGGACAGAGTAGTATTACGTCCTCATCCAGCCTTTCTTCCTAAGGTGGTATCGAGGTTTCATTTGAACCAAGATGTGGTTCTTCCTTCTTTTTTCCCCAAACCTAGCTCAGTAGAGGAAAAGTTATTACATTCTTTGGATGTGGTAAGAGCAGTTAAAGCTTATCTAAAAGCCACTGCTCAGATTCGCAGAACGGATTCTTTGTTTGTTCTGCCGGAAGGCCCCAGAAGGGGTCAGGCAGCATCAAAATCTACTTTAGCCAAGTGGATTCGACAGGTCATAATACAAGCCTATGGCTTGAGAAAGAGACCGCCTCCGTTCAAAGTTAGGGCGCACTCCACAAGAGCGGTTGGAACTTCATGGGCAGTGCATCACCAGGCCTCCCTGGCTCAAGTATGTAAGGCCGCAACATGGTCTTCGGTACACACGTTTACTAGATTCTATCAGGTAGACGTTAGAAGTCAGGAGGATGTCGCCTTTGGGCGCAGTGTGTTGCAGGCCGCAAAAGATCCTCATGCCTGATGGCGCCCAGCTTATGTACCCCCCCCCTCATTTGGCATTGCTTTGGGACGTCCCATTAGTAATGACTAAGTCGCTCTGTGTCCCGTGATGTACGAAAAAGAAAAAGGGATTTTTATAACAGCTTACCTGTAAAATCCTTTTCTTGGAGTACATCACGGGACACAGAGCTCCCACCCCTCTTTTTGGGACACTTATTGCTTGGCTACAAAACTGAGGTGCTCCCGGGTGGGAGGGGCTTATATAGGGGAGGGTACTTCCGGTTTGGAATTGGCCAGTGCCAACACCTGAAGGTAAACTATATAACCCATTAGTAATGACTAAGTCGCTCTGTGTCCCGTGATGTACTCCAAGAAAAGGATTTTACAGGTAAGCTGTTATAAAAATCCCTTTTTTGCTGCAATTACAGCTGCAAGTCTTTTTGGGGATGTCTCTACCAGCTTAGCACATCTAGAGAGTGACATTTTTGCCCATTCTTCTTTGCAAAATAGCTCAAGCTCTATCAGATTGGATGGAGAGTGTCTGTGAACAGCAATTTTCAGGTCTTGCCACAGATTCTCAATTAAATTTAGGTCTGGACTTTGACTGGGCCATTCTAACACATGAATATGCCTTGATCTAAACCATTCCATTGTAGTTCTGTCTGTATGTTTAGGGTCGTTGTCCTCCTGGAAGGTGAACCTCTGCCTCAGTCTCAAGTCTTTTGCAGACTTTAACAAGTTTTCTTCTAAGATTGTCTGTACTTGGCTCCATCAATCTTTCCATCACTTCTGACCAGCTTCCCTGTCCCTGCTGAAGAAAAACAGCCCCACAACATGATGTTGCCACCACTTGCTTCACGATGGGGATGGTATGTTTAGGGTGATGTGCAGTGTTAGTTTTCCACTACGCATAGTGTTTTGCTTTTAGGCCAAAAAGTTAAATTTTGGCCTCATCTGACCAGAGCACCTTCTTCCAAATGTTTGCTGTGTCCCCCATATGGCTTCTCGCAGACTGCAAACAGGACTTCTTATGCCTTTCTTTTAACAATGGCTTTCTTCTTGCCACTCTTCCATAAAGGCCAGATTTGTGGAGTGCATGACTAATAGTTGTCCTGGGGACAGATTCTCCCACCTGATCTGTGGATCTCTGCAGCTCCTCCAGAGTTACCCTGGGCCTCTTGGCTGCTTCTTTGATTAATGCTCTCCTTGCCCGGCCTGTCAGTTTAGGTGGACGGCCATGTCTTGATAGGTTTGCAGTTGTACCATACTCTTTCAATTTTCGGATGATGGATTGAACAGTGCTCTGTGAGATGTTAAAAGCTTGGGATATATTTTTATAACCTAACCCTGCTTTAAACTTCTCCACAACTTTATCCCTGACCTGCCTGGTGTATTCTTGGCCTTCATGATGCGTTTAGCTTACCAAGGTTCTCTAACAAACCTCTGAGGGCTTCACAGAACAGCCATATTTATACTGAGATTAAATTACACACAGGTGGACTCAATTTACTAATTAGGTGACTTCTGAAGGCAATTGGTTCCACTAGATTTAGTTAGGGGTATCAAAGTAAAGGGGATGGAGTACAAATGCACACCACACTTTACAGATACAGTAAAACCTTGGTTTGAGTGTAACTTAGTTTGAGAGCGTTTTGCAAGACAAGCAAAATGTTTTAATAAATTTTGCCTTGATATACAAGCAATATCTTGATATAAGAGTAGCGTCATGTCACAACTGAGTATAAAAAAGGAGAGGAGCCTCTAAGGCCCCTTTCACGCTGAGGCGTTTTTACCGTGTTTTCGCTGTAAAAATAGCGCTGTAAAAATGCCTGAAATAATCCTGCCCCATCATTCTCAATGTGAAAGCCCTGAGGGCTTTCACACTGAGGCGTTTTGCTGGCTGTGCGTTGGAAAAAATCCTGCAAACAGCTTTTTTGGAGCATCTTTAGGGCGCTAAAAATAGCGCTGTAAAAACGCATATCTCCATTGAAATGAATGAGTAACGCGGTAAAAAGGCGGTAAAACACATAGGCGCTAGCACTATTTTTACAGCGAACACGGTAAAAACGCGGGAAAAATCGCAGGAAAAAAACTCATAATTTTTTTGCGTTTTTTCAACGCCTCAGTGTGAAAGGGGCCTTAGTGTAGCAATATGGTTACATTTAATGAAGGTACAACATTTAGCAACTTATTGCTACACTGAGAGGTGCCTCTCTTCTCTTTTATACCCTGTAAAAAAAATGCTTTGATATACAAGTGCTTTGGATTACAAGCATGTTTCTGGAACGAATTATGCTCGCAAACCAAGGTTTTACTGTATTTATTTGTAAAAAAATTTGAAAACCATTTATCATTTTCCTTTCCACTTTACAATTATGTGCCACTTTGTGTTGGTCTTTCACATAAAATCCCAATAAAATACATTTACATTTTTGGTTGTAACATGACAAAATGTGGAAAATTTCAAGGAGTATGAATACTTTTTCAAGGCACTGTACATGGGCAACCATCCGGAGGTCATGGCGGCCGTCGCTGCCTGCCAGGCTGCCGTGGCTGGTTGCCAAGCGGCCCTGACAAACAAAATAGAAAGGGTGCAGTTGGATGTGGGCCTCATCCGGCAGGACTTAGACAAGGTCCGCACTAGATTGACTGAGGCCGAGACTCGAGTGGGCCAGGTGGAGGACGCTGTGGGAGAAAATACCGGCGCGCTCCGCTTGCTGACTTCCCGGGTGAAGCTGCTGGAACACCGCGCGGAGGATTCCGAGAACCGATGCCGCAGAAACAACATCCGCATCGTGGGACTCGCGGAGGAAGTGGAGGGGAAGAACTCCACTGAATTTGCTGAAGGATTGCTTCGCTCCCTCCTCCCGGCGGCCCGCCTGTCTCCCTACTTTGCGGTGGAGAGAGCGCACAGATTACCGCCGCAGCCTGGCCCGCAGGGATCCCCCCCCCCCCGCACCTTCATCCTGAGGCTCCTCAATTTCAGAGACCAAGATAAGCTACTTCGGGCGGCTAGAGCGGCAGGGGAACTAATGCATGGCAATGGTCGCCTGATGCTGTTCCCGGATTTCTCAATCAAGACTCAAAAGCTCCGACGTTCATTTGACACCATAAAGGCAGGACTCCGAGCCAAGGGTATCAAATACACTGTGCTCTTCCCTGCCAAGCTGCGGGTGATTGACGGGGAAACGGTTAGTTTCTTCACCTCTCCGAGGGAGGCTGCGGGATGGCTGGACACCGTTTCCCCTTTGGGATGAATCCCACAGTGCTGCGGTCTATGTGTCTGGTCCACCTGATCACCTTGTTTGAAACCATTTGAATCTATTCTAGGCGTTTGGCAGACCAGCATGATTTACAGACCAGGGGATCACGTTGTGCCTCCTCACTGGCACGAGCTGGCAGCTTGCAGCACGGTATGTACCGCTACTTGCTTCTATTGACTGTGCCCTATTGCTGCTCGATCTGCTGGGTGTTGTCCTACGGCGCAGCTGCCTGACTCTATGTGACTGAAGTACAGGAGAACTGGTTCCCATGCTGCCCCGGAGTCGGCTGTTGTCCCCCCCCCCCTGGATGGAACCTGGGTCTGTCCCCCTCCTGTGTACACTGCTGGCTCCTGCGCATATGCACTTCTGCTCACCTTTTCATTGTTACCCTGTTGGAATGGACACCCCTAAGTACTGAGCCCCTGGTTGTAGACCAGGTGAATTTTATACCCGATTAGTACATTATAGCAGCATCTCTTGTCCCCTATGTTGCTCCTTCGACTCATCCACCCTTTGTATCTAGCTCCTCTCATGTGTTTGTTGCTGGAGCACAGGCGATGCTGACTCTCTGTTTCTTGGAATACACACGCACGCCTCCCAGACGTTAGTTGCCTTCGGGCGGCTTGATTGGGTATCATGCAGTCTTGCCATGGGTGGGATCTGCGGGGTGGGGGGAGGGGAAGGTTGGCCGTTGCTGACCCAGTTTTGAATGCACTGTTGGGGATAGTTTTTAGTTCACATTTGTCATTGTTTTATGTTGTATTTGTTCCTTTATGGCATGACCACATTGCTACTGCTTATGTCTACAATGTAATGAGGGGGTCTGGGCGGGGTTGTGCCGGCCGACTAGACTCTGGGGTCGGAGGAGTATTCTTACCCCAGACTCACCACATGTCTTTCATAAGTACATTTCTACTGAGATGGCCCAGATATCCATAGTCTCTTGGAATGTGAGGGGACTTAATTCTGCCCATAAGAGATCTTTGGTCTTTAACTATATCAGGAGGCACTCCCCTCACATTTGTGTGCTACAAGAGACCCACCTGATGGGGTCTCGTATCCTGGGCCTAAAAAAGGCTTGGGTTGGACATCATTACCACGTAACATACTCCACCTACTCTCGGGGAGTCAGCATCCTGGTGCACAAACAGCTGCCTTTCCAGCTCTTGGACATCAGGAGTGATCCCGGGGGGAGGTATCTTATCCTTCATGCCTTGATCGCTAATAATCCTTGTGTATTGGTGGGACTGTATCTCCCTCCGCCAGCTGACCCAGCCTTACTGTATGCTATTATGCAAAAGGTGATCGATTATGGAGTGGAGGATGTCTTGGTGCTGGGTGATTTTAATCTGACTCCTACTGCTGACATGGATAGACTCCACTCTGTCTCTCGGTGGGTGCCTGGTCTGACAGAATGGGCCCATACCTTTACCTTGACGGACACTTGGCGCCACTTTAACCCTACCTCTCCTCAGTTTACCTGTCACTCCAATACGTTTAAAACTCTGTCCCGCATTGATATGATTTATGCTTCTAGCTCAATGCTCAAGAAAGTTTCAGAAGTAGATATTCTGTCCAGAGGCATCTCTGATCACGCCCCTTTACTTCTCAGGATATCTATCGGGCCTCCCCGGGAGCGGTTGTGGAGGCTATCTAGATACTGGATTGAGGAGGAGGGAATCCAGGAGGCGGTCCAGGAAGGCATATGTCACTTTTGGCTGGAGAACGCGGATGCTGCTTCTCCTCTGGTCACCTGGGATGCCTTTAAGGCTTGGACCAGGGGGGAGTACATGGCGCGTATCTCCACTGCTCGTAGGTTGGCTGCGTGTTCTCTGGGGGAGCTGGAGGAGGAGGCCAGGGAGACCGAGGCTGCTTATGTGGCAAACCCCGATCAGGTGACCTACGGGGCATGGCAATTTGCTCTGCATCGGTTGTCTTTGTGTAGGGTGGAGGGGACACAGAAGTCCCTCCTCTCCACAGCACAAAAAATCTTTGAATTTGGCAACAAGAGCAGTCGGTTAATGGTATGGTTGGCTAAGGGACAGTTTGCTGTCACCCACATAGGCGGAGTCCGGGACTCAGGGGGAGCTCTGTTGCAGTCTCCTAGCGAGATAAACCACAGATTTGCACAGTATTACCAGCACCTGTACTCCTCCAGGGTGGATTACTCCCCTCAGGAGCTCTCTGAGTTCCTGGTGGGGATCCCCCTTCCCACACTTGGGGATGGGGCATGTACTGCTTTGGAGGCAGATATCAGCCTGGAGGAGGTGCAGATTGCTCTCTCCCAATTACAGAAGGGGAAGACTCCTGGGACGGACGGCCTGCCAACGGAATTTTACTCCCAGCATCAGGACCTACTTGCTCCTCGACTTTTGTCACTGTTTGCTCACTCATTTGAGCTGGAGGCTCTCCCCATATCCATGTCTGAGGCGGTGGTGGTTTTGATCCCCAAGCCAGGCAGGGATCCTGAGGACTGCTCCTCGTACAGGCCAATTTCACTCTTGAACGTGGACGCCAAGATTTTGGCAAAAGTCCTGGCAAACAGATTGTCTACGGTCCTGGAGGAGGTGGTCCACCCGGATCAAACTGGGTTCATGCCTGGGAAGGGAACTGACATTAACCTCCGTCGTCTCTTTATTATCGCTTGAAGAAAAACTTTCTCTCTATGCTGACGATGCTCTATTGTATTTGCAGGACGCGGGGAATCACTGACGGCGGCATTGGAGTTATTTGACACCTTTGGCAGGTTTTCGGGGATACGTATTAATTTGTCCAAATCGATTATTTTTCCCCTTGACTCACAGGTCCGGGACCCGGGTGGGGAGACACCTTTGCTCTGGGTGGATCAATTCAAGTATTTGGGTATACAGGTGTGGAGGGAACTATCGAGTTTCAAGGAACCTAATTTGCTCCCGGTCCTGTCCCAGCTTCGGTCTAGGTGCGCCTCTTGGGCTTCCCTACCTCTGAACCTTATGGGGCGTATAAACCTTTTAAAAATGCTGTTTCTCCCAATGTTGTGTTACACTATGTGATTATTCTTGCTCTGTGTCTTTAAGATCTGTCCCCTTCTTTCTAGCTGAACTCTCTCTCTCACCGTAGTTCTTTATATATCTCCTCCACTTCCTAAATCTGGTCATTACTCCTGTATTTCTTCCATGCTAAACATCTTACATGTGGCTTACAACTGCAACATTTTTCTACCTATGAATATCCATCATTAAACGGAACATTCGAAAGGATTCATCGTCTGTCGTCCTAACTGTGAGTTTATTCATTGAGTTAAGCTGCCTGTATCGATGCAAGGGATAATAGCAAACCAGCTTGAGTAAGGCCTACTTAAACCTGGAGATGAACTTTATCGCTTTGTAGTTGAGACAGAACAGTAGAAAAACTGAGTTTCACAGCCTAATTACAAGATTTCTGCATGTCAGTACTGAAACAGACAAGATTTACTGCCCTCATAGCAAGACAGAAGGGACAGAGCAGCACATGGCAGCCTTATAGCCTGAGACAATCTGCACAGTGTCATATTTCAGCACACAGATCCTGCCTGCTTTCACAGTCAGTCTGCTATCATGAGTGACCAAGCTTCTGCATGTGAACTCACATCTACCTCCCCACAAGTTCCTGAAGAAACAGAGTTACCCAAACGCTCAGTTAAACCCACTTGGAAAGTAATGGAGAATTATGAAGCTTCAAGGACTGAATTGTCAAATAGCTTGGAATTAGTCTGGGAGAAAATCCTTGCTGAAGCCAATACAGTGTCTGTTGAACGTGAACTACTGACACTAGAGGGCGCCATTAAACAACTTTCTGCCTCATATGAGCTTTATCAGCTTACCAGCAGCAAATTCACTAATGTCTTACAAAACATGAATACAGAAAGTGCGATGATGCAATTAAAGCGCGTCAATGCTCTCAATATTGAAAGAGACAGCTTTATCCAGCAAACCAGATTAAAGGCAGAAGCAAAAATAAAGCTGTTACAGGACACTGCATCTCACAGATCTGTTTCCACCAGACGTTCTAAAAACTCGTCAAGATCCCATAGTTCAAGATACTCAACACTCAGTGAGCGACTTATTAATGCCCGGGCTGAAGTGGAAGCCAGCAAAGTGCAGGTGGCATATGCAGAAAAAAGAGCAGAGTTGGAAGCGCAGTCAGCACGTCAAAGGGCAGAGTTGGAAGCGCAGTCAGCACGACAAAGAGCAACAATGGAAACCTTAAATGAACAGTGTAAACATGACGCAGCTATGGCAAAGCTAAGGGTCCTACAGCAAGCTATCAGTGCAGACGAAGGTGCAAGTGAGAAAGACAGCATTAACCTAAACATAGCAGATATGGAAGACCCCCTCAAACGCACTAAAGACTATGTCCTAAGCCACTGCAGTGCACACTCCATTGTCTCCAATGCTCCTGACTACATAGAGACTCCTTCACAGCTTCAAGTTAAAGAGGTTCCAGCAACTTCCTGCACTCAAAATCACTCCACTGCATTTCCTACCTGCCTACCTTGCCTGCCTTCATACGTCACAGAGCATCAGCGCAAGCTTCAGGCAAGTCATCAATCTCCAGTCATCGGTACAGCCTTGAATCAACGTACCATTGGAACAACTGACTTCAAGCAAGCAACTCACCTGGATGCATCTGCTGCACCATATTTCCCTGTGTCCTTTAACAACAATGTCAAAGATAACGCAATCAGCACCATACAGCCAACAGCATCTCACATAAAGGCGGAGACAACTGAGACAGAAGAGTTTGTGAGGTACATGCTTCGCAGAGAGCTCACAAAGACTGGTCTTACAAGTTTTGATGACCAACCTGAGAACTACAGAAGTTGGAAATGTGCCTTCAGAACTACAATCAGCAATATTGGCATTACAGCTGATCAAGAATTGAATCTGCTGATCAAATGGCTTGGTCCTCTATCTGCTGCACGTGTTAAGCCATTAAGATCGGTTTTCATGGACAATCCTACTGCAGGCCTCACAGCTGCATGGGAGCGACTAGAGCAAAGTTATGGCAGTCCAGAAGCTATAGAAAATGCTTTGTTCATGCGTCTGGAAACTTTCCCAAAGATATCCGGTAAGGACAACAAGGAGTTCCAGAGACTGAGTGACCTTCTCCTTGAGCTTCAGCTAGCCAAGACAGACCCAAAACTACCTGGACTCAGTTACCTTGACACTCCAAGAGGGGTAAACCCAATTGTCTCCAAGCTCCCGTATGGTTTGCAAGAGAAATGGACTGCACTAGGGTCATCATACAAAAGAGAGAACAAGGTTTCCTTCCCTCCATTCTCTTTCTTCTGTGAATTCATCAGGGAAATTGCAGAGACCAAGAACGATCCAAGTTTTTCCTACGGTGAGTACAGCCTCTTCTCACCCTTTCCTAAGAGTACCAGTCTTCACGGCAACTATAGAAACCATAGAGGCCCAGTGTCTGTGAAAAAGACTGACATCCTTCCCACTCCTACCACAGTTCTGGCCACGAACAAACAGAGTAGGAAGATTGAAAACCCTAGCAGAGAGTGTCCCATACACAAGAAGCCACACCCCCTCAATAAATGTATCGGCTTTAGGAAAAAGCCTCTGGAAGAGCGCAAGGAGCTTTTAAAGACATTTAGGGTATGTTTCAGGTGCTGTGCTTCTACAGAACATTTTGCAAGGGACTGTAATGTGTCCATCAAGTGCATAGAGTGTGGCTCTGAAGAACATGTGCAAGCCCTCCATCCTCTTGAGCCCAGCTCTGCACAACCTGCCAACACTCCTCCCAGGTTAACGCATGGCGGGGAGAATACAGACCAAGTGCCTAATTCTACCATCATTTCTTCATCCTGCACTGAAGTTTGTGGAGAAGACCGCTGTGGTAAGTCCTGTGCTAAGATATGCTTGGTGAACATATACCACAAGGATCAACCAGAAAAGTCTCTAAAGGCATATGCTATCTTAGACGATCAGAGCAATCGATCACTTGCAAAATCGGAATTGTTCAATCTATTTGAAATAAAAGGCGAAGCTCATCCTTACACCTTGGGTACCTGTAGTGGAACTATAGAGGTTTCTGGAAGAAGGGCTCATGGACTCATGGTATCTTCTCTCAAAGGTAACTTGCAATTACCCTTACCTACACTTGTTGAGTGCAATCAGATACCTGCCAACAGGGAAGAAATCCCTACTCCAGCTGCTGCTTTCCATCACCCTCACCTCAAGGTAATAGCAAATGAGATACCGCCGCTTGACAAAGATGCTCAGATCCTTCTTCTGTTAGGAAGAGACATTCTAAGAGTTCACAAGGTACACAGACAAGTCAGTGGACCCCCAGATGCCCCATTTGCCCAGCGCACGGATCTAGGGTGGGTCATCATAGGCAATGTCTGCATAGGCAAAATGAAAAGACCTACCAACATTTCGTCATTCAAGACAAATGTTCTGCCAAATGGCCGAAACACTTACTTTGAGCCATGCCCACATCACTACTGGGTGAAAGAGAAGATAGCCAGCCACGAATGGCAACATGGTATCTCAGGTGACACAAGCCCTTTCTCCTGCCATGATGGCGACTTCGGCTCTACAGTGTTTAATGCAACCAGTGAAGATGACATACTGGCTCCTTCAATGGAAGACAAAGAATTCATCAAGGTAATGGACAATGAGTTCTTTCAAGATGACTCCAATAACTGGGTAGCACCCCTACCCTTTCGTCTCCCAAGAGAGAGATTGCCCAACAACTTACAGCAGGCCATCAGTAGATTCTCCTTCTTAAAGCGAAACTTAAGCAGGAAACCAGAGATGCAAAAGCACTTTGTGGACTTTATGCAAAATGTATTTGACAGAGATCTTGCAGAGCTTGCTCCCCCACTAAAGAAGGGAGAAGAATGCTGGTACCTTCCATCCTTTGGCGTGTATCACCCACGCAAACCAGACCAAATCAGAGTTGTCTTTGATTCCAGTGCCCAGCACGAATGTGTTTCTCTTAACAACATGCTCCTTACTGGACCCAACTTGAACAACAGTCTAATAGGAGTCTTGATTCATTTCAGACAAGAGCCTGTAGCAGTAATGGCCGACATTCAACAGATGTTTCACTGCTTCATCGTCAGAGAAGACAACAGAAACTACCTCAGGTTTCTATGGCACAAGGACAATGACCTCAACAAGGAAGTTATAGATTATCGCATGAAGGTACATGTCTTCGGTGACAGTCCTTCCCCAGCAGTGGCAACTTATGGGCTAAGGAGAACAGCTCAGACTGGAGAAGTTGAATATGGATCTGATGCCCGTCAATTTGTTGAAAGAAACTTCTACGTTGACGACGCACTTAAGTCCTTTCCAACTGCTAAAGAAGCAATTGATCTTCTCACCAGAACAAAGGAGATGCTGTCTGTAGCAAACCTTAGACTGCACAAGATTATATCCAACAGCCAGGAACTTATGAATGCCTTTCACTCTGAGGACTATGCCACTGGTCTAAAAAACCTTGACTTAGGTACAGATGTGCCTCCTGTACAGCGAAGTCTGGGTTTGTTGTGGAACATCAAGCAAGACAAATTCACCTTCCAAGTGTCAACTTGTGACAAACCCTTCACTAAGAGAGGAGTCCTGTTCGTGGTGAATAGCATCTATGACCCACTGGGTTTCCTTGCTCCAGTTACCATTCAAGGTAAGATTTTACTA
The DNA here is from genome assembly GCA_029206835.1 of Rana muscosa. Lineage (NCBI taxonomy): Eukaryota > Metazoa > Chordata > Amphibia > Anura > Ranidae > Rana > Rana muscosa. Next base: position 618,310,943 of record CM055117.1, read on the forward strand.
AGACAGTTGTCTACTGAGAACATAGACTGGGATACTCCCTTGCCTAGTGAGAATCAACACAAGTGGGAAAGGTGGAGATATTCTTTGAAGTCACTAGAAAAACTTCAGATTCCCCGTTGCTATGTTCCAGGATCCACTTCAACTGCTAACCGGAGAGAGATTCATATTTTCTCTGATGCTTTAGTTGAAGCTATTGCTGCAGTAGCCTTTTTGAAGACCTCTGAACTGAATGGAGAATCACACTGTAGTTTTGTCCTAGGCAAGGCAAAACTCACACCCAAGCCTGCACATACCATACCAAGACTTGAACTTTGTGCAGCCGTGCTAGCAGTAGAAATTGCCGAGGTCATACGAAGTGAAATGGACACTAGAATTGATTCTTTCACCTTCTATACAGACAGTAAGGTAGTACTTGGTTACATAAACAACCAAACAAAACAATTTTATGTGTACGTCAGCAACAGGGTTGAACGTATCAAGAGATTCTCTCTACCAAGTCAATGGCATCACGTTCCCACTGAACTCAACCCAGCTGACTGTGGGACCAGAGCCGTGTCACCTGCCGCTCTTCAGGACAGCTTATGGCTGTCACCTCCAAGGTTTCTGTGTGAGGACTCTTACTCACCCACTATCGACACCACCTATGGACTAGTAAGCCCTGAAGATGATAAGGAAATAAGAACTGTGAACACCTCACTCTACACTTCTGTAAGTACAAAACAGAAGCTGCGGTCACACCATTACAGGCATCACTGGAAGCAGGTGCAGCATCTAGCCAATGTGTTCTGGCATCGCTGGAAGAAAAAGTATCTTCATCACCTTCAAGGTCGTAACAAATGGCAAGCATCTAAGCCGAATCTTAAGGTTGGAGACCTCATCCTTCTAAAAGACAAGGAAGTTTGTCGGAATGAGTGGCCTATGGGTCTTATTACTAAAGTTATGCCCAGCGACGATAACAAAGTCCGGAAGGTAGAAGTCAAGGTAACCAAGGGAGGATCGACACAAACCTTTAGTCGACCAATTACAGAGTTAGTACTCCTTTTGCCAGGTGAGTGACTTGTGCAAGGACTAGTCATGCTGTTTGCACGGCGGGGAGTACATTGCTGCCATCTACAGGTTCTACTCAGAACTTTGGAATTATTTGAAGACATCATACTGTGACTTTATGTTCTTCATCCTGTTGAACTTACGTTTATTATTTGCTTGTTGCATGTTTTTCATTACAGGTTCCAGGACATTCGTCAGTATTGGACTTTTTGAAAATATATATTTTAGTTTAAGGTTATGAAATCTAAAGATTTCAGACGGGGAGTGTTGTGTTACACTATGTGATTATTCTTGCTCTGTGTCTTTAAGATCTGTCCCCTTCTTTCTAGCTGAACTCTCTCTCTCACCGTAGTTCTTTATATATCTCCTTCACTTCCTGATTCTGGTCATTACTCCTGTATTTCTTCCATGCTAAACATCTTACATGTGGCTTACAACTGCAACATTTTTCTACCTATGAATATCCATCATTAAACGGAACATTCGAAAGGATTCATTGTCTGTCGTCCTAACTGTGAGTTTATTCATTGAGTTAAGCTGCCTGTATCGATGCAAGGGATAATAGCAAACCAGCTTGAGTAAGGCCTACTTAAACCTGGAGATGAACTTTATCGCTTTGTAGTTGAGACAGAACACCCAAAGTTCCTATATGTTTTTAGAAACAGTCCCATCTGGATAACCAACTCCTTCTTTGACGAGGTGGACCGCTGCGTGGGCTCCTTCATCTGGGGTGGCACGACCCCGAGATTAGCTAAATCAACCCCAACACTCCCCGTTCGCTGTGGGGGCCTGGCGATGCCGAATTACCGAACCTACTTTTGGGCGGCGGTGCTAGTTACGGTCCGGTGGTGGTATGTCCTTTCCAAAAGTAACGCAGCGGTTTGCATTAAGGCGGTGGTTCTGGGTTCGCTACGAGAGTTGGGTAACCTAGTCTACAGGGGGCATAGGGCTTATGCAACTCTTCCACAGCCAACACGCACGACCCTGAGGGCCTGGATGGTGGCCAGATGGGGGCTCATCAGCCCACGAAACTGGTCCCCCTTTTGCCCACTCTGGGGGAATCCTAACCTTCCGCATCTTAGGACGGTCCCTGATCCCCAGATCTGGGCCAGATACGGAATCAAAACGCTTGGGGATGTCTTCTCGGCGGGAGCTCTGATGCCATTTACGACCCTACGGGCCAAATACCAACTGCCGGGGTGGACGTATTTCAGGTATCTCCAGATACGTAATGCGGTTCGGGCCCAATTCCCATCTCCGCCCAGACTGTCTATGGATCCAATTGAGAAACTGTTGGCCCAAGAGCGACTCCAAAAGCCCTTATCCGCCTTATATTTTGACCTGCTAGGGTTGACAGGCTCAGGGATCAATGGAAGACGGACATACCGGACCTCGATAGGGAGGATTGGGATGACTGCTTAGCTGACAGTACTGCCTTACTGATTTCCACAAAAGAAAGGTTGATTCAGGTCAAGTTCCTGCATAGGGTATACTATACTCCCCAGAGACTCCACAAGGTGTATCCACAACGCACTGTCCCCGCTGCCAAACTGATGTGGGCACATATTTTCACATGTTCTGGACCTGCCCTAAAATTGCTAGATATTGGGCTAAAGTCGTGGACACTGTGAATGGCCACCTCCAACTGTCACTTCCTGTGTCCCCCGAGCTAGCGCTCCTGGGCATTCAGGACGATGATCAGAGACCTCGATACACCAAACTACTCATCATCTACCTCTTCTTTTATGCCAAGAGGGAAATTATCTTGCGTTGGAGCGCTTCTTCCGCCCCGGCGGTGGAATCATGGGAGAAATCCGTGACTGCCGTGCTGCCACTATATAAATTAACGTATATTAACAGGAACTGTCCAAAAAAATTTGACAAGATATGGCTGCCTTGGACAGCGTAGTGGGGAGAGGTCTTCTGATACAGACCCTGGGGGGTAGGGGTGTAATCCTGGTTTTAGCTCCGGTTTTGATAGGATTGAAGGGGGTTCGGATGTGTGGATGGTACCCCTGCTAATTTGTTGTACTGGTTATCTCTTATATGCATATTTACCGGATTTCCATATGTACTGATTCTACTCTTTTTCCCGTGTTTTGATTGGGTCCATTTTGGACAATTGATGTATTATGCTTAACTTTTTGTGCCTCAAAAAAGGAACATTTTTTGTTGTACATGGCCAACCAACCTTTCATAACTTTGCTACTGCTGGAAGACAAATATACTCCACTTTAGCAAGCTATTTAACTAATCTGAAATGGGAAAACGGAACATATTAAATTTACTTGAGTCACCATTGCTGTGATATTAAAATACTGGTCTTTGAATAGCAACCTGATAGAGGTCTTCACATTGTTATATTTTTGTAGGTGTGACATCAAACTTTGAAACCCAACTGGGCCAGATGCAAGACTCTTCCTCATAATTTTTTTCACAGGGTTTGATTTAATAGTTTCTCATCAACTACTGGACTGGGTTGATGCTGAAATGATTACCTTCGCTTAACAACTATAATAAAAAAAAAAAATATTACTTATATTGTGTGTGTGTGTATGTTATTATTCACGAACAGCATGTCAGGAAAAAAAAAAGTGAATCTACATAAATGGCATGCCTGTGGCTTAGGTGTGGTCTTGGCTTAAATTAGAAGTCCATGCGAATACTATCCAAGCTTAAAGCAATTGTAAAGCTTTTATTTATTTTTAAAAACATGTCATACTGGTTTTGCACAGAGCAGCCCGGATCTTCCTTTTCTGGGGTCGCCACTGGTGTTCTGAGGTTCTCCTTTTCTCCGTGTCCCACCGTAGGAAGACACTATGGTGGCACATGATTCGAGCTTGATCCAAGCCTGCAGTTTGTGTGTTCATTAAAACACACAGTGTGGTTTGGCACGCCCCCTCTTCACTGAATTTGATTGAAAGCTGCAGGGGCTTCTCTCACCGAGTCCAGTGAGGAGGAAAAAAGAGAGCAGTACCCCTACTCTTTGGCACAGTGCTGGATTGAGATGGGTCTCAGGTAAGTATTTGGGGGGGCTGGGGAGGAAGCAGCATTAAGGTGAAAAACTTTCAGCCTTTACCACTTTAAACCTGCTCCTACCTCCTTTTTAAGCCCTCTACTAACTATCCTGTACAGAAAAAAAACATATACTTACCTAATCTAAGGGTTCTTCAGCCCAGTCACGTGATATCCCCAGCAGCTGGCTTCAGGGGAAAGGAAAGAGCAGCTACAACAGCGGCAGTGCCTGGGAGGTGACATCACACATAGACTTACTATGGTGCATCTGTGGTCCGCTGTTCCTCCTCTCCCCTAAAGCCAGTGCAAGGAGCCGATCGCATGGCTAGACCAGAGCACCCTTAGATTAGGTAAGTACACACATATTTCCTTTACATGTTACAGGATAGTTAGTATAGAGCTTAGGATGGGGGTGGGAGTAGGTTCAAGCTTAGCTAGTATTAGCTCGGACGTCTTCTTTAATTCCTTTATTACATTCAGGGCCTGTGCAAAACATTGTGCTTGCAAATTTGTCAAGGCCCCTATTCGTTTAAATGGGCCAGTTAGAGCACCCAAAAGGTACATGTAGCATTTTGGTATTCAGTGTGTTATGCAGTAATGTGCGTCTGGTGGCAAAGTGTGTTGGGGTGCCAGTTAGAATGAACAAGCCCCTAGCATTCATGCGGGGCTACATGGGACAGTACAGAGTGCTGCTGTGGTTCCTGCTATCTTCCACCCCCCCCCCCCTGTTTATGGTGAATTGGGTTGCTCCGGGTGATGGCAGGATTCGGAGCGGCATAGCAACGGCTCCTGATTGGCTGATTCGGGCGGGATTGAGCTGGGCAGTGGTTTTAAAAGCCGGCAGCTTTCCCGCTTTGTGTCACAGCCTGAGGGGACGCCGCAGAAGCAGGAACCGTGCTGCTGAAGTTACCTGCCATTATGGAAGAACTGCTGCGTCGCCTCATTGCTAAAGCTGAGAGCCATGGAGGGGCGGAGTGGCTGCGGAGGTGTTTGGAGGATGAAGCTGTCCCTCCATTGGCGGTGTCTGCGGGGGTAGAACAGGCTCAGTCTGAGCCGGAAGCTGCTCCCCCTGCTGTTCAGAAAAGAGTTCAGAAAGGTAACAGGGGAAAGAGGTTGAGAAGTGAAGATTCTCCCTCTTCTCCTGAAAAGGTGAATGTGAAGCAGGCAAGGTCACGCTCCTGTAACAGAGCCAGAAGTGGATCACCTCAGCCAGCAGGTGCGGGCTGTTCTAGTGAGGTGACAGTGTCTGGGCAGCCTGTCAGCGTGGACCGCAGCCATGGTGAGAGAAATTATTTAAACTTAATTGAATTAGGTAAAGTAGTTGGTTCTTTAGCCAATGTACTTGCTAAGATAAATGAATCCAATATTGGTACTGTATGGAATAGCGGTGGCTCTAGCGGTATGCATATGTCTGATAATACTGTTTTTTCACAGGGTAACCCCGCAATTCCAGTAAGTGTTAACCCTTTGAATACAAGGGTCTCTATGATTGAGAAATTACCTGTGAATGACTTTAATACAGTTTTTTCTTTGCCTTCTTCTTCTTCACTGAACTCTTTACCTGTAAAATCTTTAGTGTCTGAAACATGCCTTAAAGAGGCCCTTCCTTGTGAACTGTCCCCCCTGGGTTTTCATTTGACTGTGGCTGTGAAGGAAAAAATTTGGCGGGGGGATTTTATAGATATACTATCATTGCTTCCTTCCTCTAAAGAATTCTTATTGAAATCTGAGAAAAGATTAGATGATAGGTCTGAGGAAGATAGGAGAAGGGCAATTCCTAGGACTTTTCAGAATTGGCTTCAAGCCTTTTGTATTTTTTCCTCAGTAATTGGTGAGCGTTTCCCTGACAAGTGCTCAGGATTATTCCAACATCTGGATATAGTGGCGGAGGCTTACCGTCATTTTGGAGGCATCTCCTGGTTCAGCTATGATGAGAGCTTCAGGCAGAAGCTTTCAGTCCATCCTTCCCTCCGTTGGGGGGTCAAAGATGTAGGTTTGTGGCTAAATTTGATGCTGCCACAAAGGCAGCAATACACTCAGAGGCCTCAAACTACAAATAGTTCTCAGGCTAATTTTCGAAAAGGAGTATGTTTCGCATTTAATGACTCCCAATGTAGATTCTTATCCAATTGCAGGTATAAGCACGAATGCTCATTCTGCGCGGGTGCACACTCAGCATCCTGTTGTTTCAAAAAATCAGCTGCTGCAGTCCAGTCAAGGGACACTAATGCAAAGGGCATGGACGCCAGTGAGACTGTCAGAAATGCAGTTTTGGCTAGATCAATACCCAGACCGCAAGATGGCAGTCCTTCTATATGAAGAGTTCAAATTTGGTTTTTTGGTCCCTTCCTTTTTAGGTCAAGGTTGCACCCCGGTTAGAAATCTTCGTTCAGTTCTGTTAAACCCAGATATAGTGAGGGAAAAAATTTTGAAGGAGCTGCATGAAGATAGAATAGCCGGACCTTTTTCATCCCCCCCATTTTTGAATTTTTGTTTATCTCCGTTAGGCCTGGTCCCCAAAAAAGAGACAGGCTCTTTTCGTTTAATCCACCATTTATCCTTTCCTCATGGTAATTCCTTGAACGACGAAATATAAGATTTGGAGTCTTCTGTGTCTTATTCATCTTTTGATGAAGCTTTAGCTTTGTTGAAACAATTTCGCAAGGCATCTCTTATGGCAAAGGTAGACATAAAATCTGCATTTCGTCTTTTACCGGTCCCTCCAACAGGTTTTAACTCTTTGGGCTTTTATTTTGAAGATCACTTTTATTTTGATAAGTGTTTGCCCATGGGGTTTTCCAAGTCATGTAGTTATTTTGAGGCTTTTTCAACATTTATACAGTGGGTTTTATCACAAAATTCCCCTCAAGGTGGAGTCATCCACTATTTGGACGATTTTTTGTTTATTGGCACACCTGGAGTTCAAGTTTGTTCTGAAATGATGGTTTATTTTTTCAACATCTGCAGATCATTCGGGATCCCTATAGCCCATGAAAAAACAATGGGTCCGGTGACAGTGATTGAATTCCTGGGCATAACAATTGATTCAGTTGCTATGGAATTCCGTCTTCCAATGTCAAAAATTTTGAGAATGAGAGTACTCATTGCTAATTTTTTGACTAGGCGAAAAGTGCTTTTGCGCGAGGTTCAGTCTTTACTGGGACTTTTCGCTTTTGCATCTAGGGTAATCTCAGTGGCCAGAGTTTTTTCTCGTAGATTCGCTCTGGCAACTAAAGGGTCAAAAAATCTGGCGGGGGGATTTTATAGATATACTATCATTGCTTCCTTCCTCTAAAGAATTCTTATTGAAATCTGAGAAAAGATTAGATGATAGGTCTGAGGAAGATAGGAGAAGGGCAATTCCTAGGACTTTTCAGAATTGGCTTCAAGCCTTTTGTATTTTTTCCTCAGTAATTGGTGAGCGTTTCCCTGACAAGTGCTCAGGATTATTCCAACATCTGGATATAGTGGCGGAGGCTTACCGTCATTTTGGAGGCATCTCCTGGTTCGGCTATGATGAGAGCTTCAGGCAGAAGCTTTCAGTCCATCCTTCCCTCCGTTGGGGGGTCAAAGATGTAGGTTTGTGGCTAAATTTGATGCTGCCACAAAGGCAGCAATACACTCAGAGGCCTCAAACTACAAATAGTTCTCAGGCTAATTTTCGAAAAGGAGTATGTTTCGCATTTAATGACTCCCAATGTAGATTCTTATCCAATTGCAGGTATAAGCACGAATGCTCATTCTGCGCGGGTGCACACTCAGCATCCTGTTGTTTCAAAAAATCAGCTGCTGCAGTCCAGTCAAGGGACACTAATGCAAAGGGCATGGACGCCAGTGAGACTGTCAGAAATGCAGTTTTGGCTAGATCAATACCCAGACCGCAAGATGGCAGTCCTTCTATATGAAGAGTTCAAATTTGGTTTTTTGGTCCCTTCCTTTTTAGGTCAAGGTTGCACCCCGGTTAGAAATCTTCGTTCAGTTCTGTTAAACCCAGATATAGTGAGGGAAAATTTTTTGAAGGAGCTGCATGAAGATAGAATAGCCGGACCTTTTTCATCCCCCCCCATTTTTGAATTTTTGTTTATCTCCGTTAGGCCTGGTCCCCAAAAAAGAGACAGGCTCTTTTCGTTTAATCCACCATTTATCCTTTCCTCATGGTAATTCCTTGAACGACGAAATATAAGATTTGGAGTCTTCTGTGTCTTATTCATCTTTTGATGAAGCTTTAGCTTTGTTGAAACAATTTGGCAAGGCATCTCTTATGGCAAAGGCAGACATAAAATCTGCATTTCGTCTTTTACCGGTCCCTCCAACAGGTTTTAACTCTTTGGGCTTTTATTTTTGAAGATCACTTTTATTTTGATAAGTGTTTGCCCATGGGGTTTTCCAAGTCATGTAGTTATTTTGAGGCTTTTTCAACATTTATACAGTGGGTTTTATCACAAAATTCCCCTCAAGGTGGAGTCATCCACTATTTGGACGATTTTTTGTTTATTGGCACACCTGGAGTTCAAGTTTGTTCTGAAATGATGGTTTATTTTTTCAACATCTGCAGATCATTCGGGATCCCTATAGCCCATGAAAAAACAATGGGTCCGGTGACAGTGATTGAATTCCTGGGCATAACAATTGATTCAGTTGCTATGGAATTCCGTCTTCCAATGTCAAAAATTTTGAGAATGAGAGTACTCATTGCTAATTTTTTGACTAGGCGAAAAGTGCTCTTGCGCGAGGTTCAGTCTTTACTGGGACTTTTCGCTTTTGCGTCTAGGGTAATCTCAGTGGCCAGAGTTTTTTCTCGTAGATTCGCTCTGGCAACTAAAGGGTCAAAAAATCCTATTTCACATGTTTCTATTACACGTCCTATTAAAGAGGATTTGAAGGTTTAGGACCAATTCCTGTTACATTTTAATGGTAGTATGGTATGGCAGAGTGATTTTGTGGAAGACCTAGATATCTGCTTGTTTACTGATGCATCAGGTTCGGTTGGTTTTGGCGCTTTTTTGGACGGTCATTGGTGCGCTGATAAATGGCCGGAATCCTGGAGGTCGCCAGATATTATCCATAACCTAGTCTTGCTGGAATTATTCCCGGTGGTGGTGGCTATTACTATTTGGCATAAACATTTGGAGAATAGGCGGGTTATCCTTCACACGGATAATAAAGGTGTGTTTTTTGCTATTAATTGCCTTTCATCAAAATCCGAATTAGTTATAAAGTTACTTCGTTTTTTGGTGTTGCAAAGCATGATTTTTAATATCTGGCTAAAGGCAAAACATATTCCTGGTCTTACTAATGAGATTGCCGATTCTTTATCTCGTTCGCAGTTCCAAAGGTTTCGGTTACTCGCTCCAGATGCGGATCAAGAAGGATTGTCATGCCCAGTTTCTCTCTGGGACCTGATCTGGAATTAATTGAGGTGAACATAAGGAATTCTGTTGCCCCTAAGACTTGGGAAGAATATTCTCAATCATGGTCTAGGTGGTGTAACTTCTGTACAGAAGCTGATTGTTCAGTTGGTTCGGTGGATGCATATACTGCTCTATGCTTTGTTTCTTCCTTAATTAAGGATAATCTTAGCCCGGCTACAGTGCATAAGATTTTAGCCTGTGTTTCATTTTTTCTAAAAATGTCTGGTTTGCCTGCTCTCTCTTCCTTTTTTCCAGTTAAGCAAGCAATGAAGGGTTTCAGAAGGTCTGTGTCAGCTGTTGACAATAGACGGCCCATTACTTCTGAATTATTGCTTAACCACTTAAGCCCCAGACCATTTGGTAGCTAAAGGACCAGAGGTGAATTCAGAATTTTGCACTGCGCTGCTTTAACTGTAAATTGTGCGGACATGCAATGTTGTACCGAAACGAAATTTGCGTCCTTTTCTTCCCACAAATAGAGCTTTCTTTTAATGGTATTTGATTGCCTCTGCAATTTTTATTTTTTGCGATATAAACGGAAAAAGACCGAAAATTTTGAAAAAAAATGATATTTTCTACTTTTTGTTATAAGAAAAATCTAATAAACTCAATTTTAGTCATACATTTAGGCCAAAATGTATTCAGCCACATGTCTTTAGTAAAAAAAATGTCAATAAGTGTATATTTATTGGTTTGCGCAAAAGTTATAGCGTTTACAAACTAGGGTACATGTTCTGGAATTTGCACAGCTTTAAATTTATGACTGTCTATCTCATTTCTTGAGGTGCTAAAATGGCAGGGCAGTACAAAACCCCCCCAAATGACCCCATTTTGGAAAGTAGACACCCCAAGGAAATTGCTGAGAGGCATGTTGAGCCCATTGATATTTTTTTTTTTGTCCCAAGTGATTGAATAATGACAAAAAAAAAAAAAAATTACAAAAAGTTGTCACTAAATGATATATTGCTCACACATGCCATGGTTGTATGTGGAATTGCACCCCAAAATACATTCTGCTGCTTCTCCTGAGTACGGGGATACCACATGTGTGGGACTTTTTAGGAGCCTAGCCACGTATGGGACCCTGGAAACCAAGCACCGCCTTCAGGATTTCTAAGGGCGCAAATTTTTGATTTCACTCCTCACTACCCATCACAGTTTTGAAGGCCATAAAATGCCAAAATAGCACAAACCCCCCCAAATGACCCCATTTTAGAAAGTAGACAACCCAAGGAAATTGCTGAGAGGCCTGTTGAGCCCATTAAATATTTTTTTTTGTCCCAAGTGATTGAATAATGACAAAAAAAAAAAAAATACAAAAAGTTGTCACTAAATGATATATTGCTCACACATGCCATGGTTATATGTGGAATTGCACCCCAAAATACATTTTGCTGCTTCTCCTGAGTACGGGGATACCACATGTGTGGGACTTTTTAGGAGCCTAGCCGCGTACGGGACCCTGAAAACCAATCACCGCCTTCAGGATTTCTAGGCACAAATTTTTGATTTGACTCCTCACTACCTATCACAGTTTCGAAGGCCATAAAATGCCAAAATAGCACAAAACCCCCCCAAATGACCCCATTTTGGAAAGTAAACACCCCAAGCTGTTTGCTGAGAGGCATGGTGAGTATTTTACAGCTCTCATTTGTTTTTGAAAATGAAGAAAGACATTTTTTTTTTTCATTTTTTTTTTTCAATTTTCAAAACTTTGCGACAAAAAGCGAGATCTGCAAAATACTCACAATACCTCTCAGCAAATAGCTTGGGGTGTCTACTTTCCAAAATGGGGTCATTTGGGGGGTTTTGTGCCATCTGGGCATTCCATGGCCTCCGAAACTGTGATAGGCAGTGAGAAGTGAAATCAAAAATTTACACCCTTAGAAAGCCTGAAGGCGGTGATTGGTTTTTGGGGTCCCGTACGCGGCTAGGCTCCCAAAAAGTCTCACACATGTGGTATCCCCGTACTCAGGAGAAGCAACAGAATGTATTTTGGGGTGTAATTCCACATATGCCCATGGCATGTTTGAGCAATATATCATTTAGTGACAACTTTGTGCAAAAAAAAAAAAAAATTGTCTTTTTTCCGCAACTTGTGTCAACATATAAAATATTCCATGGACTCGACATGCCTCTCAGTATATAGCTTGGGGTGTCTACTTTCCAAAATGGGGTCATTTGGGGGGGTTTTGAACTGTTCTGGCATTTTATACACAACATTAGGAAGCTTACATCCACTCTTCTAACCACTTGAAGACAAAGCCCTTTTTGACACTTTTTGTTTACATGAAAACATATTTTTTTTTGCAGGAAAATTATGTTGAACCCCCAAACATTATATATATTTTTAAAGCAAAGGCCCTACAGAATGAAATGGTGGGTGTTGCATTTTTTTTTTCTACACAGTATTTGCGCAGCGATTTTTCAAACGCATTTTTTGGGGAAAAAATACACTTTTTTTTTTATTTTAATGCACTAAAACACACCATATTGCCCAAATGTTTGATGAAATAAAAAAAGATGATCTTAGGCCGAGTACATAGATACCAAACACGACATGCTTTAAAATTTCGCACAAACGCGCATTGGCGACAAACTACATACATTTTTAAAAGCCTTTAAAAGCCTTTACAGGTTACCCTGTTAGATTTACAGAGGAGGTCTACTGCTAAAATTATTGCCCTCGATCTGACCTTCGCGGTGATACCTCACATGCATGGTGCAATTGCTGTTTACATATGACGCCAGACCGACGCTTGCGTTCGCCATTGGGCAAGAGCAGGGCAGGACAGGGGTGCTTTTTTTTTTTTATTATTATTAATTTTGCTTTTTTATTTTGTTTTTAAATTGTTCCTTCCATATTTTTTATTTTTTTTATCATTTTTATTGTTATCTCAGGGAATGTAAATATCCCCTATGATAGCAATAGGTAGTGACAGGTACTCTTTTTTTGAAAAAACTGGGGTCTAGACCCTAGATCTTTCCTCTGCCCTCAAAGCATCTGACCACACCAAGATCGGTGTGATAAAATGCTTTCCCAATTTCCCAATGGCGCTTTTTATATCCGGGGGGGGGGGGACATTCCCTCCCACTGCTTGTAAAAGCAGTCCAAAGGCTAATTAGCCACTAGGATTGCTTTTACATGAAAGCCGGCCGCTGGCTGAAAAAAATGATACCAAGATGATACCTAAACCCGCAGGCATCAATCTGGTATAACCATTCAAAGTACCAGTACGTTGCTGGTCCTTGTTGGACATGTATTGTAATCTTTTTTTTTTCATGCAGCCAGGTGGCTGAACGAAAAAAGAGATTGATCGGTGGGTATGCCCACCATTAGAATACCGCCCTTCATCCACCCACTTCTAATGATGGGCATACATGCACCATTTATATATGCCGAAGCATGGGGGCATCCTCCCGCAAAAAACTTATGCCGCACACACATGGTCGGACTTTTCCACGGGCAAGCCTCCGTCAGAATTTCGACCGTATGTACGCGGCATTAGGAGCAAAATCACTCCTCCGCCCCTGCTGCCCCAATGCTTCGGCATATTTGCTTTTTTTTTTTAACTGTGGTGGTGAAATCACCTCCTACAGCACTGGAGTCGCAGGGATCAGGCCTGTCTCTGCGAACGCTGCAGTTATGTGTGTTGTGTTTTGTAAGCGACAGTGATCGATCGATACTGCACTTGGGTGGCCTGGGCTGGACGGAGGGGCAAAACGCAGGTGCTAGCAGGTATCTGGGCTGATCCCACTAACACTGCGTTTTTGGGAACCCTAAACTGCTGGGGACGCTAGTATAGATCTGATCAGATCAGATATTGATCTGTTCAGATACTATACCACTAAGGGAGGTGTATGCTTCACGCGTGGGTGTTAGCGTTACTGGCACTAACCTGACGCTGCCTGGGGTGTGACGCAGACCCTCTCTGACGCTAAAACCTAATTGATATCACCCACCGGGCGATCAGGGGGTTAAACCTTTATTGGGTTATATACGGCGGGTGCCCTGACACTATAAAAAGCAAACTAACTAACCAGCGTCACCCGTAACACTTATATGATGATCACTGGTGAAAGGGTTAACTAGGGGCAATTAGGGGGTTAAAACCTTTATTAGATAATATATGGGGGTACCTGACGCTATAAAAATCTGCGGCGAACCTAAAAAAAATTACTGGCTACCGATCTGCATCACCGACGCTAAGACAGCGATCAGAAAAATGATCGCTTAGCGACAGTGGTGATAGGGGGTGAAAGGGTTACCTGGGGGGCGATCAAGGGGGTTAAACCTTTATTAGATAATTTATGGGGGTACCTGAAGCTATAAAAACCTGCGGCGAACCTAAAAAAAATTACTGGCTACCGATCTGCATCACCGACGCTAAGACAGCGATCAGAAAAATGATCGCTTAGCGACAGTGGTGATAGGGGGTGAAAGGGTTACCTGGGGGGCGATCAAGGGGGTTAAACCTTTATTAGATAATTTATGGGGGTACCTGACGCTATAAAAACCTGCGGCGAACCTAAAAAAAAAATACTGGCTACTGATTTGCATCACCGACGCTAAGACAGCGATCAGAAAAATTATCGCTTAGCGACAGTGGTGATAGGGGGTGAAAGGGTTACCTGGGGGGCGATCAAGGGGGTTAAACCTTTATTAGATAATTTATGGGGGTACCCGACGCTATAAAAACCTGCGGCGAACCTAAAAAAAAAATACTGGCTACCGATCTGCATCACCGACGCTAAGACATCGATCAGAAAAATGATCGCTTAGCGACAGTGGTGATAGGGGGTGAAAGGGTTACCTGGGGGCGATCAAGGGGGTTAAACCTTTATTAGATAATTTATGGGGGTACCCGACGCTATAAAAACCTGCGGCGAACCTAAAAAAAATTACTGGGTACCGATCTGCATCACTGACGCTAAGACAGCGATCAGAAAAATGATCGCTTAGCGACGGCGGTGCTAGGGGGTGAAAGGGTTATCTGGGGGGTGATCAAGGGGTTAAACCTTTATTAGGGGGGGTTAGGGGGCTACACTGGACCTAAAACTAAATGTAGTGACACTTTTACAGTCACAAATGTCACTGATTGCAGTGATCAGTAAATAAATGGTCACTGCAATCAGTGACACTGTGACTGGGGGCTGGGGGGTGATCTGGGGGGGCCTGGGGGGAGCGATTTATGTGCCTATGTGTGCTGGTGTTAGTGTAGTGTTTGTGCACTAACCTTGATGTCTTCTCTTGTACGGCGCTCGGTATATGTGAGCGCCGCACAGGAGATGACATCACTTCCTCCTGCTTCCTCTGTGTGTGTACATTCCACAGACAGAGGGGGCATTTCCATTCGCCAACTGAACAAAGGCAATCACGTACACTCTACGTGATTGTGCCTGTCGGTGCCATTGTGCCGACGTATATATACAGTGAGCGGTCGTTAAGGGGTTAAACTGATGTCCACGTTGGAATTAGTGTGTTTTTCTCCATATGAGATTTCTTTGTTCAGAGCGGTTTTTGTTATAGCATTCTTTGGTGCTTTTAGAGTGGGTGAGCTTACAGCACCTAATAAGCTTTCATCATCTTTTTTAGAGTTTTCGGATATTTCTGTTAACAAAGGTTCGATTAAGATTTTTCTCCGTAGATCTAAGATGGACCAATTAGAGAAGGGTCGCTGGATAACCCTTCATAGAGCTCCTGTTCAGAGCATTTGTCCAGTTTTCAGAGTCTCGCAATATCTTTCCATTCGCCCCGTTTATCCAGGTTCGTTTTTTGTTCACAATAATTTGTCTCCTCTGACAAGATTCCAGTTTTCATCTGTCCTGTCTTCTTGCCTTAAAAAACGTAATCTTTCTGGTTTTCACTTTTCCTCGCATTCCTTTAGGATAGGTGCGGCTACTGAGGCCAGTCTTCTTGGTTTTTCTAATGAAGGTCTTAAACAATTGGGGCGTTGGGATAGTGATAGATTTAAGTTGTATGTCCGCCTTGATCGTATTATTATTAGATTTTTTCTAGGTCTTTCCAAGCATGTCGTTTGGATAATAGGACATTCCTTTATTTTTTGGGCCAAAAGGAGAACTTTCATCAAGAATTTCGAAACCAATCTTGGTTTGGATAAAGGACGTTTTCAGGTTTTATGGTGGGGTGTAAGAGGTTTGAGATGGGGGAATTTAAAGGAACAGTTGATTTTCTTGACAGGACAATGGACTTCGCCGGATGTTCTTATCATTCATGCCGGGGCTAATGACCTGGGCAGGGTTAAAACTTGGGATTTGATTTGTGAAATGAAGAGTGATTTATCTTCTTTCAAGTTATTGTTTCCTTTTACGGTGATAGTTTTCTCGGAGATGATACAAAGACTCCTTTGGTCAGCGTCCAGTAATCTGCATTATTTTGATGAAATTAGGAAACGGGTAAACAGAACTATACGTAATTTAGTGATTTCACACGGTGGTTTTGCTTACCGCCACTCAGATTTGGAAGGTTTTCTTCCTGGTTTTTATAGAGTGGATTTTGTACACCTTTCGGATGTTGGTTTAAACATTTTCATCCTGGGTCTACAAAATATGATTGAGCAGGCCACGGCGTTTGTGGGGGCTTCAGCGGCTCAGTTGCTGAGCGGCTTTCAGCTGGTGGGGTTTGTCATCCAGTTCAGTTCTGGATGGACTACGTGTTATTAATAAATTTAATAATTTATTGGTTATAAATTTTAAGATTATATTTTATGTTACTGGTGATTGTTTATATTTGGGTAACCCCTTAATAAACGTTGTGGCCAATTATTAGCCAAAATAAAGCTTGGTGTGTGTTTTATTTATTTAAATTAGTAATAAGTACTTTGTGCTGTCCCATGAACAAGCCCCTAGCGTTCATGCGGGGCTACATGGAACAGTACAGAGTGATGCTGTGGTTCCTGCTATCTTCCGGCCCCCCCCCCCCTGTTTATGGTGTATTGGGTTGCTCCGGGTGATGGCAGGATTATTCGGAGCGGCATAGCAACGGCTCCTGATTGGCTGATTCGGGCGGGATTGAGCTGGGCAGTGGTTTTAAAAGCCGGCAGCTTTCCCGCTTTGTGTCACAGCCTGAGGGGACACCGCAGAAGCAGGAACCGTGCTGCTCCCACCCTCCCTCCCTTATGAATAAAATGTTTTGTACTGTCATGACGTTTGTTAGTGGGGTTTGTCATCCAGTTCAGTTCTGGATGGACTACGTGTTATTAATAAATTAAATAATTTATTGGTTATAAATTTTAAGATTATATTTTATGTTACTGGTGATTGTTTATATTGGGGTAACCCCTTAATAAACGTCGTGGCCAATTATTAGCCAAAATAAAGCTTGGTGTGTGTTTTATTTATTTAAATTAGTAATAAGTACTTTGTGCTGTCCCATGAATGACTGTGCATCACAGCAAAGTCCATTGTGGCAACATGCTTATTACCACAGCATGATGGTGCAAACAGGCCCTCGCATACACTCTTCATTTCTGTCTTCTGCCCTAATATGGTCTGCATTTAATTTACCAGAAAGTAGTTTTTGTAGTTTCACCCACATTTTTTATGCTGTTCCATATTTTCATATGCAGATCTGCAGCTCTTTCATATCAGGACTTTCCTTCCTCTTGAGCTCACTTTATGTCTTATAATATAATCATCATTTTTGTCAATTACTGCTGAAAGAAACACTACACGATAAGTCACCTGTAGATTACATTTACTGCTTCCCACATTGCTTTTAACATGTTCGTGATCACTTTTTAATATACATCTGTGCCTTGATGTATGTATTGTTTTTTAAATGAACCCCCCCTTGTTTGACCTGCACCATATGGAGCTTCTCTCGTTTTTACCACTTCCTATTTGTGGCTTTGATGAGAACATCCATCATCCGTGACCGTCTGTTGGACTGATCCATAACCAGGTTCCAGCCAGATTCTCCTTGCACATCTTCAGAGTCCAAGGAATTGGTCGCTACAAGCCTGATTGACTCACTGGCATATGTGTCCATTCTTTCCGGTAAGAGTACCCATTTTCACTAGTTGGTTTTAGGGCACGGGTATCTAAACGGTTCATCATGCTCCAGTTATATTTATCCCCCAGCTTTGCCCTGGGGTGTACCTTATCCCTCTTATACTTATGGATATTCACTTTCTATTTAGGTGTCCTTTTATGAAACTGCGGTAATACCGCTATTCAGTTCTCAGGCATTCTCAGATGAGATCGCTCTCCTCTGAGTGCCTGTGTATGAAGCTCTGTAGCTCGCTTCTCATGTTGAGTTGAGAGGCGAGCTACAAACGCCGGGAACTCCTGAGAACGGCTCCTCTCATTGTAATCTCGCGGGATTACAGTATGAGGAAGTGTAAAATACAAAAGTTGATCACGAACCAGGACACATTATACACCACATATTAATAAAATATTAAAGTTACATTCCCCCCTACACAATATACATTAACCTAATTATTAAAAAAGGGATTTTTATAACAGCTTACCTGTAAAATCCTTTTCTTGGAGTACATCACGGGACACAGAGCGATTTAGTCATTACTAATGGGTTATATAGATTACCTTCAGGTGTTGGCACTGGCCAATTCCAAACCGGAAGTACCCTCCCCTATATAAGCCCCTCCCATCCGGGAGCACCTCAGTTTTGTAGCCACGCAATAAGTGTCCCAAAAAGAGGGGTGGGAGCTCTGTGTCCCGTGATGTACTCCAAGAAAAGGATTTTACAGGTAAGCTGTTATAAAAATCCCTTTTTCTTTTTCGTACATCACGGGACACAGAGCGACTTAGTCATTACTAATGGGACGTCCCAAAGCAATGCCAAATGAGGGGAGGGATACATAAGCTGGGCGCCATCAGGCATGAGGATCTTTTGCGGCCTGCAACACACTGCGCCCAAAGGCGACATCCTCCTGACTTCTAACGTCTACCTGGTAGAATCTAGTAAACGTGTGTACCGAAGACCATGTTGCGGCCTTACATCCGCCCCGCCCCTTTTTTTCATAGGAGGCGCGTGCACGCGCCCGCGCGCGCGCCCATGCGCCATTGGCGCCCTTTTCGAAATCAAACAGGGACTAGGAGCCAGGGCCCTTTTTGCCGGAGGGCCTGTGCGGTGGATGAGCGCAGCAACAGGGCAGAGGAAGTGGATTCCCACAGAGAAACTTACCAACTGCCTGGATCTTTTGACTTGAGAAAACCAAAGATCCACATGACAAGAAAAATGGACTACAGCGGCCTCTAGTGGTTTAACACAGGTACCGCGGTCCCTTTTTTTTTTTTTTTTTTTCTTGACTACTATTAAAATTTTACATTTTCAGTAGTTACAGGCAAACACAGATATTTAGTGGGAATACCGTTAGGTAACAGACAGAAAGACAAATTAGGCTTGGGGGTCCCCCAATAGAACCAAGTTCCTGGGGGCCCCCACTTACCTGATCCCCGCCGCAGGACTTTGTTTGGTCCACAGAAGTCCAAACTTCACCTATCACGGCAGGCATTGTAATTAAACCTTCAGGGACCGGGTTCCCAAGGATTCCACTCCCCTGGACCTGTATAGCACCCTGCACAGACAACATCTTGGTCGTGGGTATGACCAGAGCTCTGGATCCCAGGGTCCAGCCCTCCTAAGAGAAGCATTACAGGCAAAACCTTGCTCTTCTGCTGCAAGGCCCGGGTACCGACCGTTTAGCTATGAAGCTTTTTTGGTGGGATCCGGAACAGCTTACTAAGGCCCAAAAGAACCTGTACGCAAGCCCAGTGAAAACACATGTTACTCTTTGGCCAACACCTTAGACACTGGCAAAAAACTGAGGTGCTCCCGAAAGGGAGGGGCTTATATAGGGGAGGGTACTTCCGGTTTGGAATTGGCCAGTGCCAACACCTGAAGGTAATCTATATAACCCATTAGTAATGACTAAGTCGCTCTGTGTCCCGTGATGTACGAAAAAGAAAAACATTGTTTTTTATCAATATTTAAAGATCATACATGTGCTTATTTAAATGTGAATGGTGCACCATTCATATAAATGAAAAATACTTTTATAATTATTATTATTATTTGTTTAAATAAAGTATACAAATATAAACCCTGTATAACTGTAATAGAACAGTCCATGGGTAAAACCATATTTTAGGGTTTACAATTTTTTTCACTAATAAATAAAAAATTATATAAAAATTACTTTAATAATATCATTTTAATGCAAATAGAATAATTTATATATATATATATATATATATATATATATATATATATATTTAAAGAAAAGTTAAAGAGGAAGTAAAGCCTTTTTTTTTTTTTTAAACCCTGCAATAGAAAGACATAATGAGCTAGTATGCATAGCATACTAGCTCATTACGAATGACTTACCGGAGATCGAAGCCCCCGCAGCGGTCCTCGGTCACCTCCGCCCCCGCCGCCATCGATGTCCCATCACTGCCGTCAGTGTATCGCCGCTCCGGCGCTGTGATTGGTCGGAGCAGCGATGACGTCACACGCATGCGTGCTCGGGCCTGCAAGAACCCATTAAGAAAACCGTCAATGAAGCCGGCCCGCTAGTGCGCATGCGTGTGACGTCATCGGCGCATCGGTTTATAGTAAATATCTCCTAGCATGAGAGACTGAGCGCGATAACACCAAATTTAACAAACCTGATCCCCATTCACACCTGAGACCTTGTAACACTAACAAGTCACATGACACCATGGGGAGGGAAAATGGCTAATTGTGCCCAATTTGGACATTTTTACTTAGGGGTGTACTCACTTTTGTTGCCAGCGGTTTTGACATTAAAGCAGAGGTTCACACAAAAAGTGCAGATACCTGTCTAATACAAGTATTTGCACCACTTCCGGGTTCTGACTCTCGCAGGACGCATTGCTGTGCATATCACATGCAATGTTTGTGCGATGTTAATTTAAATCATATTGCATTTGCACCAAAATGATACAGGACCCTTTATGTGGCCCGCACTGAAACGGATCGCATGGGTGTTCACACCCATGCGATCCGATTGCTGCACCATTTCATAGTTCACACTGCGATCTGTGAAATGATCTGGGGGTGTCATTAACTTTACATTGACAGCCGCAGCGGTGCGCAGATGTCAATGCAGGTGCGATGTGGAAACCGCCCAGGGATCACGCTGGTTCCCGCATCGTACAAGAGTGAACCCAGCCAGAGACATGAACATGTAAATAAAATATATATATATATATATATAATATATCTATATGTATATACCTATATATAGATATATATGTATATTTATATATAGATATATATATATATATCTGTATGTATATATATATATCATAGGTGTGCGCAGCCTATTGCATTAGCGTGTGCACCCCAAAGATCAAACACATAGTACCGATCACTCACGATGAAAGGGAAGGGGCCGGTAAGTTACATATTTACCAGCCCCTTCCCCCACTCATCCTAAAACATCCCCGCAGCAACAGCTGGAGGGAGAGGAGAGTAGGGAAGCCGGAAGCGCTGTGGGGGAAAGGAGGGGGGAACCAGGGCAGTAGGGGGAATCTGTGCTGTACAGGGTGATTAGGGTGTGCCTGGGCACACCTGGCACACCCTGTGCCCACGCCTATGATATATATATATATATATATATATATGTATATACACACACACATACACATTGAAATTAACACACACACACACACATATATATATATATGCTATATGCTATATTTGTCGTCAGAGTCTTCGAGTGTGACAGCGATAACCCTAATGAACCAAGGCCTGAGGTGTGCCTTGGCCTAGCTGGTCAGTATGCCTGAAAAGTGGGCAAAAAGAGACAACTGTAGGTGAAGAAGGGAAGGTAACAAATCGTCAGTGAAGTAGCACGCACCCGGATGGCAACAGTATCTGAACCCGGTCCCGTACAAGAATGGAATAAGCCTGATGCCCGGCACAACCCAGACATGAGAATGACCTGCTAGTAAATGAGAGGATACGTGGGGGAAAGGAAGTAAAGGCTGGCCCGAGGAGCCTCTGCAACCGATGGGCGAGAACATCGTACTACTTCAACCGGACATCAGAGATGTGCCCCCGGCCTACCCAAACTAGGTATGGGGAAGAGAGAGGGAGAGGGCAAAAATGGACAACTGGCAGGAGTTGTAGAGCTGGATACCTGATGGATGGGTTGCAGGAGTCGGTTGAAAAAGGCCAACGCGCTACGGAAATGAGCATCGTCAAGCATGGAAAAACATGCCAGACACAGAACACTGGTCCCACCTGACTCGATCGGGTCGTGCCACCGCCTGTGACCTGACAACCGAGTCTGAATCCTGCACCGAGGAAGGAGGGTCAGACTCCATTCCAGGCAAGAAAATTTCATGGCATGATGCAGACATGCCCAAACAAGAGATCAGAGCCGCTAGCGGAACCCGGAAACATGACGACGTTGCCCAAACCCACCCCTGTGGCCGACAAGGGGCCGTGGCACAGCACACACCCTGAGAGAGACTGTGAAACCCTGGGTGGTGACCAGGGCCTCAGCAACAGAACGACAACTGAAAGAAAATGAAGACTGCTTCCTACCCAAGGGTGAGCCCAGTGGTGAATGACATCCGCACCAATCAACTAGCCCTGGCAACGGGCAGGACTGATGGAAGCGAGTGCAAGCATGGTTGATAATGGCGAAGATGCCAGCGCAGCCCAACCTGAGAACACAAACTAGAGAAAATGACAGACAACCAGACATGAGAACAACAACGAGCCTACCTAAGAAAGAGAACATGCAGAAGTGACAAGACCACAGCGCGTACATGAACCTGATGACGGCTGACCCCCACCCTTGTGTGAGTGGCGAGTGAGCCCGAGTAACCTGTAGCGCAGAGACAGGTAATTAAACTGAACACTCAGGGCTGGTGTACCCACGGACCGTGGTGGGTGATCGTATAGATGTAATGAATGAACGTGCATCGTATGACGTATGGTATATGGGCGAGAAGATTGTGGTCAACAATCATTTAACAAAGGAAACCTCAGCCCGTATGGATCTGTAGACGTGACAGATCCCAAAATGCGAGCCCTAGCTAACTAAACAAAAGATCAAGTCTTCTGGACAGCAGCACTCCAATAAAAAGCCTTTATTATGTAAAATCTTCAAAAATCCAAATACAGCACAGCAAGTCACAAAATTCTGGTTAGAGCTGACTAGTTTCACACTTTCTTAGTGTTTAATCATAGCTGTCTAATGCACAAATGATTCCCATGATATACCCCCAAAAAAGGTTATATGACCAAACCACAAGTGTAGGTGATTAAGTGCTGACAAGTGTTAATTGAAAATTGATTGCATGCTGACTAACCGGTGTCCAAGAAATAAATGTTTTTCAAAAGTGTATGGTTTCATTGTACCAACTATTCTAAAAATATATGTACATAATATCCTTGAAAAGGTGTGCAGCAAATTAAATATTTGTGAAAAAACTTGTGATTGATGCAAAAAAGTGAGGAATGTGTAAATTAAATAAAAGTGAATATATGGAACACAATGGATGAACAGCCTAAATCTTTACATAATGCATGTGCAACGTGCTGAAATGGATGCATAAGCAAAGGCATCCATAGCGCACAAATAGTAAAAGATGTAAAGGCAAATTGTCAGTTTGTTTATCAAAAAGTGTCATAATGTAATGTAAGAAAGATATATATATATATATATATATCTATAGATATATATATCTATATCTATATATATATATATATGTATATATATCTCTATATATAGATATATAGATATATATATATATCTATATATATATATATATATATATATATAAAGTTGACCAAGAAAGATTAATACATTTATGTGTAAATAACCAGCCCACAACCCTGTGGTATATAGTTATCAATAGTATACGTTGCGCTACAATAGTTGCTCAAATGTGGCAACATTGTTCAAGGTTCATGTAGGGAATAACCTCAAAATTGAAATCAAAAATTAAAAGTCAATTAATTTTTAATAAATATGTAAAAATGGTGAGTGGTTATGTCCCATAGAACATTAATGTAAAAAATAGCGCAGGGAGGGATAAGATAAAATCAAAAACTATTATAGTAGGATTTTTAAAACAGCTTACCTGTAAAATCCTTTTCTTGGAGTACATCACGGGACACAGAGCAGCATAGTCATTACTATGTGGGTTATATAGAATTACCTTCAGGTGCTGGCACTGGCAACTTCCAAAACAGGAAGTACCCTCCCCTATATAAGCCCCTCCCATCCGGGAGTACCTCAGTTTTGTAGCAAAGCAATACGTGTCCCCAAAAGAGGGGTGGGAGCTCTGTGTCCCGTGATGTACTCCAAGAAAAGGATTTTACAGGTAAGCTGTTTTAAAAATCCTACTTTCTTGTTCATACATCACGGGACACAGAGCAGCATAGTCATTACTATGTGGGACGTCCCAAAGCAATGCCACATGAGGGGGGGGGGGGGATACACCATACATAAGCTGGGCGCCATCAGGCATGAGGATCTTTTGCGGCCTGCAACACACTGCGCCCAAAGGCGACATCCTCCTGACTTCTCACGTCCACCTGGTAGAACCTAGTAAACGTGTGTACTGAAGACCATGTTGCGGCCTTACAAATTTGCGCCAGGGAGGCCTGGTGATGCACTGCCCATGAAGTTCCAACTGCTCTCGTGGAGTGCGCCCTAACTTTGAACGGAGGCGGTCTACTTTTCAAGCCATAGGCTTGTATTATGACCTGTCGAATCCACTTGGCTAAAGTAGATTTTGATGCTGCCTGACCCTTTCTGGGGCCTTCTGGCAGAACAAACAGAGAATCCGTTCTACGAATCTGAGCAGTGGCTTTTAGATAAGCTTTAACTGCTCTTACTACATCCAAAGAATGCAATAACCTTTCCTCTACCGAGCTTGGTTTGGGGAAAAAAGAAGGAAGAACCACATCCTGGTTCAAGTGAAACCTCGATACCACCTTAGGAAGAAAGGCTGGGTGAGGACGTAATACTACTCTGTCCTTATGGATAACCAGATATGGCTCTTTACAGGACATGGCGGCTAATTCCGACACTCTTCTAGCCGAGCATATGGCTACTAAAAATATCAATTTCCTGGTGAGTAGAACCAAGGAAATGTGCCGCAAAGGTTCAAATGGCTGCTTCTGCAGAACCGACAGAACCAAATTTAGATCCCATGGGCATATGGGAGCCTTAATCGGTGGAATAATACGAGTCACGCCTTGCATAAAGGATTTGACAAGTGAATGCATAGCCAGGGGCCTTTGAAATAGTATTGACAAGGCCGAAACCTGGCCCTTGATAGTACTTAAGGCAAACTTCCTGTCTACAGCCCACTGCAGGAAGTCCAGAATTCTGCCTATAACGTACTTACGTGGATGCCATTTTCTGGCCTCGCACCAAGTGATGTACGCCTTCCAAACTCTATAGTAGATCTGCCTGGATACAGGCTTCCTGGCATTGATTATAGTTGATACCACAGAGTTAGAGAGACCTCTCTTCTTTTGGATGTGGGACTCAATAGCCAGGCCGTTAAACTTAGAGTTAGTAAGGAAGGGTGGTATATCGGTCCTTGCGAAAGCAGGGCCGGACGACGTGGAAGGGTCCAAGGACTCCCCACAGACATTTTGATGATCTCCGCGTACCAGGCCCTTCGGGGCCACGCTGGAGCCACCAGGATCACCGGCTTCTTCTCCAACCTGACTCTGCGAAGGAGTCGAGGCAACAATTGTAGCGGAGGGAATGCATATATCAGTCTGAACTGATCCCAAGGGAACACCAGAGCATCCGAGCCGCAAGCGAGGGGATCCCTTGTCCGGGAGACAAATCTGTCCACCTTTGCGTTGAATCTGGATGCTAGCAGATCTACATCCGGTGTTCCCCACCGCTGACATATTGCTCGGAAGACCTCGGGATGAAGGGACCATTCCCCTGGGCATAACTGTTGGCGACTCAGAAAGTCCGCCTTCCAATTCTCCACCCCTGGAATGAAGACAGCTGATATACATGGGACATGCTTTTCTGCCCATTCCAGGATGTGACTTACTTCCCTCTGGGCTGCACGACTCCTGGTGCCTCCCTGATGATTGATATATGCCACTGCTGTGGCATTGTCTGATTGAATTCTGACAGGGGACCCTTGGAGTCTGGATGTCCAGGCTACTAGGGCGTACCGGGCTGCTCGTATCTCTAAGAGATTGATGGGCAGGGTTTTTACTACATTTGACCATCTGCCCTGGAGAGACCATTGCTCCAGTACTGCCCCCCAGCCTGTAAGGCTGGCATCTGTAGTGACCACCTTCCAAGATATCGGGCTGAAGGGTTTTCCCTTCTGGAGATTCTGGGGGATCAACCACCAGCAGAGACTCTTCCGAACGGAAGGGGACAAAGCCATCGGGAAGTCTAGAGCCTGAACTTTTCCGTTCCAGGCTGACAATATGGCCCTTTGTAAATTCCTTGAGTGGAATTGGGCGTATGGCACAGCTTCGAATGATGCTACCATCTTTCCTAGCAGCCTCATGCACAGGCATATGGACGGCTGTCTTTTTGCACAAAGCAGACGGACCAAGCCCCTCAAAGAGGATACCTTGTCTAGAGGTAAGAAAATCTTCCTCTTGTCTGAATCCAGCCGTAGCCCTAGATATACCAGGTTTTTCACTGGCTGTAGGGCTGACTTGTCCAGGTTGATGACCCAACCGTGAGATTCTAGATACTTGATTGTATCGACAATTACCACTTCTAGCTTGGCAACTGAGTGGTCCATCAACAACAGGTCGTCTAGGTATGCCATTATCGTTACACCCCGTGTTCTTAGATCGGCCAACAGTGGGGCCAGAATTTTTGTGAACACTCGTGGTGCTGTGGCCAGACCGAATGGTAAGGCTCTGAACTGAAAATGGCGCCCTTCTACTGCAAAGCGTAGGAATTTTTGATGACCTGGAAAGATGGGAACATGCAAGTAAGCATCTCTGATGTCGATCGAGGCTAACCATTCCTCCCCTTGTAGGGCAGCGGTGACCGATCGGATCGACTCCATCCGGAAAGACCGGACGTTTAGAAATTTGTTTAGACTCTTTAGGTCCAATATGGGTCTTATGTCCCCGTTTGGCTTCGGGACTATGAAAAGGTTTGAGTAGAAACCCAACCCCCACTCTTCCATAGGAACCTCCATAATTACTCCTTGGAGCAATAGTTGTTCTAACGCCAATAGGAGAGACCGTCTTTTCAGAGGGTCTCTTGGCATGCCTGACCACATAAAATGGGATGGAGGAGACTCTTTTAACTCCAACTTGTATCCCAGAGTTACTGCGGAGAGCACCCATCTGTCTTTGATCGTCTCCCGCCAGGTCTCTGCGAACAACTGAAGTCTTCCCCCCACCCGTTTGAGTGGGGGCAGCCCTTCATAGGCTTGACTTGGAGGCTGGTTTAGTACCTCTTCGGATCCAGGGCTTTTTATTACCCTGTGGCTGTTCCTGATTTTTACCTCCTGAGTTTGACCGAGGAGGCCGTCGGAACTGCTTAGTAGCAGACATCGCAGGGATAGGAGAGGTAGTCCTCTTAAAAGATGGACCCCTAGACCTCTTCTTACTCGGTAAGAGAGTACTTTTACCACTGGAAATCTTCTGGATATACTTATCCAGGTCTTCGCCAAAAAGGCGTTCCCCATGAAATGGGAAGCTAACTAAGAGCTTCTTACAGGGAGCTTCAGCAGACCAGTTTTTGAGCCACAGAAGCCTACGCATATGTACCAAAGACAGCGTGAGGCGGGAGGCCTGATGGATAGAATCCTTGATGGCGTCAACCGCAAAGCATAATGCTCTAGGCAGATCAGCCAGAGCCTGGGCCTGTTGGTCTGGCAAATCCCTCAGGACCATTTTCATTTGATCCTTTAAAGCTTGGCAGACTCCAATAGCTGCCACTGCTGGCTGTGTAACAGCCCCTGCTGTGGAAAAAGCAGATTTTAATAAAGATTCCAATTTTTTATCCACTGGATCTTTGAACATTTGAACATTATCTACTGGACATGTCAGTGATTTGTTCACAGAAGAAATGGCTGCGTCCACCGTAGGAACATTCCATCTCTGGGTGAACTTTTCCTCCATGGGATAGATCACCGGAAACCTTTTAGGCGGAACAAATAGTTTATCAGGATGTTCCCAGTCCTGGTATATAAGTCCTTCCAATAATGGATGTATTGGAAAGGAGCAATTAACCTGGGGAGCTTTTAGCGACCCCAATGAGGAGACAGCAGTAGTTGATGGTTCAACAAGAGGCATTTTAAATGCAGATCGAACCATGTCAGTTAGGGTCTGGACCCACAATCTTTCAGTCTGTGATGCTGAAAATGGTTCATCTACTGTCGATTCCTCAAAAACAGAGCTAACCTCCTCCTGATCCCCTTCAGGTAGGTCGGTCCCTTCCTGGGACTGTTGCTCTGCCAACAGGCACTCTAATGGAGGTGATGGAGATCTGGCGCGCTTTCTTTCCTGTAGAGAAGAAGCGATCAATGCAGCCAATCTCTGCTCCAATCCCTCCAGAGTTGAGGAAAAAACCTCCTCTGTTATATATGCAGGAGCAGGTGGACTGAGGACAGCCGCAGTACCTGGCACTCCCGGGGGTTCCTTATGGGTATTAACCTCTGATTTCTCAGGGGAGGAGGGTGCAGATGACTGCTCCAGATCCTCAGAGCCCGATGGAGACCCCCTACACTTCCTGAGAGGTATATCTCGGAGTTTTTTAGGCGGCATATTCCTTAGTTCAAAGCTGAGGTATTCCAGCCGCAATACACCCCTTACTGAAATAGTCTAATGCAATTTGCTGCTATGTACATCAGTGGGTGTCTACTAATGCGTCTTTCTGGGGATGCCTGTATCAACCGCCCGCTGTAAGCCCCTATACCATGCTACCAGCTCCTTTTCATGCTCTGTGTCCATAGCAAGCAGCGTGGACTGAGTCCTTTTATCTTGCTGGGACGCCCGCACATGCGCAGAAGCGCTGGGCGCACAGAGCGCGTCATCCGCCAGGCTCCGCCCCCTTTTTTGAAGCTAAACCTTATAAAAAGAAAGCATGTGTGCCCCGGGAAAGGATGAACAGCCGAGTGGGCGGCCTTGCAAGATGCCGCCGTGTGCTCAGAGGAGTGGGTGGGTGGATGGATGGACGGCCCCCCCCGCTCAGCGTGAGCCTGGGAAACAGACAGGGTGGAGGAGCAGGCGGCCCTGCAAAAGATGGCGGCGTGCGCCCAGAGGAGGGAGTGGGTGGAGGGCGGGCGGCCTGCATGAGTCCCAACGCGTGTGGATGGACGGATGAGCGGGTGGGTGACCCCCCCTCTGAAGCCGGCATGAGCCCAGGAAAGAAGATGGATAGGAGGATGCCCAGCGGGAGAGAGCCCAGCAAGGTAGGTGGACGGACGACACCCCCCCACGAGAGAAACGTGGAAAGCAGGCGGCGACACCCAGATGCCAGACGGCAGGAAACGCAGACAGAAATCCTGGGGCAGGAAACGCAGACAGAAATCCTGGGGCAGGAAACGCCGACAGAAATCCTGGGGCAGGAAACGCAGACAGAAATCCTGGGGCAGGAAACGCAGACAGAAATCCCGGGGCAGGAAACGCAGACAGAAATCCCGGGGCAGGAAACGCAGACAGAAATCCCGGGGCAGGAAACGCAGACAGAAATCCCGGGGCAGGAAACGCAGACAGAAATCCCGGGGCAGGAAACGCAGACAGAAACCCTGAGGCAGGAAACGCAGACAGAAATCCCGAGGCAGGAAACGCAGACAGAAATCCCGGGACAGAAAAGCGCAGACAGAAATCCTGGGGCAGAAAAAACGCAGACAGAAATCCTGGGGCAGAAAACGCAGACAGAAATCCAGGGGCAGAAAACGCAGACAGAAATCCAGGGGCAGAAAACGCAGACAGAAATCCTGGGGCAGAAAACGCAGACAGAAATCCTGGGGCAGAAAACGCAGACAGAAATCCTGGGGCAGAAAACGCAGACAAAAATCCTGGGGCAGAAAACGCAGACAAAAATCCTGGGGCAGAAAACGCAGACAGAAATCCTGGGGCAGAAAACGCAGACAGAAATCCTGGGGCAGAAATGCTGAGGCAGAAAACGCAGAAAGAAATACTTTGGCAGAAAAGCTATGACAGGAACGCCGGGGCAGAAAAGCTATGACAGGAACGCCGGGGCAGAACGCTATGACAGGAATGCCGGGGCAGAACGCTATGACAGGAACGCCGGGGCAGAACGCTATGACAGGAACGCCGGAGCAGAACGCTATGACAGGAACGCCGAGGCAGAAACGCAATGACAAAAATGCTGGGGCAGAAACGCAATGACAGGAATGCTGGGGCAGAAACGCAATGACAGGAATGCTGGGGCAGAAACGCAATGACAGGAATGCTGGGGCAGAAACGCAATGACAGGAATGCTGGGGCAGAAACGCAATGACAAAAATGCTGGGGTAGAAACACAATGACAAAAATGCTGGGGCAGAAACGCAATGACAGAAATGCTGGGGTAGAAACGCAATGACAGAAACGCAATGACAGAAATGCTGGGGCAGAAACGCAATAACAGAAATGCCGGGGCAGAAACGCAAAGACAGAAATGCCGGGGCAGAAACGCAAAGACAGAAATGCTGGGGCAGAAATGCAATGACAAATGCTGGGGCAGAAACGCAATGACAGAAATGCCGGGGCAGAAACGCAAAGACAGAAATGCCGGGGCAGAAACGCAATGACAGAAATGCCGGGGCAGAAATGCAATGACAGAACTGCCGGACACCAACACGGACGCCCCCCCCCTCTTAGACACCAGCATGGACAGCCCCTATCTCTTGACACCAGCATGGACAGCCCCCATCTCTTGACACCAGCATGGACAGCCCCCATCTCTTGACACCAGCATGGATGCCCCCCCTCTCTATACCAGCATGGACGCCCCCCCTCTCTATACCAGCATGGACGCCCCCCCTCTCTATACCAGCATGGAAGCCCCCCCTCTCTATACCAGCATGGAAGCCCCCCCTCTCTATACCAGCATGGACGGCCCCCCCCTCACTATACCAGCATGGACGCCCCCCCATACCAGCATGGACGCGACACCCGCATGGACGACGCCCCCCCTCCTCTGATACTCCGAGCCCCGGGAAAGGATGAACAGCCGAGTGGGCGGCCTTGCAAGATGCCAGCGTGTGCTCAGAGGAGTGGGTGGGTGGATGGGTGGATGGGTGGACGCCCCCCCCCCCGCGCTCAGCGTGAACCCAGGAAAAAGACAGGGTGGAGGAGCGGGCGGCCCTGCAAAAGATGGCGGCGTGCGCCCGGAGGAGGGAGTGGGTGGAGGGCGGGCGGCCTGCATGAGTCCCAATGCGTGTGGATGGACGGATGAGCGGGCGGGTGACCCCCCCCTCTGAAGCCGGCATGAGCCCAGGAAAGAAGATGGATAGGAGGATGCCCAGCGGGATAGAGCCCAGCAAGGTAGGTGGACGGACGACACCCCCCCCACGAGAGCAACGTGGAAAGCAGGCAGCGACACCCAGATGCCAGACGGAGCCCTGGGGAAGTGGGTGGGTGGTGGCTGGAAGGACAAACAAAACCCCCCCCAGCGCCAGAAGAAGCGGACGGGCGGCCCCCACGAAGCGGGCGGTCCCCCTATGGTGCCTGGGAGAAGAACAATACCAAGCAGCGGCCGACCGCCGTGCTGTAGGAGGCAGGAAATGACGTGGGGCGACCGCGTCGCCCAGAAACGACGGCGACCCAGACCCAACAGGGGAGGAGGCTTAAGTAGCCCTCTCAGCCTCCTCTTACAAATACAGGCTGGCTTGCAGCCAGCCTTACACATATACATATATATATATACAGGTCCTTCTCAAAAAATTAGTATATTGTGATAAAGTTCATTATTTTCTGTAATGTACTGATAAACATTAGACTTTCATATATTTTAGATTCATTACACACAACTGAACTAGTTCAAGCCTTTTCTTGTTTTAATATTGATGATTTTGGCATACAGCTCATGAAAACCCAAAAATCCTATCTCAAAAAATTAGCATATCATGAAAAGGTTCTCTAAACGAGCTAATAACCTAATCATCTGAATCAACTAATTAACTCTAAACACCTGCAAAAGATTCCTGAGGCTTTTAAAAACTCCCAGCCTGGTTCATTACTCAAAACCGCAATCATGGGTAAGACTGCCGACCTGACTGCTGTCCAGAAGGCCATCATTGACACCCTCAAGCAAGAGGGTAAGACACAGAAAGAAATTTCTGAACGAATAGGCTGTTCCCAGAGTGCTGTATCAAGGCACCTCAGTGGGAAGTCTGTGGGAAGGAAAAAGTGTGGCAGAAAACGCTGCACAATGAGAAGAGGTGACCGGACCCTGAAGAAGATTGTGGAGAAGGACCGATTCCAGACCTTGGAGGACCTGCGGAAGCAGTGGACTGAGTCTGGAGTAGAAACATCCAGAGCCACCGTGAACAGGTGTGTGCAGGAAATGGGCTACAGGTGCCGCATTCCCCAGGTCAAGCCACTTTTGAACCAGAAACAGCGGCAGAAGCGCCTGACCTGGGCTACAGAGAAGCAGCACTGGACTGTTGCTCAGTGGTCCAAAGTACTTTTTTCGGATGAAAGCAAATTTTGCATGTCATTCGGAAATCAAGGTGCCAGAGTCTGGAGGAAGACTGGGGAGAGGGAATAGCCAAAATGCCTGAAGTCCAGTGTCAAGTACCCACAGTCAGTGATGGTCTGGGGTGCCATGTCAGCTGCTGGTGCTGGTCCACTGTGTTTTATCAAGGGCAGGGTCAATGCAGCTAGCTATCAGGAGATTTTGGAGCACTTCATGCTTCCATCTGCTGAAAAGCTTTATGGAGATGAAGATTTCATTTTTCAGCACGACCTGGCACCTGCTCACAGTGCCAAAACCACTGGTAAATGGTTTACTGACCATGGTATTACTGTGCTCAATTGGCCTGCCAACTCTCCTGACCTGAACCCCATAGAGAATCTGTGGGATATTGGGAAGAGAAAGTTGAGAGACGCAAGACCCAACACTCTGGATGAGCTTAAGGCCGCTATCGAAGCATCCTGGGCCTCCATAACACCTCAGCAGTGCCACAGGCTGGTTGCCTCCATGCCACGCCGCATTGAAGCAGTCATTTCTGCAAAAGGATTCCCGACCAAGTATTGAGTGCATAACTGAACATAATTATTTGAAGGTTGACTTTTTTTGTATTAAAAACACTTTTCTTTTATTGGTCGGATGAAATATGCTAATATTTTGAGATAGGATTTTTGGGTTTTCATGAGCTGTATGCCAAAATCATCAATATTAAAACAAGAAAAGGCTTGAACTACTTCAGTTGTGTGTAATGAATCTAAAATATATGAAAGTCTAATGTTTATCAGTACATTACAGAAAATAATGAACTTTATCACAATATGCTAATTTTTTGAGAAGGACCTGTATATATATATATATATATATATATATATAGAGTATAGATTGCTAACCTGCTCGTTTTGGGGTGTGTAATGGTAGGGAAGATGTATGTAGAAAAGAAAATAAGAATATGGACAGCCACACTCCAAAAAACCTTGACGGTCGCCTTTATTGTAAAGGATGGGATAAAATACACCAAAAAATCACAGCATAACTGGGATAACAGCTGACATGTTTCGCACTGCAAACTAGTGCTTACTCATAGCTGACTTGTTACAAACACAACACCTCTAATATCGAAAGAATAGACATACACTCATGTAATCAAAAATCAATTAGGAGCCAATTAAGAACCAATTAGTGTTAGAGGGTGTTATGTGTAAGGCTGGCCGCAGGCCAGCCTGTATTTGTGGGAGGAGGCTGAGAGGGCTACTTAAGCCTCCTCCCCTGTCGGGTCTGGGTTGCCGTCATTTCTGGGCTGCAGCCAGCCCCTCCTCCTGCCGTCATTTTCGGGGACGCGTCACTTCCGGTTACGGCTGATCGACCGATGGAGTCTCGTGGCGGTTCCTCTCCTGGTGCTCACGCCGGGCATCGTCGGGGGGGCTGCCTGCCTGCCTGCTATCCCGGTCCTCACGCTGAGCAGCAGGGGTAGGGGGAGCCACTCACCGCCCGTTTCTCACGCCGCTCCATATGGGGGGGGCACTCACCACCAGTTCACCTCCCTGGATCTCATGTCAGGCATGGAGGGGATGCCCGCATGCCTCCCGGTTCTCACGCCGGCTGCGGGGGGGGGCGCTCACCCACCTGCTAACCTCCCGGGCATCCACCGCCTCAGTTTAGCCTGGGGGGGCCTTTTTTAGTCCTCAGGCCCTGCTTAGCCAGCCGCCATGGATTGCACAGCACTCCCAGCAGTCCGCTGTCCCCCACCGTCAGGTGTTACCACCTTGCCACTTAGTATTCTTGGCATAAGCCAGTTTTTCCATGCATGTCAGCAGAGTTTCTATGTTCAGCGTGGTGGCTTGGTGGCTGGTGTCCTTGCAGGGCCGCCCTCCTTCTCCTTGTCTTCATGGGGCTCTAGCTGACTCATCCCAGTCTCATGTTGGCAGCATGGGGGTGGGAGGCTGTCCACCCGTCACATCTCCCGGGGCTCGGAGTATCAAGAGGGAGGGGGGGGCATCCATGCTGGTGTCAGGAGGGGGGGGCGTCCATGCTGTTGTCAGGAGGGGGGGGGGGGCCGTCCATGCTGGTGTCAGGAGGGGGGGGGCCGTCCATGCTGGTGTCAGGAGGGGGGGGGCCGTCCATGCTGGTGTCAGGAGGGGGGGGGGCCGTCCATGCTGGTGTCAGGAGGGGGGGCGTCCATGCTGGTGTCAGGAGGGGGGGGCCGTCCATGCTGGTGTCAGGAGGGGGGGCCGTCCATGCTGGTGTCAGGAGGGGGGGCGTCCATGCTGGTGTCATGGGGGGGGCTGTCCATGCTGGTTTCATGAGGAGGGGGCCGGCCATGCTGGTGTCAAGTTCACCTCCCTGGAACCCACCCCGTGCATCATGGAGGGGACGCCTGCCAGCCTCCTGGTTCTCACCCTGGCTCCATGGGGGGGGGCACTCACTCGCCCGCTCACCTCCCGGTACTCACGTGGGGTATCATGGGGGGGGTTGCGTTTTGCCCCAGCTTTTTCTTCCCCAGTATTTCTGTTATTTCATTTCCACCCCAGCTTTTCTGTCGTTTCATTTTGCCCCAGCATTTCTGTCATTGCGTTTCTGCCCCCAGCATTTCTGTCATTGCGTTTCTGCCCCCAGCATTTCTGTCATTGCGTTTCTGCCCCCAGCATTTCTGCCCCCAGCATTTCTGTCATTGCGTTTCTGCCCCCAGCATTTCTGTCATTGCGTTTCTGCCCCCAGCATTTCTGTCATTGCGTTTCTGCCCCCAGCATTTCCGTCATTGCGTTTCTGCCCCCAGCTTTTCCGTCATTGCGTTTCTGCCCCCAGCTTTTCCGTCATTGCGTTTCTGCCCCCAGCTTTTCCGTCATTGCGTTTCTGCCCCCAGCATTTCCGTCATTGCGTTTCTGCCCCAGCATTTCCGTCATTGCGTTTCTGCCCCAGCATTTCTGTCATTGCGTTTCTGCCCCAGCATTTCTGTCATTGCGTTTCTGCCCCAGCATTTCTGTCATTGCGTTTCTGCCCCAGCATTTCTGTCATTGCGTTTCTGCCTCAGCATTTCTGTCATTGCGTTTCTGCCTCAGCATTTCTGTCATTGTGTTTCTGCCTCAGCATTTCTGTCATTGCGTTTCTGCCTCAGCATTTCTGTCATTGCGTTTCTGCCCCAGCATTTCTGTCATTGCGTTTCTGCCCCAGCATTTCTGTCATTGCGCTTCTGCCCCAGCATTTCTGTCATTGCGTTTCTGCCCCAGCGTTCCTGTCTTAGCGTTGTTGTCTTAGCGTTCCTGTCTTAGCGTTCCTGTCTTAGCGTTCCTTCCCAAGTATTTCTGTCTGCGTTTCTGCCTCAGGATTTCCATCTGCGTTTTGCTGCCCCAGGATTTCCGGCTGCGTTTTGCTGCCCCAGGATTTCCGGCTGCGTTTTGCTGCCCCAGGATTTCCGGCTGCGTTTTGCTGCCCCAGGATTTCCGGCTGCCCCAGGATTTCTGGCTGCGTTTTGCTGCCCCAGAATTTCTGGCTGGGTTTTGCTGCCCCAGGATTTCTGGCTGCGTTTTGCTGCCCCAGGATTTCTGTCGTTGCGTTTTGCTGCCCCAGGATTTCTGTCGTTGCGTTTTGCTGCCCCAGGATTTCTGTCGTTGCGTCCAGTCTCAGCATTTCCGTCGTAGCGTATCTGCCCCGGTTTTTCTGTCATGGCGTTTCTGCATAGCGTTCTGCCCCAGGTTTCTGGTATTGCGTTTCTGCCTCAGCGTTGTAGTCTCAGCATTTTCCGTCTTCACATTTCTGCCTCAAACGTTTCGGTCTCCGCTTTCTGTCCTTGCGTTTCTGCCCCAAAATTTCTGTCGTATCGCTTCCGCCTAAGCGTTCAGTCTCAGCATTTCCATTGTTATGTTTCGGTCTTAGCTTTTCAGAGGGGCGTTGTGGTTCAGTCACGGCATACTCCGGTAGCTGTTCTTATCTTCGTTGGTTACCATGTATCTTTGTATCTTCGTCCATGTTTGTACCTGGGTTAGTTAGGGCTCACATTTTGGAATCTGTCACGTCTACAGATCCATACGGGCTGAGGTTTCGTTTGTTAAATGATTGTTGACCACAATCTTTTCGCCCGTATACCATACGTCATACGATGCACGTTCATTCATTACACCTATACGATCACCCACCACGGTCCGTGGGTACACCAGCCCTGAGTGTTCAGTTTAATTACCTGTCTCTGCGCTACAGGTTACTCGGGCTCACTCGCCACGCACACAAGGGTGGGGTCATCCGTCATCAGGTTTCATGTACGCGTGGTGGTCTTGTCACTTCTGCATGTTCTCTTTCTCAGGTAGGCTCGTTGTTCTCATGTCTGGTTGTCTGTCCTTTTCTCTAGTTTGTGTTCTCAGGTTGGGTTGATCTTCGCCATTATCTACCATGCCAGGGCTAGTTGATTGGTGCTGATGTCATTCACCTCTGGGCTCACCCTTGGGTAGGGAGCAGTCTTCTTTTTCCTTTCAGATGTCGTTCTGTTGCTGAGGCCCTGGTCACCACCTAGGGTTTCACAGTCTCTCAGGGTGTGTGCTGAGCCACGGCCCCTTGTCAGTCACAGGGGTGGGTTTGGGCACGTTGTCATGTTTCTGGGTTTCGCTAGCAGCTCTGATCTCTTGTTTGGGCATGTCTGCATCATGCCATGAGACTTTCTTGCCCAGGATGGAGTCTGACCCTCCTTCCTCGGTTCAGGTTTCAGACTCGGTTGTCAGGTCACAGGCGGTGGCACGACCCGTTCGAGTCAGGTGGGACAAGTGTTCTGTGTCTGGCATGTTTTCTCCATGCTTGACGATGCTCATTGCCATAGCGCTTTGGCCTTATCCGCCTACTCCTGCATCCCATCCACCTGGTATCCAGCCCTACAACTCCTGCCAGTTGTCCATTTTTGCCACCACCCTCTCTTCCCCATACCTAGTATGGGTAGGCCAGGGGGCACATCTCTGATGTCCAGTTGACGTAGTACGATCTTCTTGCCCGTCGGTTACAGAGGCTCCTCGCGCCAGCCTGTGCTTCCTTTCCCCCACGTATCCTCTCATTTACTAGCAGGTCATTCTCAGGTCTGGGTTGTGCTGGGCATCAGGCTTATTCCATTCTTGCACGGGACCAGGTTCAGATACTGTTGCCATCCGGGTGCGTGCTACTTCTCTGTCGATTTCGTTATCTTCCCTTCTTCACCTACAGTTGTCTCTTTTTTGCCCACTTTTCAGGCATACTGACCAGCTAGGCCAAAGCACACCTCAGGCCTTGGTTCATTAGGGTTATCGCTGTCACACTCGAGGACTCGAAGACTCTGACGACAAGTGTATTTGTATTTGTGTATTTGTGGGAGGAGGCTGAGAGGGCTACTTAAGCCTCCTCCCCTGTCGGGTCTGAGTTGCCGTCATTTCTAGGCTCCCACCCACCCATTTCCCCCAGATTCATGCATACTCATTCTATTTTCCTTTTCCTTATCCTTATTCTTACATTCAGGGTATGCCCACTTTTCAGGCATACTGACCAGCTAGGCCAGTGGTTCTCAACTCCTGTCCTCAGGACCCACTAACAGGCCAGATTTTAAGTATTAACTTGGTGAGATGCAGACTAGAATACTGCAATCCCTGAGCAGCAAATTATATCACCTGTGATGCATTTCAGTTATGTTGCAAACCTGGCCTGTTGGTGGGCCCTGAGGACTGGAGTTGAGAACCACTGAGCTAGGCCAAGGCACACCTCAGGCCTTGGTTCATTAGGGTTATCGCTGTCACACTCGAGGACTCGAAGACTCTGACGACAAAAATGAATTACTCTGTGAAATGAATAATGATTGGTAGGGAAGATGTATCGCTGCTAGTGGATGAAAGAAGGAAGTCAAAGGACTTCCTTCTTCCTCCAGAATACTCAGCCAGCTTCGTGCTTCTCTCTCTGATTCTCCACCTCTGAAGCCTCGTACACACGAACGAGTTTCTCGGCAAGAAACGACAAGAAAACTGCAGAGAGAGCTTTCTTGCCGAGAAATTCGTTCGTGTGTATGGTTTCTTGTCGAGAAAACCGACAAGAATCTCGACGAGAAATATAGAGAACCAGCTCTTTATTTTCTCGTCAGCCTGTTTCTTGGCGAGAAAATTGTGTGTGTGTACACTTACCTGTCCGCCGGGAAGCCCGCGCATGTTCGAAATGACTTTGACGCATGCGCGGTAGCTTCCTAGGCATAGATAGGGTGTAGCAAGATGGCGGCGAGGGCATCGAATGTGTCGATGACGTCACCGCGTTCGCTCCATTCAAAGAACCGCAAGTTCTTTGAATCGAGTGTACACTCGGCCGGGACAAGTTTATTGTCCAAGAATCTCGTCAAGAAAAACGACGTTTTTTTTCTTGACGAGATTTTCGGCCGTGTGTACGAGGCTTGAGATGGTGAATCGGAAAGTTAGAATTCTGTAAGAGATCACCAGTGAGGTGCCGAGATCGCACCTTCATACACTGGCCGTTTCTGTGACAGTCAGTTACAGATTCTCACTGTGCAGAGAAGCCCGGAGCTGATACGAGGTATAAACAGAGGGCTGGCATGACTAGAGTAGCAGGGAACCTAGGGGTTAAATGTTAGGGGAGTGAGAAAGTGTGGGGAGTGGGGGGTGGCCTGTGTAGTTAGTTTTCCCGGGGTAGGAGGAGCTACGGGAAAAGTACAGGTCATTCGTGGGGCAGCACATTGAGAGGAAGCTTGTGTCCCAGCTTCTCTCTTCCCCAGCATGGCTGACATGGCAGACTTCCTCGCACAATTGCACGCAGCGGCGGCATCCCCAGGGGCAGACTGGATCCAGGAACAGATTGCAGCCATCGCCCGGAAGCCAGATCAGGATCCAGAGGAAGGTACTTCTGGGGGCCGG
This sequence comes from Rana muscosa, assembly GCA_029206835.1. Classification (NCBI taxonomy): domain Eukaryota; kingdom Metazoa; phylum Chordata; class Amphibia; order Anura; family Ranidae; genus Rana; species Rana muscosa. The sequence continues at coordinate 618,349,907 of CM055117.1, forward strand.
CGTGCTAGGAGGTCAAGGCCTCCTGAGCGCTTCTCTCCCCCCTCTTCCCCCCGAGCTCAGTGCCATTTTGGGAGCCCACCTCACCCCTGCCCCGGCACCCATTCCAGCGGCGAGGGGTGGCGCTGGGAGGAATCCCCGTCGCAAGCGGAGCTCGTCTGGTGGTGACCGAGGTGCAGCCTCCCCCCCCGGTCCCGCCAGCGCGTCGCGGGAGAGTGGATCGTGCGGCTGCCTCTCCTGGCAATGCTCCTGTCAGGGAGGCAGCCCGGCGTGGAAGAGGTCGCCCGCGGGTGCCGGCCTTAGGTCCTGTGCGGCCGGCGGCCCCCCCCCTCAACTCGGCTTCCCTGGATGGTCGCGCGCTCCGGTCGGGGGGCGGAGCTGGGATGGAGGACGACAGGATACCTGATCGCAGATCTGCGGGTGCTGCTGGAGCAGGAGCGAGGCCCGGGGGCTGGGAACGGTGCTTCCGGACCTGGAGCCGGCGCCTCTTCCTTTGTGGTCCCGTCGGTGGCAAGTCAGCTTGATGCAGCTGTCCTCCGGTCGGAAGGGGAACTTTCCAGCTCTGAGGACGAGCGGTGGGATCCAGAAGCACCGGTCGATGCGGGACGTGCGACTTTGGGACCTTCTCCTGTGCAGCCGGGTAAGTCACATGCTAACACTCTTTCTTCTTTGCAGGCTGTATTGGGGGGTTTGCTGGGTTTTGGGGGAGGCGGGGGGCAGGTTGCTTCCCCTCCCCGCCGGTGTTGGTTAGTACCCCTGCACCTCACGCGGCGGCCGCCGTGGCTGCTGCGTCGGGCGCAGGGGGGAATTGCAAGGTCTTTTGTCGGGTTTGCGCTCTCTAGTACTGCAATTTGAGGCAGGGCCGTTCACCTCTTCCCCTGTGTCCGGGTGGGTTCCTGTGCAGTCCACACCGGTGGTAGTAGCGGAGTCATGGGATGTAGCGGGTCAGGCGCCGGTAGGGGGGGCGGGGGGTCCCGTGGTTCCCCCAGTAGCAGACAAGCCGGCTAGTGGGAAGGATTCTGGTAAAGCAACGGACATCGTGCGTTTGGCAGATGCTGCCAAATGCGAGGTGTATGTGTGTTTTGAGGGCCCACTGGGGTCGCATCTCAAGTCAGAGTTGAGGGAGAAAATCTGGAAAGGGGAGTACGTGGAGATTTTTTCCTTATTGCCCCTCGAGAAGTTTAACCTGGATAGGGTTAAACCTGACGAGTCGAAAAAGGAGGTGGAAGAAAAGCGCCGTTATCGCCTTATTCCTCGCTCCTTCGTTAACTGGCTTCAGGCGTTCGCCATATTAGCTAGTGTGATTGGTGAGAAACAGCCCGAGTGCTGCTCGGTGCTGTTTTGCTATGAGGATGCCATTGGGGAGGCTCACAGGGTTTATGGGGGCCAGGCTTGGCTTCGGTATGACGAACAATTTCGTCAGCGTAAGGCCGTTCGCCCATCTATCCGCTGGGACCATAAAGATATCAGCTTATGGATGAAGCTTATGTCTTCGGTGCGCTCCCCCACTGTGTTTTTTCAGGGGAAGGTCGGTGGTTCAGATATCCCAGGGCAGTCGGCCGCAAAGAAAAAAGGGGTATGTTGGCAGTTCAATGAGGGAGCCTGCAGGTTTGGAAACGGTTGCCGTTTCAAGCATGAGTGCTCCGGCTGCGGGGGTAGCCACTCATTGTCAAGGTGTTTTAGACAAAGTAAGGGGCGTGCAGGGGACGCTTCAGGAAAGAGGGAGGACTCCGGTGATGGCAGTAAGGATGCTTCCTTTTCTAAATAGATACCCGGACCGAGCGGCTGCCCAGCTCCTGGAAATGGGTTTTAGAGATGGTTTTCGCATTCCGTGTTCGTTCCAGCTCATCCCCCCAGTGTCTCGGAATTTGCGTTCAGCATTGCAGCATCCAGGGGTGGTTTCGGACAAATTGGCCAAGGAAGTGTCACTGGGCCGCATGTCCGGCCCCTCCGTTGTCGAACTTAGTTGTATCTCCCTTAGGGGTGGTGCCCAAAAAGGAGCCGGGAAAATTCTGGTTAATTCACCATCTGTCGTTTCCGAAGGGGGGGTCGGTCAACGACGCCATTGACCCAGAGGCCTGCTCGGTGTCATATACTTCATTTGATGCGGCCGTGTGCTGGGTCAGGCGGTATGGCAAGAGGGCGCTTATGGCAAAGACGGATGTGGAGTCGTTCTACGTTGACCAATGTTTGCCGATGGGCTCTTCGGTCTCATGCTCGCTGTTTGAGATGTTCAGTTCATTCCTGGAATGGGTGGCCCGGGATGTGTCGGGCATCAGTTCTATCATTCATTATTTGGATGATTTTTTGTGCGTGGGTCCTCCGTTGTTGGGTGTGTGCGGGGTCTTGCTGGCGACTTTGCAGCATGTCGCTGATCGTTTTGGGGTCCCTTTGGCGCCGGATAAGACGGTAGGTCCTGTGTCCGAGATTAGTTTTTTGGGCATTGTGATCGACTCCCGAGCCATGGAGTGCCGCTTGCCGGAGGACAAGTTGCATGACCTTCAGGCTGCGGTTCGTTCAGTGGCTGGTACACAAAAAATTCAGTCCCTGTTGGGAAAGCTGAATTTTGCGTGTCGGATCATTCCGGTGGGTCGGGTGTTTTGCCACCGCCTATCGTCTGCTACGGCTGGTGTGTTTTCCCCCAAGCACTACATCACGCTCAAGCGGGAGCACCGGGAGGACCTGCATGTTTGGCAGGTCTTCTTGGATTCGTACAATGGCCGGTCGGTGTGGATGGGGGGCCCCGTGAGCAATTTTGACCTGGACTTTTATATCGATGCGGCCGGGTCGTCTGGTTTTGGGGCGTACGTTGCCGGGTGGTGGTGCGCGGAAAAGTGGCCGGAGGATTGGCGGGGGGCTGGGATCCTGCGCAACTTGGTTTTGCTGGAACTGTTCCCGGTCATTGTGGCGTTGGAAATTTGGGGTGATATCTTTCGGGATCGGAAGATTTGCCTTAACTGTGACAATTTGGGGGAGGTGCAGGTTATTAACAACGTTAATGCTTCCTCGTTGCCAGTGGTGCGCTTGTTGCGTTACTTACAAATTAATGTTTTTCTTTATGCGGTGCACATTCCGTAGACTACTAACGCGGTGGCTGATGCTTTGTCTCGATTTCAGTGGGACAAGTTCTGGGAGTTGGCACTGCGAGCGGAGCAACACGGGTTTCCTTGTCCCTGGCATCTCTGGCACCTGTCGTTGAAACCATCGCAGGTCTGATACGGAATTCTGTGAGCAGTGGTACGTGGTCTGCATATGCAAAGGTCTGGCGGGAGTGGGGTGATCTGCTAGGTAGAGTGGGGCATGTGTCAGGGGAGGGGGTAGTCCCCTTATTGTTGTACTTCATTGGTTTGTGTTTTGAGAGGGGGGTGTCGGCCTCGGCCATGGATAAGAAGATGGCTGGCTTAGCTTTTTGGTTTAAAATGACGGGGGGTGGGGATCCCACAAAGTCGTTCGGGGTTTGGCAGGCTTTGAAGGGTTACAGGAAAGGCAGGAGGTCCCGTTACAGCAGGCGCCCGGTCACGTTTCCTATGTTGCACCAGTTGCTGGTTCAGGTGAGTAGGGTTTGTTCTTCCAGCTATGAAGCCAGCCTGTTTAGGGCGGCTTTTGCGTTAGCCTTTTATGGAGCTTTCCGGTTGAGTGAACTGGTCAGCCCTTCTAGGAGGGCTGGGGCGGTATTCTGGCAAGTGATGTTCGTTGTGAGGTTGCGGCAGTGGCGATTTACCTGCAGCGGTCTAAGACGGACCAATTGGGAAAAGGTAAATACGTTCACGTGTACGAGGTCCCATCGGAGTTAGTTTGTCCGGTGGCAGCAGTCCGGGAGTTTTTGGCGGTACGCCCGCCTGTGGGAGGATCGTTTTTGGTGCACCGGGACGGATTGTCCTTATCGGTGTTCCAGTTTCGTTCAGTATTTCGGAAGTGTTTGGATTATTCGGCTCACTCCTTCCGCATCGGGGCTGCCACTGAGGCAGCCAGATGGGGTTTGGACAAGTCGGTCATAAATTGGATAGGGCGATGGGAATCGGAACGTTTTAAGCTGTATGTTCGCCCTCAATTGGTGTAGTTGATTAGTATGTATGGTTATCTTGGGGTGGGGTTGGGACTGTTATATGGTGGTGGTGGTTCCATGTGCTCAAAATTTTTCTTTCAGAACATCCTGTTGGCCTCGTGTGGATCATGGGCCACTCATATGTTTATTGGGGAGCCCAAAGGGCAGACGTTCGGCCGAACGGCCGCCAGTTGGGAGTTCCAAGGGAGTTGGCGATGGTGCGCTGGATTGGAATTCCGGGCATGCTGTGGAGCAAGGTGTTACCGGAGGTTGATAAATATTCCTGCCTGGATCAGGCCCCTGATGTATTAGTATTGCATGTCGGGGGTAATGATTTGGGAGTCAGGTCCATGCGGCACTTGGTCAGGGATATTAAATTTGATGTGCTGCGTATTCGCGCTGACTTTCCCCATACCCTGGTTGTGTGGTCCAGATATTATTGGCCGCACGTCTTTGAGGTGGACTTGGTCAGTGGACAGGATTAATAGGGCTTGCATCAAAGTGAACAAGGAGGTGGGCAGGTTTGTTGTACGTAACGGGGGGCTGGTGGTCCATCATAGGGACTTAGAAGTTGACACTGTGCGGTACCTTAGGGGGGATGGTGTCCATCTAAATGCTGTGGGGATTGATTTCTGGTGTTTGGCGTTGCAGGATGGCATTCAAAGGGCCCTGCGTTGTGTGGGTCATCCACAGGTGTAAGGTCTCACACCTGTGGGCGGGGGCGGTTGGGGATTCTTGGAGGCAGTAGACAATTTGACCAATTTGGCATAAGTGGGGAACCATCAAGGTATGGGATCCTCGGGTGATGCCAGCTAACCGTGTTTTAGCTGGCATCAGTTGATGGGTACCAGCGTGGGGAAGGTTCAGAGTGTATGATCCTTGAGCCGGTGCACTGCGGCTGGGATCTTTGAGGGCCACGCTGGTACGAGGAAAATTAGGTCAATGCCTTCAATTGTCTCCAACAGGGTGCAACTATATCTGTAAAAGGATTGTTTTAGTGATTTAAAGATGTTTTGGTTTATTGTTATGGTTTAATTTGTTAATAAATAGGCCAAGCGGACAATTTTACTCCAAAATGATTGTCGCCTGGTTATTTTTAAGTTAAGGTATAATTTTGGGGTAATAATGTAATGGAGGTTTATCTGACTTACTTTAGTCATGAGATAATCAGTGGAGAACATGTTCTCCGCTGATTACCTCAGTTTCATACACTGGTAATGACCTGAGATCAGCGGTGAGACTCGGGATCGCCTCTGATCTCATTTTCATAAAAGGACACATTAGTGATTGCATGGTTTCATTATTCAAGAAATCTTATTACTATTAACTGAACACTGTATTGTTTTGTTTATTATACTATTGTTACTCTTTACATGGATTGTATTCTTTATATTTTTATAGAATTTTTAGCGCTACACAAAGTAACAAAGTATTTATATATCCCTTTGACTTTAAGTGTTAGCAGCTTCACATATTGTGATTGGTTTAGCGCAGAAATTTCCCCAAGTTTTCACATGATTACATTGAGCTGAATTATGGTTCTAAGCTTACTCGTTACTCGCTGACTTGTATTAAGATAAGTGGCGTAAAAAAGTCAATGTAAACCAATTGTAGCGGGTATTTGAATTTAGGGGAGGCATCTGGGTGGTAGTGTAACCCAGATGCACTGATTGTTAGGGAAATCTGAGACCCTTTTGTGGTTCTTGGAGGACTCTGGTGGTGTGAGGTTCCCTGCGGCCTGCAGGTGGCGCTGTCGCCCTGGGCCAGAGCTGAACACTCACCGCAAGACTGCATCCCTTTTTGTCCTTTCCTGGCGTTGGTACAGCGGGGCGGGGAACCTGCTGTGACGCAAAGGGAGAGGAGATAAAAGGAGCGGACGCCCTGACCTTGGGGTTCAGAGTTCGGAGTCGGAGGACGCGGCCGCACCCAGGCACCTTCAGCCTGGGTGCCGGAGTTCCGGGCCCAGGTGCCCTCGACCTGGCCGGAGCGGGAGATGGAGTCCATCTCAGGCACCTTTAGCCTGAGGTTAGGTACTATAGCGGAAGCCTGGAGCTCAGTACCTTCGACTAAATTCTGCGAGGGTGGAGGAATCCGAGGGGGCCCTAACTCCTTGGGTGTCCGTGTCTGAGACGAGGAGGCCGGTGAGCGGAACTTCTCCGGAGAGTCCAGCGCAGCATTGCTGGTTACGGAGAGGCCTCCGGTAACTGTCTTGGACGGATGTCTTCCCCCTGATAGGGGCTACGTTAGCGAAGGTAATCCATGTTCTGTTCAATATAGTCAGTGGCAGTGACTATTCGCCATTGGTGACACCACAGTGGTTAGCTCTATCTGAAAAAGGATTGTGCCTCGACCTACTCCCTAAAAATACTGAACTGTTCGTTGGGTCCTAACCTGTCTGTACTGAATGACTATTTGTTGAGAAGAATAAATACGAGTTGGACCATTTTCAGTGTGTGGAACTTCAGTTACTGGAAGCAAAGGGGGGTCATTCAGTAAAGGATTTGACTCTGGGACATACACACAAAGCCCGATAGTTCTGGCCTTCACCTCCAGTCTTTTCGGAGGACATGGGCCGTGGTGTATCTCATACCTCCCCCCAGTACTAACCCCTAGATGAGACAAACAAGCCGTGAATGAGAAGGGGTGAGGTCGCTACACGTGGGGGCATTGTGTCCGGGATGTGTGTTGTGTCTGAATTTGAACTTTGCTGTCCGGAGGAGTTCCGAGTAGGTCGGCCATATTGGCCAACGCGCCACACCATAGCTGCGCAGTTCGTGGGCGGGGAGAAGAAAAAGCCCGCAAACAAATGCAGAGTGTGGGAGGAGTCTGGCCATGTGGAAGGACACACGTGGAGATTCCGTCGCGAAGGGGTCAGTGCGCATTGGAGCAGCAAACAGTCAGGATGACTTTAAATACCCCGTGGATTTCTGCTTCTTCCATCACGGAGAGGACTTCTTTTGCTGCCCTGATCACAGACACAGGAATAAGACTAAGGCCCCGGGGGCGGTTGGCTCTGTATACCTGCAGAGACATAGAGGCCCTTGGTGTGATCTGTCCCAGCTGTTGGGGACTGGTGGTGCAGTTGAAGCCGTTCGGGCGATGTGAGGTCTGCAAAGAGTTCCTCTTCGAGGTGGAGCCATCCACAGAAAGGCCTCGTGCATTCCACCTCAACTACCTCACAGGTACTGCCACTCCGGAGGGAGAGATCGATGCCTATGCGTTTCCTGCGCGCACTGACCAGGGCGAAGTGACTGCCCCAAAGGAGATTGAGAGAGAGAAATCCGAGGATGCTGCCTCGGTCATCACAAGCTCCCTGCTCCCACCGCCGAAGAGGAAAGTTGGCCTGGTGATGGCATCCTGTGGTCGTGAAAGAGCTTCGCCCCGTCGCTTGCCTGGCCTGGATGGATCCGGAGGGAAGAGCCCTGGACATCCCTGTTCTTCAAAAGGCCCAGGTGAGCCAGGGGTTGGAACTGTGTGTGTGGTTGGAGGTGTCGGGAGCCCACGGTCGGTGGAACCCATCGAGGGGGGTGATTCCGTGTCTACGGGGAATTACCTGCCCGCAGAGTGTTATGACACCTCCGACCTAGAGTCGCTATCTAATGCCGGTGATGATGGGGAGATAGATGAAATCTTCCACAAGAAGGGATGAGACAGGTTGCCGTTACCCTCGTCCCGTGTCTTAAGGGACCCACCTATGTCCATTGGGGATAGTACACCCCGGGTGGAGGCCTCGGAGCTTAGGGAGGAATCTGGTTCCCTGTCTGTGATCCCACTTCTTAACCACTTGACCACTGGGCACTTAAACCCCCTTAATAACCAGACCAATTTTCAGCTTTCGGTGCTCTCACATTTTGAATGACAATTACTCAGTCATACAACACTGTACCCATATGAAATTTTTGTCCTTTTTTTCACACAAATAGAGCTTTCTTTTGGTGGTATTTAATCACTGTTGGGTTTTTTATTTTTTGCGCTATAAGAGAAAAAAGACTGAAAATTTTGTAAAAAAATGATATTTTTTTCGTTTCTGTTATAAAATTTTGCAAATTACTATTTTTTCTTCATAAATTTTGGCCAAAATTTATACTGCTACATATCTTTGGTAAAAATAAGTACAAATTGGTGGATATTATTTGGTTTTTGTGAAAGTTATAGAGTCCACAAGCTATGGTGTCAATATCTGAAAATTGATCACACCTGAAGTACTGACGGCCTATCTCAATTCTTGAGACCCTAACATGCCAGAAAAGTACAAATACCCCCCAAATGACCCCTTTTTGGAAAGAAGACATTCCAAGGTATTCAGAAAGAGGCATTGTGAGTTTTTTGAAGTTGTCATTTTTTCCCACAATTCTTTGCAAAATCAAGATTTTTTTTTTTCACAAAATTGTCATATTAGCAGGTTATTTCTCACACACAGCATATGCATTCCACAAATTACACCCCAAAACACATTCTGCTATTACTCCCGAGTATGGCGATACCACATGTGTGAGACTTTTACACAGCGTGGCCACATACAGAGGCCCAACATGCAGGGAGCACCTTCAGGCGTTCTGGAGCACCAAGGCCAATTCTGACATTTCTCTCCTACATGTAAAAATCATCATTTATTTGCTAGAAAATTACATAGAACCCCAAAACATTATATATGTTTTTTTAGCAAAGACCTTAGAGAATATAATGGTGGTTGTTGCAACTTTTTATCTCGCACGATATTTGCGCAGCAATTTTTTTAACGCGTTTTTTACGGAAAAAAAATGTTTTGTGCTTAAAAAAAAAAAAAAACAGTAAAGTTAGCCCAATGTTTTTGCATAATGTGAAAGATGAAGTTACGCCGAGTAAATAGATACCTAACATGTCGCCCTTAAAAATTGCACACACTCGTGGAATGGCGCCAAACTTCGCTACTTAAAAAATCCCCATAGGCGACGCTTTAAATATTTTTACTGGTTACATGTTTTGAGTTACAGAGGAGGTCTAGGGCCAAAATGATTGCTCTCGCTCTAACGTTCGCAGAGATACCTCACATGTGTGGTTTGAAAACCGTTTTCATATGTGGGCGGGACTTACGTATGCGTTCGCTTCTGTATGCGAGCTCACGGGGACAGGGGCGCTTTAAAAAAAATAAAATAAATTTATTCTTCATTTTACTTTATTTATTTTAGTTTGACATGTTTTTCCGCCCTAAACATTTTTTTGATCACTTTTATACCTATTACAAGGAACGTAAACATCCCTTGTAATAGGAATATGGCATGACAGGTCCTCTTTACAGTGAGATATGAGGGGGGGGGGGGTGTCAATAAGACCCCACATCTCACCTCTAGGCTGGGAAGCCTGAAAAAACAACAAAAAAAAAAAACAACAATCCTGGCTTTGATCGTAGCGGTGAGTCGGTAGAAGCACCGGAGGGCGGCGGGGGGGGGGGGACATCCCCTCTTGCCTCCCGTAAGAATGATCAAGCGGCGGAACAGCCGCTATGATTGTTCTTATGGTGTAGGGAATCGCCGGCTGAAAAAGCTAATATCTGAATGATGCCTGTAGCTGCAGGCATCATTCAGATATCCCCGCACAAAGTCAAGGACGTCATATGACGGCCGGAGGGCGGGAAGTGGTTATTGCAGAGTATTGCCGGGCATTGCGGAGTATTGCCGGGCATTGCGGAGTATTGCCGGGCATTGCGGAGTATTGCCGGGCATTGCGTATTGCCGGGCATTGCGGAGTATTGCAGGGCATTGCGGAGTATTGCGGTGTATGGCAGGGTATTGCGGTGTATGGCAGGGTATTGCACGGGTATTGCACAGGGTATTGTGGAGGGTATTGCACAGGGTATTGTGGAGGGTATTGCAGAGTATTGTGGAGGGTATTGCAGAGTATTGTGGAGGGTATTGCAGAGTATTGTGCAGGGTATTGCAGAGTATTGTGCAGGGTATTGCAGAGTATTGTGCAGGGTATTGCAGAGTATTGTGCAGGGTATTGCAGAGTATTGTGCAGGGTATTGCAGAGTATTTTGCAGAGTATTGCGCAGGGTATTGCAGAGTATTTTGCAGGGTATTGCAGAGTATTGTGGAGGGTATTGCAGAGTATTGTGGAGGGTATTGCAGAGTATTGTGCAGGGTATTGCAGAGTATTGTGCAGGGTATTGCAGAGTATTGTGCAGGGTATTGCAGAGTATTTTGCAGGGTATTGCAGAGTATTGTGGAGGGTATTGCAGAGTATTGTGGAGGGTATTGCAGAGTATTGTGGAGGGTATTGCAGAGTATTGTGCAGGGTATTGCAGAGTATTGTGCAGGGTATTGCAGAGTATTGTGCAGGGTATTGCAGAGTATTTTGCAGAGTATTGTGCAGGGTATTGCAGAGTATTGTGCAGGGTATTGCAGAGTATTGTGCAGGGTATTGCAGAGTATTGTGCAGGGTATTGCAGAGTATTGCACCAGGGTATTGCAGAGTATTGCACCAGGGTATTGCAGAGTATTGCACCAGGGTATTGCAGAGTATTTCGCAGGGTATTGCAGAGTATTTCGCAGGGTATTGCAGAGTATTGCACCAGGGTATTGCAGAGTATTGCACCAGGGTATTGCAGAGTATTGCACCAGGGTATTTTGTAGAGTATTGGCAGGGTGTATTGCAGAGTATTGGCAGGGTATAGCACAGGGATGGCTGAGCAGGGATGGATGGATGGATGGATCTGTGACTGCAATTGTCACAGATCCAGCCCACAGTGCTGCTGCTGCCATCCGCTCCCTCCCCCTCCCCTCTCACACTGTACCGATCGGTACAGAGAGGGGAGGGAGGAACCGGCGTCATCAAATGACGCCGGTCTGTTTACAAGTGATTGCTCCGTCATTTGACGGAGCGATCACGTGGTAAACGGCCGCTATCAGCGGCGATTTACCGCGATTCGTGATCCGCCGGGTCCTCTGGACCCGGCGGTCACGGAGTTTCCCGTGTGCGCGCCCCAGGGGGCGCGATTCTGGGAGGACGTTATATAACGTCCTCCCAGAGTTAAGCAACCACCCTGCCGCCGTTATTTGTCGGCAGGTGGTTGTTAAGTGGTTAAGCCAGCGGCTGTTTCACCTGCTCCTGCTGCGGGAGTGCAACGTGCATCTCTGCGGGCTCCTAGGCCCAAATCTACAGAGGAGGTGAATGTACCTCGCCATCCGGAGTCCATTGTTCTACCTGGAGTAGGGGACCGTGCCACAATGCCATCTCTGGCTAGGCTGCAGCGTTTCTTTTGTCAGAAAATTGCCCGAGAATATGGGTGGGAATACCCATATCTACCCCGAGAATTGCTCTACGAGGTGGAAGTTTTTCAGCAGCGGTGTTACAATGATTTCGTCTGGACAAAGCTGAAAGTACCTCATGCACGCCGATACCTCTCATGCTCACCTACGGTCACCAGAAAATGTAAGGACTGTAAGGCGGAGTGGATAGTGGGAAGGCACATCCATGCCGACAAGGTAGTAATTTGTCGGAAGGATGGAGGGAACATTAAGTACAATGTGGAGGCTTTTGACCAGCACTTAAAGCCTTTGTTCTTGCCGGATCCAAAGTTCTATCTATAGGAGAAAGAGACTCCTTTCCATTTCTTTTATTGCTAAATTACAGGGACTGTGCTCTAACTTTTTTTTTGGGATGTTTTACTCTTCGGAGAAATGGGAGCTGTTGTTGTTTTGTTCTCCCTCCTCCTCCTCCCATCAAGGAAAAGAAATCTGTGACTTTGGGGCTTAGCCAGTATAGGGTCACAGCACAGAAAAGCAGAAGTTTATCTGGATCTGACAAGTGCCTTTACCGCGGCATTGCCACCAGGTGGCGGTGTTGCGCAACGATTGTTTGCTTCACACTCTGCACTATACTTATTGGAGCGAATGGGTTTCTTTACGGATAAACTCATTCCTTCCAAGAAAACACATACATTATGCTAGGATGTGTGTTTCTTTGTTTTTTCCCCTCTGCAGGAGATTTCATCTATCAAGGCTGCTGAGAATGGGGTGGTCCTTAGATAGCGAGGGGGGAATTTCAATGTGTAAAGTCGTTTAAAGTTTTTTGATACCAAGTTCATTGTTTTATATTCCTGTTTCCCTTACCCATTTTAGGTCCTGGCACAATTCATGACTAAATTGTTGAGTTTGGTTCTATGTGTAGTTTGGTCTCTGGGTCGAACTTACGTTACCACTCCTTGGGAGACATGGGTTTGCACCAGACACTGGGGACCAGTATCAAATTACCAGGGGGAGAGTGTAGCAGGTATTTGAATTTAGGGGAGGCATCTGGGTGGTAGTGTAACCCAGATGCACTGATTGTTAGGGAATCTGAGACCCTTTTCTGGTTCTTGGAGGACTCTGGTGGTGTGAGGTTCCCTGTGGCCTGCAGGTGGCGCTGTCACCCTGGGCCGGAGCTGAACACTCACCGCAAGACTGCATCACTTTTTGTCTTTTCCTGGCGCTGGTACAGCGGTGCGGGGAACCTGCTGTGGCGCAAAGGGAGAGGAGATAAAAGGGGCGGACGCCCTGACCTTGGGGTTCAGAGTTCGGAGTCGGAGGACGCGGCTGCACCCAGGCACCTTCAGCCTGGGTGCTGGCGTTCCGGAGTTCCGGGCCCAGGTGCCCTCAACCTGGCCAGAGCGAGAGATGGAGTCCATCTCAGGCACCTTTAGCCTGGGGTTAGGTACTATGGTGGAAGCCTGGAGCTCAGTACCTTCGACTGTGTTCCGCGAGGATGGAGGAATCCGAGGGGGCCCTAACTCCTTGGGTGTTCGTGTCTGAGACGAGGAGGCCGGTGAGCGGAATTTCTCTGGAGAGTCCAGCGCAGCATTGCTAGTGACGGAGAGGCCTCCGGTAACTGTCTTGGACGGATGTCTTGCCCCTGATAGGGGCTACGTTAGCGAAGGTAATCCATGTTCTGTTCAATATAGTCAGTGGCAGTGACTATTCGCCATTGGTGACACCACAGTGGTTAGCTCTATCTGAAAAAATGATTGTGCCTCGATCTACTCCCTACAAATACTGAACTGTTCGTTGGGTCCCAACCTGTCTGTACTGAATGACTATTTGTTAAGAAGAATAAATACGAGTTGGACCATTTTCAGTGTGTGGAACTTCCGTTACTGGAAGCAAAGGGGGGTCATTAAGTAAAGGATTTGACTCTGGGACATACACACAAAGCCTGATAGTTCTGGCCTTCACCTCCAGTCTTTCTGGAGGACATGGGCCGTGGTGTATCTCATCCCTCCCCCCAGTACTAACCCCTAGACGAGACAAACAAGCCGTGAATGAGAAGGGGTGAGAGGGGTGAGGTCGCTACACAATATTTGTAAAAAAAAAAAAAAAAAAAAAAGGATTGCACATCAGTGAAATTTACAACCACCAAACTACATTCACATTTGTATATTACAATTTTTTTTTAAAGATTATACATTTCTCTTTAATTAGGTCTACCCAATATTAGAAACCTAACATTTGGAAATCTCTGGTACACATATTTAAACCAGTTTTTATTTTTTTAAAGGAAATGCTAAGAGTTAATTAGTTTAACATGAAATAGCATTTACTAATGTTTTATACCCTCGCTGGCGATTAGCTTTAGAGAAATGGTCCAGACAGCAGCTACAATTGAATTGGTACCACTGTTCGGAAGATACTGTGAAAATGTCAAAAAAGTCCTCCCAAAATTATTGCTTAACCACTTAACGACCGCTCACTGTATATATACGTCGGCAGAATGGCACAGACAGGCACAATCACGTACCTGTACGTGACTGCCTTCGTATGGGTGGGGGGTCCCATCGGACCCCCCTCCGGTACAGTGAGCGGTGGTTATGCGTTCGGGAGCGATCCATGATGAGGGAGCGGCCATCCGTTTCTGGCCACCCCCTCGCGATCGCTCCCAGCGAATGATATGCTTCCTCTGCTCTGTAAATGTAAACACAGGCAGAGGAAGTGATGTCATCTCTCCTCGTGGCGGTCTTTTCGTCCGCAGCTCCGAGGAGAGAAGACGCAGGTTAGTGAACCAACAGCCCACTGACACGTAGGCACACATTTCACCCCCCAGTCAGTGTCACTGATTGCAGTGATCATTTTTTTTCTGATCGCTGCATTTAGTGTCATCTGTGACAGTAAAAAGTTGCAGGGCAGTTAGGTTTAGGCCCCTTTAGGTCCAGGGTAGCCCCCTAACCCCCCCTAATAAAGGTTTAACCCCTTGATTGCCCCCCAGGTAACCCTTTCATCCCCTATCGCCAGCATCACCAAGCGATCGTTTTTTCCGATCGCTGTATTAGTGTCGGTGGTGCCCCTAGGTTGCAAGTAATTTTTTTTTCTAGGTTTGCCGCAGGTTTTTATAGCATCAGGTACCCCCATATATTATATAATAAAGGTTTAACCCCTTTATCGCCCCTAGAGTTAACCCTTTCACCAGTGATCACTGTAATAAGTGTCACTGGTGACACTGGTTAGCCAGTTAGTTATTTAGGTTATCCGTCAGGTTTTTATATAGCGCCAGGTACCCTCATATATTACCTAATAAAGGTTTTAACCCACTGATTGCCTCTAGTTAACCCTTTCACCAGTGATCAACGTATAAGCGTTACGGGTGACGCTGGTTGGTTAGTTTGCCTTTTATAGCATCAGGGCACCCGCCATATATAACCCAATAAAGGTTTAACCCCCTGATCGCCCGGCGGGTGATATCAATTAGGTTTTAGCGCCAGAGAGGGTCTGCGTCGCAGGCAGCGTTAGGTTAGTGCCAGTAACGCTAACACCCACGCGGAAAGCATACACCTCCCTTAGTGGTATAGTATCTGAACAGATCAATATCTGATCTGATCAGATCTATACTAGCGTCCCCAGCGGTTTAGGGTTCCCAAAAACGCAGTGTTAGTGGGATCAGCCCAGATACCTGCAAGCACCTGCGTTTAGCCCCTCCGCCCAGCCCAGCCCAGCCCACCCAAGTGCAGTATCGATCGATCACTGTAACTTACCAAACACAACACACAACTGCAGCGTTCGCAGAGTCAGGCCTGATCCCTGCTATCGCTAACAGGTTTTTTTGTAGCGTTTGATATATTTGCTGACGACAGTCAGGTGCTTTTTTTCCTGTGAATCTTACTAGTGTACCCCTAAATTTAGAGCCCAAAATGGCAAATCGAAGGTACACTAGTAAAGAGGCCTACGAGATTCTGAGCATGACAGATAGTGAAGATGAGGTCACGGATCTGTCAGATTCAGGCTCAGAATACCTTCCCGTAGAAGACAGCGGCTCCATGTCAGATAGCCCGGGCGACGAAGATGAGGTCCCTGCTAAGGTCAGGCGCACCCGATCCCGATCTTCTGAGGTTGTTGAGGAGCAAGAACCGCAGGTCTCTCGTATCATGGAGCAGAGTAGTACTAGCGCCGCTATTCCTTCTGGTGAACTGGAAGCACCAGCGGCCTAGTACAGCCTGGGCGTACATCCAGCACTGCAGTATCACGTAGTGACGTGGCGAGTCCCATAAGTGCAGTTCAAGCTGGCGAGGTGGCAAGCACAAGTAGTGTCCCGCTGCCACCAAGAAGAAGAAGACAAAGGCAGGCCCGTCGTGCCCTTCCTGCAGAATTCGCCTATCCTGATTGGGTCCTCACCACTTCTGCAGCACCCGTACTTCCCCCATTCACTGCCTAACCCGGTATTCAGGTGGAAACAGCTGATTTTATGCCACTTGATTTTTATTCGCTGTTTTTCACGGAAGATCTCTATAGATCTATTGTGGACCAGAGTCATTTATATGCTGGTCAATTCATCGCCGCTAATCCCCAGTTGCCTTCCAATGCCAGAGATTGGAAACCAATTACGGTTTCCGAATTTAAGACCTTTCTGGACCTTTCCCTCAACATGGGCACACATAAATTTTCGTCAATATGTGCTTATTGCTCCACGCACCCAATTGACCACATGCCCATGTTCTCTGCCTCCATGCCCAGGAAACAATACAAACAGATTTTGCGGTTCATGCACTTCAACGACAATGAACTTTGTCGTCCACGTGGAGACCCTGAATACGACCGGCTCTACAAAATTCGGCCCCTCATAAACCACTTCAACAAACGTTTTGCAGCCTTGTTTATTCCCGATCAAGTTGTCTGTGTTGATGAGTCCCTGATTAAATTTTCTGCCCGCTTGTCTTTCAAGCAGTACCTTCCCAGCAAGCGTGCCAGATACGGGGTCAAGCTCTATAAGTTCTGTGACAGGGCAACAGGCTATGTATGGAGCTTTACGGTTTATGAGGGAAAAGATAGTCAGGTTGAGCCGGTCAACTGCCTGGATTACATAGGGAACGCTGGCAAGATAGTGTGGAACTTGGTGTCACCCTTATTCGGAAAAGGGTACAACTTGTATGTGGACAATTATTACACAAGTGTGCCACTGGTTAGTCACTTGTTTGATCAACAGATTAGAGCATGTGGCACCGTGCGACCTAATCGCCGGGGCTTTCCCCAGGGGCTTGTAGATTCCCGACTTAGGCTGGGGGAGAGAGCCTGCTTGAAGTGTAATAATTTGCTTGCTGTGAAGTGGAGGGATAATAAGAATGTTTTCCTTCTTACCTCCCTTCATGCAGACAGGACAGTCCAAATTCGTACGGCGACTGGTGTTGTAGAGAAACCCCTCTGTGTCCATGAATATAACCAAAATATGGGAGGGGTGGACCTCAACGACCAGAAGTTGGCGCTGTATCACATTGCCCATAAGGCGAGACGCTGGTACAAAAAAGTGTCTCTATCCTTATTCCAATTGGCTTTGCTGAACGCTCATGTGCTATACAGAGTTTCAGGCGGGACTTTATCTCTCCTAAAATTCCAGGATGAGATAGTCACAGAACTCCTGTATCCAGGCGGTTCTGCACCTCACCATCCCCTACCAAATGCAGTAAGCCGGCTGCATGAGAGGCATTATCCGTATGTCCTCGAGAGTACCCCTACCCAACGAGCCCCCCCAAAAAGATGTTGTGTCTGTACAAAGCGCGGATTTAGGCGTGACACCCGTTATTTTTGTCCACTCTGTCCTGACAATCCAGGTCTGTGCATTGGTAAATGTTTTGAACGCTACCACTCAAAAGTGAAGTTTTAGCGTAGGGTAAAGCATTTCACAGATTAGGACACACTTACACAGGGACTCCCAAGATGCCATCACATTTTGAGAGACCCGAACCGTTACAGTTGAGTAAAAAAAAAAAAGGTGTAAAAACAAAACGTAAAAAAGAAAAACACAAAAAAATATATAAAATAAAAAAAACCACAAAGAGTTGTCGTTTTATTGTTCTCTCTCTCTCTCTCTATTTTCTCTCTATTGTTCTGCTCTTTTTTACTGTATTCTATTCTGCAATGTTTTATCATGCTTGCTTTTCAGGTATGTAACTTTGTTTTCAGGTACGTCATTCAGTTGCAGCGCGGATTTATTTATCTTGACAGCAACAGCGTTTGCACCCACGATACATATAGCTGTGACTCCAACGCTGTAGGAGGTGATTTCACCACCACAGTAAAAAAAAAAAAAAAAAGAGCATATATGCCGAAGCATGGGGGCAGCAGGGGCGGAGGAGCGATTTTGCTCCTAATGCCGCGTACATACGGTCAAAATTCCGACGGAGGCTTGCCCGTGGAAAAGTCCGACCGTGTGTACGCAGCATAACTTTTTTGCGGGAGGATTCCCCCATGCTTCGGCATATATACAGGTCCTTCTCAAAAAATTAGCATATTGTGATAAAGTTCATTATTTTCTGTAATGTACTGATAAACATTAGACTTTCATATATTTTAGATTCATTACACACAACTGAAGTAGTTCAAGCCTTTTCTTGTTTTAATATTGATGATTTTGGCATACAGCTCATGACAACCCAAAATTCCTATCTCAAAAAATTAGCATATCATAAAAAGGTTCTCTAAACGAGCTATTAACCTAATCATCTGAATCAACTAATTAACTCTAAACACCTGCAAAAGATTCCTGAGGCTTTTAAAAACTCCCAGCCTGGTTCATTACTCAAAACCGCAATCATGGGTAAGACTGCCGACCTGACTGCTGTCCAGAAGGCCATCATTGACACCCTCAAGCAAGAGAGTAAGACACAGAAAGAAATTTCTGAACGAATAGGCTGTTCCCAGAGTTCTGTATCAAGGCACCTCAGTGGGAAGTCTGTGGGAAGGAAAAAGTGTGGCAGAAAACGCTGCACAACGAGAAGAGGTGACCGGACCCTGAAGAAGATTGTGGAGAAGGACCGATTCCAGACCTTGGAGGACCTGCGGAAGCAGTGGACTGAGTCTGGAGTAGAAACATCCAGAGCCACCGTGAACAGGCGTGTGCAGGAAATGGGCTACAGGTGCCGCATTCCCCAGGTCAAGCCACTTTTGAACCAGAAACAGCGGCAGAAGCGCCTGACCTGGGCTACAGAGAAGCAGCACTGGACTGTTGCTCAGTGGTCCAAAGTACTTTTTTCGGATGAAAGCAAATTTTGCACGTCATTCGGAAATCAAGGTGCCAGAGTCTGGAGGAAGACTGGGGAGAGGGAAATGCCAAAATGCCTGAAGTCCAGTGTCAAGTACCCACAGTCAGTGATGGTCTGGGGTGCCATGTCAGCTGCTGGTGTTGGTCCACTGTGTTTTATCAAGGGCAGGGTCAATGCAGCTAGCTATCAGGAGATTTTGGAGCACTTCATGCTTCCATCTGCTGAAAAGCTTTATGGAGATGAAGATTTCATTTTTCAGCACGACCTGTCACCTGCTCACAGTGCCAAAACCACTGGTAAATGGTTTACTGACCATGGTATTACTGTGCTCAATTGGCCTGCCAACTCTCCTGACCTGAACCCCATAGAGAATCTGTGGGATATTGGGAAGAGAAAGTTGAGAGACGCAAGACCCAACACTCTGGATGAGCTTAAGGCCGCTATCGAAGCATCCTGGGCCTCCATAACACCTCAGCAGTGCCACAGGCTGGTTGCCTCCATGCCACGCCGCATTGAAGCAGTCATTTCTGCAAAAGGATTCCCGACCAAGTATTGAGTGCATAACTGAACATAATTATTTAAAGGTTGACTTTTTTTGTATTAAAAACACTTTTCTTTTATTGGTCGGATGAAATATGCTAATTTTTTGAGATAGGATTTTTGGGTTTTCATGAGCTGTATGCCAAAATCATCAATATTAAAACAAGAAAAGGCTTGAACTACTTCAGTTGTGTGTAATGAATCTAAAATATATGAAAGTCTAATGTTTATCAGTACATTACAGAAAATAATGAACTTTATGACAATATGCTAATTTTTTGAGAAGGACCTGTATATTTTAGGCACAGGTTGCGTTAAAAAAATGTTTTATTTTTTACTATTTTTTTTTTTGGTATTTGCTTTGCAGGTATGGTATGGTAAGGTCTTACTGTTATACTGTAATGTTACTTTGTTTTAATGTTAACCATCATTTGCTTAGCAGGTACGCCATTCAGCTGCAGCGCGGATTTATTTATCTTGACAGCAACAGCGTTTGCTCCCACGATACATAAAGCCGTGACTCCAACGCTGTAGGAGGTGATTTCACCACCACAGTAAAAAAAAAAAAGAGCATATATGCCGAAGCATGGGGGCAGCAGGGGCGGAGGAACAATTTTGCTCCTAATGTCACGTACATACGGTCAAAATTCCGACGGAGGCTTGCCCGTGGAAAAGTCTGACTGTATGTACGCGGCATAACCTTTTATGCTGCATACATACGGTCGAAATTCCGACGGAGGCTTGCCCGTGGAAAAGTCCGACCGTGTGTACGCGGCATAACTTTTTTGCGGGAGGATGTCCCCATGCTTCGGCATATATAAATGGTACATGTATGCCCATCATTAGAAGTGGGTGGATGAAGGGAGGTATTCTAATGGTGGGCATACCCACCGATCAATCTCTTTTTTTTGTTCAGCCAACAGGCTGCATGAAAAAAAAGATTACAATACATGTTTAACAAGGACCAGCAACGCACTGGTATGTTGCTGGACTTTGAATGGTTATACCAGAATGATGCCTGCGGGTTTAGGTATCATCTTGGTATCATTCTTTTCAGCCAGTGGTCGGCTTTCATGTAAAAGCAATTATAGCGGCTAATTAGCCTCTAGACTGCTTTTACAAGCAGTGGGAGGGAATGTCCTCTCCCCCGGATATAAACAGCGCCATTGGGAAATTGGGAAAGCATTTTATCACACCGATCTTGGTGTGGTCCGATGCTTTGAGGGCAGAGGAAAGATCTAGGGTCTAACCCCTCAATTTTTTTCAAAAAAATAAGTACCTGTCACTACCTATTGCTATCATAGGGGCTATTTACATTCCCTGAGATAACAATGAAAATGGTAAAAAAAAATGGAAGGAACAGTTTAAAAATAAAATAAAAAAGCAAAATAAATAATAAAAAATAAAAAAAATAGCACCCGTCCCCCCCCTGCTCTTGCGCAAAGGCGAACGCAAGTGTCGGTCTAGCGTCATATGTAAACAGCAATTGCACCATGCATGTGAGGTATCACCGCGAAGGTCAGATCGAGGGCAGTCATTTTAGGAGTAGACCTCCTCTGTAAATCTAATGTGGTAACCTGTAAAGGCTTTTAAAAATGTATGTAGTTTGTCGCCGCTGCACGTTTGTATGCAATTTTAAAGCATGTCGTGTTTGGTATCCATGTACTCGGCCTAAGATCCTCTTTTTTATTTCATCAAACATTTGGGCAATATAGTGTGTTTTAGTGCAATAAAAATAAAAAAAGTGTGCTTTTTCCCAAAAAAATGCGTTTGAAAAATCGCTGTGCAAATACTGTGTGGAAAAAACCCCCCGCAAAACCCACTATTTTAATCTGTAGGGCCTTTGCTTTAAAAAAATATATAATGTTTGGGGGTTCAACGTAATTTTCTTGCAAAAAAAATAATGTTTTCATGTAAACAAAAAAAGTGTCAGAAAGGGCTTTGTCTTCAAGTGGTTAGAAGAGCGAATGATGTGTGGCATAAGCTTCCTAATGTTGTGCATAAAATGCCAGGAAAGTTCGAAACCCCCCCAAATGACCCCATTTTGGAAAGTAGACCTGTCACTACCTATTGCTATCATAGGGGATATTCACATTCCGAGATAACAATAAAAATGGTAAAAAAGAGGCGCATGCGCGGCAGCTCCCAAGATGGCCGCTGGCTTCTAGAGCTCTGCTCCACCACGGCCCACTGACCGACACCAGAGCCTACAGAGCGCCCCCACAATGGGATATTCGAGCGGGGAAAGCCTCCCAGGTCAACCCAGATGTCCGCGGTTTAGGCGCGGAGGAACCTGACAGGACAAATGGCCGCGAGTCCCGGTCCCCTCAGCTATGCCAAGATGGCGGCGGCAGCACGAGGCCCTCAGAGCACAGAGCTCCCGGAGGACATTATAACTGACCTGGATATCTCACCGCGATCCCCTGCAGGTACTGACTCCCCCCCCCCCTGAATCTGGCCGCATCCCCAGCCTCCACTGAATCGCTGCTAAGCAGTATGATAGCAGGCAACCTCACGACCCCTATGATGGACCCGAATACAGGCCTCCTATTGACTGACACTGATAACTCAGGCCTCTTTCCTAACCACCAGGATTTATCATCCATGATGGCTGCGTTTGCACAAATGCTCTCCACAGGGCTTGCTAAGACCGCTGCACAGATCACAGCTTCCATTCATGCGGACCTGCAGCAAATTGGAGTGAGAATGGACACTATTGAACAGAAAGCTGACCAGGCTGTTTCCCGCATTAACCAAAATACCGATAGACTGCAAGAGGTGCAGGATCAATTACAAACAGCGTTCGCAAAAATAGATGACCTCGAGAATAGAGCCAGAAGATATAACTTTAGGGTACGGGGATCCCTGAAACTGAAAAGGAGGTACAAAGTACTGTAAAAGCTCTCATTAGAAGCCTTATCCCCGAGATTACTGAGTCACCTGGAGCTGGATAGGGCTCACAGAGCCCTCCAACCCCCCCGCTCTGATGGTCTTCCCCAGGGACATCATAGTGAAACCTCACTATTATTCAGTCAAAGAAGAGGTGATGAAGAAATCCAAGAGCTCGGTTAGCCTCACTTTTCAGGGACACAAAATACAGATCTTTGCTGACTTGTCACCTTTCACTATTCAAAAAAGACGTTCCTTAAAACCTTTACTGCAGGTCCTTACGGGCAAGGAGATCACATACAGGTGGTCATTCCCCCTCCGCCTGAACTTTTCATACAAGAATAAAAGCTATGGATTCTCCTCATTGGTGGAGGGAGAACGCCTCCTCCTGCACCTTGGGATCCTCTCGCAGGAACCTTCACCCATGCAGATTTCCAGAAACACACCATCTTCATCTAAAAGACCACCGCCTGCTAGCCCACTGCAACACAACTGGCTGACTCAAAGCTCCAAAAGATCTAAAGAAAATCTACCACCTTGAAAGAAGACCCCCTCGTCATTGATCAGGGCCCTGATCTGAGAAAACGTCATCCTCCCTGAGTGCCTGAGACTTATGCCCCCTCCTCACTACTGGGATCCTAAGTGTGACGGGACTCTTCACATAATGTGAACAGTCATGTTTCGTTTACTCACCTCTACAGAAGGACACTACGGTGTTATGAGTACGGACTACCTGAGCGTGGGGTGGGATTAATTTCTCTTGCACATGCAATAACTAAACAGTTATATGGTCTGCCGCCTTAGTTGGTCCCTTATAACTAAATTTTTTCTGTTATGGCCGGCAGTTTATGGATAGAAAGAGGTTTTTATGGTGCGGGCGGCTGTGCTTCTTCCTCCAGCGGACGGGTGGTTTCCCTCCCGCTGGTCTGAGGAGTGCGGCCTACTCGACACCGGGATTTATCACACCCCCTTTATTTCTATTTCGCTTGGGGATAGGGGAAATCGGGAATTGTTCTTTTTTAGGTTGGGGTGTATCTCTCGCCTTGTTCCCCCTACTAATTGGGGCGCTCTGTTTAAGCTACGATTATGGGCTACCTCTAGCCTTCAGTTTAATGTTTTAACAGGTGCTTGGGCTGTGGTGGACTCAGTGCACCTTCACTAGGAACCGGGGACACTATCAGTGCTCCTAGGTTCCGTTCTGGAACCCCCATATTTGGGGAATTCCAGACCTCTCTGGTTATAGGGGTGTGGAATGGTTAGACCATCCACCTCTGGGGGGGGGAGGGGGTCAGGGGACCCCCCACCTCAGTTTTTGGTTCAATGGTCCTTGAAGGACGAATGTAAGTGTATATTACAAGCTTTTAACCCCTTTCTTCTTCTTTCCCCTTTTTTTCACCCTTTATCTTCTCCTTTCTCATGCTCGAAGGAAATCTTGCTCGATCCGGGACTACATCCTTCCTCCCATCTCAGATGAAGGCCTCTCACGCAGCCTCCTCACGCAGCATTCTTGGGTACCTTTAGACCTGGGAAAAGGTAAGCACCTGCACCTTTTCACGGAATCAACCCCTCTGATCCATGCCTAACGCCCACCAGCACATATCTACCCTCAAAATAGTTTCACATAACACCCAGGGCCTCAATTCCCCTGTCAAACGTAGGAAGGCCTTTCAGCAATACCATTCCATGCATGCAGACGTTCTCTTATTACAAGAGACCCATTTCCCATCCACATTCAAACCTTCTTTTCTACACAAAAGCTACCCCCAATTTTTTCTAGCTTCAGCAGAAAATAAGACTAAAGGGGTGGACGTATGCTTCTCCAAGCACATCAGTCTCTCCCAGCCGGAAATTATTATAGACCCCATGGGGCGTTACGTTTTAGTCTCCGGACACATAGATGGAGAACTATATACTTTTTTGTTCTATTATGCCCCGAATAAGGGCCAAAGGCATTTTTTGACACTCTTTTACGGACACTGAAACCACATCTCAAGGGGTCTGTCTTCATCGGAGGTGACTCCAATATCGCCTTCGATCTTACGCTAGATAAACGGGCGGATGGAACTACCAAGCCCAAACACCCTGCCAAACAGAGCACATACATAGCTAAAATACTCCATGAGGCGGGTCTCGTGGATATCTGGAGGGAGGTCAATCCACATACAAAAGACTACACGCACTTCTCAGCCCCACAATTCTTATGTAAGGATAGATCATGTATTCACTAATTCCTACACAATCCCACTACTCCAGAGTTCCAAAATTGTAGAATCCCCCCTGTCTGATCATTCAATGGTCACTGTGACCACACATAGGTCCTCAGGTGAGAGAAACACGCCCAGATGGCGATTACAAGAATCCCTCTTGAGCGACCCAATACAATGTTCTTTGGTGGAGGCAGCCATTAAGGAATATTTCCTGATAAACGCTACGGAGGAGGTCTCCCCTCAAACAATATGGGCAGTAGTGATGAGCCGAACACCCCCGCGTTCGGTTCGCACCAGAACCCGCGAACGGACCGAAAGTTCGAACGAACATTAGAACCCTATTAAATACAATGGATGCGAACGTTCGAATTCTAAAGTGCTAATTATAACAACTATTATGCATGTTATTGTCCTAAAAAGGGTTTGGGAACCCGGGTTCTGCACCAGGGGACATGTATCAATGCAAAAAGAAGTTTTAAAAACGGTCGTTTTTCGGGAGCAGTCATTTTAATGATGCATAAAGTGAAAAAAAAAAGTCAAATATTCCTTTAAATATCGTACCTGGGGGGTGTCTAAAGTATGCCTGTGAAGTGCCACGTGTTTCCCGTGTTTAGAACTGTCCCTGCACAAAATGACACTTCTAAAGGAAAAAAAAGCCATTTAAAACTGCTTGCGGCTTTAATGTAATGTCTGGTCCCGGTAATATGGATGAAATTCTTTAAGAAAAATGGCATAGCTACCCCATGACCCCCCCCCTACCCCAGCCCATTACCAGCCCCTTTGGGTCTTGTATGGATATTAAGGGGAACCCCGCACATAAAATAAAAAAGGCCCTATATACTCTGAACAGCCCTATACAGGCGGTGCATACAAGACAGGGACTGTAGGTTTGTTCTTATGTAGAGTCTGTTTGTAATTTTGAACAGGTACATTGTTGAAGTGTAGCTCCAGACCAAAAATCTATTTTTAAACTTTTTGGAAAACATAGGTAAGGGTTATCACCCCTGTAACATTTGTTTTGCTGTCTGTGCCCCTGTTCAGAACATTTCACCTCACTTTCCGTCCCAATGACAACTGTTTTTGAAATGTGGTGTTTTTCTTGAAACAAGGATTGCTGATAAAGCATCAGTACAGAGGAGACACCTTTCTCCCATATTTATTCTTACAGGAGAGAATTTTCCTTCCTAGTGGTAGATTTCCTCTCACTTCCTGTTGTCTTCTTGCGTTTGCAAGTAGGAGTCGTTTGTAAGTTGGATGTTTGAAAGTAGGGACCTGCCGTATATACTCTGCAGAAATAGGCCCCTTAGTTGTTGGTGTTGGCACAACACTGTAAGCACTCACAGTTACTCTTGGTTGGTGCTGGAACGCCCTGCTGTCAACTATTATATCAGGAATTTTAATTACATATAATTGTTGAACAGTGGTAGTAAAAATTGGGCCTTTGATGGTGGTGCTGGTGCCACAACACTGTAAGCCCTGACAGTTACTCTTGGTGGGTGCAGCAATGGGCCCTGCTGTGAATTATTAGATCAAGAATTGTAATTACATGCCCCTGTTGAACAGGGGCTGAAAAATTGGGCCTTAGGCACTGGTGGCACAACACTGCAACCCCTCACAGCAACTGTACTTGGAGCACAGCAATGAGCCCTGTTGCAAAGTATTGCTTCAAAAATTGTAATGACACGCCCCTGTTAAACAGGGGCTGAAAAATTGGGCCTTAGGCACTGGTGGCACAACACTGCAACTCCTCACAGATACTGTACTTGGAGCACACCAATGAGCCCTGTTGCAAAGTATTGCTTCAAAAATTGTAATGACACGCCCCTGTTAAACAGGGGCTGAAAAATTGGGCCTTAGGCACTGGTGGCACAACACTGCAACTCCTCACAGATACTGTACTTGGAGCACAGCAATGAGCCCTGTTGCAAAGTATTGCTTCAAAAATTGTAATTACACGCCCCTGTTAAACAGGGGCTGAAAAATTGGGCGTTAGGCACTGGTGGCGGCACCCATAAACAAAAATGATCTTACAAGCTATCATCATCAATCGTATCATTGAGGACTCGGAGGAGGAGGATAGCCAGTCAACATAACAGCACAGGCACTCAGCATCAGCATCAGTCTTGAAGGGATGTGACATGTTAAAATCAATTAGTCTGTTATATCAGCATCAGGTGTGTGGTAGCTGGTGGTGATCCAAGACTGGTTCATCTTGATGAAAGTCAGTCGATCAACCGAGTCGGTGGACAGGCGCACCCTGTGATCCGTGACAAATCCTCCAGCAGCACTGAATGTGCGTTCCGAAAGAACGCTGGATGCAGGACAGGCCAGTAGCTCAATTGCATACTGTGCAAGCTCTGGCCAGTGATCCATCCTCAAGACCCAGTAAGCCAGAGGATTTTCGGTGGGGAAGGTGTCCAAGTCTGACCTTGCCCCTAGATATTCCTGCACCATGTTTATCAGACGCTGGCGATGGTTGCTGGAACCGATCATACTTTGGGGCTGCGGACTAAAGAATTGTCTGAACGCATCGGTCAGACGGCCACCTTCCCCACCGCTCCTTCTTTGACTGGCCGAAGCCTCAGCAACTCGTTGTCCAGGACCAGGAGTTTGCAACCTCCCAGTCTCTGGGAACGCGTTGCACAGACCTTTCTGCAAGGCCTCCCGGAGTTGTCTCATCCTCTGCTCCCTCTGCGACGGTAACATAAGGTCCGCAACCTTACCCTTGTACCGTGGATCAAGGAGAGTGGCCAGCCAGTAATGGTCCCTCTCCTTGATCCGAAGAATACGAGGATCCTTCCGCAGACTTTGCAGGATCAGGGAGGCCATGCAGCGTAGGTTTGCTGAGGCATTCGCTCCGGAGTCCTCTGGGTCACTAAGGACGACATGATCCGCAGCCACCTCCTCCCAGCCACGTACAAGTCCACTGGTTTCTTGGGACTGTAAATCATCCCTAAAAGACTGCTGCTGATGATGCTGAGTGCCAGCCTCCACCTCCATGCTGACACAATCCTCCTCCTCCTCCTCCTCCTCCTCCTCCTCCTCTTCCTGTGCGATGGGTGGGACAGAAGGAACACTGTCTGGGTAAAGGGGGCCTTGAGAGGCAAGGAAGTCCTCCTCTTCCTGCCTCTGTTCTGCCTCAAGTGCCCTGTCCATTATTCCACGCAGCGTGTGCTCCAACAGGTGGACAAGAGGTACAGTGTCACTGATGCATGCACTGTCACTGCTCACCATCCTCGTGGCCTCCTCAAATGGTGCCAGGACAGTGCATGCATCCCTGATCATGCCCCACTGGCGTGGAGAAAAAAACCAAGCTCCCCTGACCCTGTCCTGGTGCCGTAGTCGCACAGGTACTCATTGATGGCCCTCTGCTGCGTGTGCAGCCGCTGCAGCATGGCCAACGTTGAGTTCCACCTGGTGGGCATGTCACATATAAGGCGGTTCTTGGGCAGGTTCAACTCCTTTTGCAGCTCAGCCAGGCGAGCACTGGCATTATAAGATCTGCGGAAATGCACACAGACTTTCCTGGCCTGCCTCAGGACATCCTGTAAGCCCGGGTACCTGCCCAAGAAGCGCTGCACCACCAGGTTAAGGACGTGAGCCACACAGGGCACATGGGTCAGTTGTCCCTGTCGGAGGGCGGAGAGGAGGTTGGTGCCATTGTCGCAAACCACCATTCCTGGCTTAAGCTGGCGTGGCGTCAACCACCTCTCGGCCTGGCCCTGCAGAGCAGACAGGACCTCTGCCCCAGTGTGGCTTCTGTCCCCCAAACACACCAGCGCAAGCACGGCATGGCATCTTTTTGCCTGCGTACTTGCGTAGCCCCGTGAACGGCTACGGAGCACCGCTGGTTCATAGGACAAACCACAGGAAGAGGCCATGGAGGAAGAAGAAGAGGAGGGGGGGGTGGAGGAGAGAGGTGTGTCACAACCAGTAGTAGCATTTTGGAGGCGTGGCGGTGGGACAACCTCCAACACTACTGCACCTTGTCCTGAATCCTTCCCAGCTGCCAAAAGAGTGACCCAATGGGCCGTGAAAGAAAGGTAACGTCCCTGTCCATGCCTGCTGGACCATGAGTCAGCGGTAATATGCACCTTACCGCTGACCGCCCTGTCCAGCGAGGCCAAGACATTGCCTTCCACATGCCGGTAGAGAGCCGGAATAGCCTTCCGTGAGAAAAAGTGGCGTTTGGGAACCTGCCACTGAGGAACTGCACATTGCACAAACTCACGGAAGGGGGCCGAGTCTACCAACTGAAAAGGCAGCAGTTGAAGCGCTAGCAATTTAGCCAAGCTAGCATTCAACCGCTGGGCATGTGGATGGCTGGGAGTGAACTTCTTTCGACGGTCCAGCAGCTGGGGCAGGGAAATTTGCCTGCTAGAATCGGACGTCGGTGTACTGCTAGCAGAGTGGGCGCAAGTACTTGGCTGTGACACACCTAATTCTACACCTTCATTCCTCTCAGTGCATGTTTCAGAGAGGACTGAAGTTATAGTGGGGTTGGAGATCCCAGCTGATGCGGTGCAAGGAGAGGTCCGCTTTGTTCTTTGGTGTGGGTCTTTGAGGTAGGCTTGCCAACGAGCTGCATGGCAGGTCAACATATGTCTGGTCAGGCATGTGGTACCCAAGCGGCTGATGTTTTGGCCACGCGATATACGCTTGAGACATATGTTGCAAACAGCAGCTGTGCGATCTGATGCACTAGCCTCAAAAAAGGCCCACACCAAAGAACTTTTTGAATGACGGGCAGAGGCAGCGCCCTGCACAGGCGGAGCTCTGCGGTGTGATTCCGTCGGTGTACTGCCCTTACGCTGGCCACCAAAGGGCATCCTGCCTCGTTGGAGATGTGCCTCCTCCTCATCCTCCTCCTCCTCCTCTCTCCTATTAGGCACCCACGTGGAGTCAGTGACCTCATCATCCCCTCCCTCCTCATCACTGGAGCCAATCTGGCAGTATGCTGCAGCTGCTGGAACATGACTGCCAGATTGGTGTCCTTCTTGAGCATCCCCTCTGTCTGCTCTCACGCTACTGCCTTCCTCTAGCTGGGTTTCATCATCAGACCCTTCGAAACGCTGGGCATCCTCCTGGAGCATGTACCCAACACTGTGCTGAAACAGTTCGGGGGACTCCTCAGGAGGAGGACATGGTGGGTCTAGGGAAGGAGTGACTGATGATTTGTCTGACATTGATACCAGGGAAGACGACGCTTTGGCAGCTGCTTTTCCAGTACCCTGAGCCTGGGTGAGAGAGGATGAGGAGGAGGAGGAGGGCTTGGTCATCCACTCTACCAAGTCTTCGGCATGATGTGGCTCAACATGTCCAGCTGCCGAAAAGAAGGACAAGCGTGTCCCATGGCCATGTGCTGATGACAATGCACCGCGTCCACGACCAGCACTGTTGCCCCCAGACACAGAGCCTGCTTGCCCTCTTTTATTGCCTCCTGACTGTCTGCCTCTCCTTGTTTGCCTTCCAGACATTCTAATAGATGGCCTGCAGGGAGATGGGAAAAAAGCAATAAGGGCTACCTTCAGGTGTCCTTCTCTGTCCCTTGAAACAAGGACTTGCAGAGTGAAATAAACTGACACTCTCCCTACCTACAGTTTTCTGTCCCTAGAATAAATGTTTTTTTTAATCACAATATAGCACAAGGACAATTCAGTCACTGTCCTTCCAGGTCCCTGGAAACAAGGACTTGCAGAGTGAAATAAACTGACACTCTCCCTACCTACAGTTTTCTGTCCCTAGAATAAATGTTTTTTTTAAGCACAATATAGCACAAGGAGAATTCACTCACTGTCCTTCCAGGTCCCTGGAAACAAGGACTTGCAGAGTGAAAGAAAAAAAACACTCTCCCTACCTACAGTTTTCTGTCCCTAGAAAAAATGTTTTTTTTAATCACAATATAACACAAGGACAATTCACTCACTGTCCTTCCAGGTCCCTGGAAACAAGGACTTGCAGAGTGAAATAAACTGACACTCTCCCTACCTACAGTTTTCTGTCCCTAGAATAAATGTTTTTTTTAAGCACAATATAGCACAAGGACAATTCACTCACTGTCCTTACAGGTCCCTGGAAACAAGGACTTGCAGAGTGAAATAAACTGACACTCTCCCTACCTACAGTTTTCTGTCCCTAGAATAAATGTTTTTTTTAATCACAATATAGCACAAGGACAATTCACTCACTGTCCTTACAGGTCCCTGGAAACAAGGACTTGCAGAGTGAAATAAACTGACACTCTCCCTACCTACAGTTTTCTGTCCCTAGAATAAATGTTTTTTTTAAGCACAATATAGCACAAGGAGAATTCACTCACTGTCCTTCCAGGTCCCTGGAAACAAGGACTTGCAGAGTGAAAGAAAAAAAACACTCTCCCTACCTACAGTTTTCTGTCCCTAGAAAAAATGTTTTTTTTAATCACAATATAACACAAGGACAATTCACTCACTGTCCTTCCAGGTCCCTGGAAACAAGGACTTGCAGAGTGAAATAAACTGACACTCTCCCTACCTACAGTTTTCTGTCCCTAGAAAAAATGTTTTTTTTAATCACAATATAACACAAGGACAATTCACTCACTGCCCTTCCAGGTCCCTGGAAACAAGGACTTGCAGAGTGAAATAAACTGACACTCTCCCTACCTACAGTTTTCTGTCCCTAGAATAAATGTTTTTTTTAATCACAATATAGCACAAGGACAATTCAGTCACTGTCCTTCCAGGTCCCTGGAAACAAGGACTTGCAGAGTGAAATAAACTGACACTCTCCCTACCTACAGTTTTCTGTCCCTAGAATAAATGTTTTTTTTAATCACAATATAGCACAAGGACAATTCAGTCACTGTCCTTACAGGTCCCTGGAAACAAGGACTTGCAGAGTGAAATAAACTGACACTCTCCCTACCTACAGTTTTCTGTCCCTAGAATAAATGTTTTTTTTAATCACAATATAGCACAAGGACAATTCAGTCACTGTCCTTCCAGGTCCCTGGAAACAAGGACTTGCAGAGTGAAATAAACTGACACTCTCCCTACCTACAGTTTTCTGTCCCTAGAATAAATGTTTTTTTTAATCACAATATAGCACAAGGACAATTCACTCACTGTCCTTCCAGGTCCCTGGAAACAAGGACTTGCAGAGTGAAATAAACTGACACTCTCCCTACCTACAGTTTTCTGTCCCTAGAATAAATGTTTTTTTTAAGCACAATATAGCACAAGGACAATTCACTCACTGTCCTTACAGGTCCCTGGAAACAAGGACTTGCAGAGTGAAAGAAAAAAAACACTCTCCCTACCTACAGTTTTCTGTCCCTAGAAAAAATGTTTTTTTTAATCACAATATAACACAAGGACAATTCACTCACTGTCCTTCCAGGTCCCTGGAAACAAGGACTTGCAGAGTGAAATAAACTGACACTCTCCCTACCTACAGTTTTCTGTCCCTAGAATAAATGTTTTTTTTAATCACAATATAGCACAAGGACAATTCAGTCACTGTCCTTCCAGGTCCCTGGAAACAAGGACTTGCAGAGTGAAATAAACTGACACTCTCCCTACCTACAGTTTTCTGTCCCTAGAATAAATGTTTTTTTTAAGCACAATATAGCACAAGGACAATTCACTCACTGTCCTTCCAGGTCCCTGGAAACAAGGACTTGCAGAGTGAAAGAAACTGACACTCTCCCTACCTACAGTTTTCTGTCCCTAGAATAAATGTTTTTTTAAGCACAATATAGCACAAGGACAATTCACTCACTGTCCTTCCAGGTCCCTGGAAACAAGGACTTGCAGAGTGAAAGAAACTGACACTGTCCCTACCTACAGTTTTCTGTCCCTAGAATAAATGTTTTTTTTAAGCACACTATAGCACAAGCACAAAACACACTGACACTCTCCCTACCTATCCTTCTCTTTCCCTAAACTAAAGGAATCCAGGTTAAGCAAGAAAGAAATAACAGTCACTGTCCCTGCCTATGCTGCTCTATCCCTGCTCCGGAACACACTACACTAGGCCGCCGTGCTGGCGGCCTTTTATAGTGTGGGGCGTGTACTAAACACCCTCAGCAATAATTGGCCACAGGCATCCTGCCTGTGGCCAATCATTGCTCTCCTCGCTGCCGGCGCTGTGATTGGCCAAGCATGCGGGGTCACAGTGCATGCTTGGCCAATCACAGCGCCTGGATGACACTGCGATGGCGTAGTGCATTGTGGGCCGTTCGCGTCACTCGAATTTGGCGCGAACGGCCCAAATCGTTCGATCTTCGTCGAACGATCGAACAGCCGATGTTCGAGTCGAACGTATGTTCGACTCGAACACGAAGCTCATCCCTAATGGGCAGCACACAAATCTGTTATTAGGGGGAAAATCATTCAGTTATCCTCAAAGCGGAACGAAGGGCAGATACACGCAGGCTCACGGAGGACTTTCACTCTCTAGCCAAAGCGCACAAACGTAACCCAACGCTCGATTCATTAGCAAGTTTGGACAAGGCCAGGATACTACTTAACCTGCACTTAACTACAGCAGCAGAACAACATCTTAGATGGGCAGGTGCTAAATTTTATTCACATAAAGACAGGATAGGCTCTAAACTGGCAGTGAAACTCACTCCTAAACACCGTCCACTGGCCTTCCCCAAAATCCGGACAACTGGGGGTGACTTGACACTGAACCCGTATAACGTTATGGACACCTTTTTACAATTTTACTCGGACCTATACAAACAGAACCGAAGGGCCCCCAACAGGACAGACAAATACTTTTTAGCGGACCTGCAGTTACCCTTCCTGACGGATGATCATAGAGACATACTAGAAGCCCCATTTTCTCAAACGGAAGTCTTGGCTACCATTAACTCACTTAAAGTGGGATCCTCCCCTGGTCCGGACAGCTTTTCCATCGGGTATTATAAAAAATTTGGTCCAACTCTGACCCCGCACTTAGCGCGGTTCTTTAACTCTCTCAGGGATGGAGCTCAGCTAGGAGCAGACCTAAATGTAGCTTATAACTCGGTCATACCCAAACCTAATAAAGACCCGTGTGAGGTGAGCAATTACAGACCAATATCACTTATTAATAAAGATATCAAAATTATGACAAAGATTATAGCTAATAGAATGTCTGGTTTCATCTCCTCCTACATCCACAAGGACCAGGTGGGCTTCATCCCAGGGAGGCAGGGCCCGGACCAGATCAGAAGATCGATAGACATTATCTCACTTTTACAGTCACAATGGGATGGGGGCGGCCAACAAAAAGGTTACTTGCTCTCAATTGATCTACACAAAGCCTTTGATTCCATAGATTGGGATTATCTGTCTGGTACACTTGCGAGATGGGGATTTGGCCCATTTTTCCTCAATCTTATAGGCTCCCTTTATTCTAAACCCACTGCTCAGATACGTTTGATGGGGAGATACTCAGACTCCTTCCCTGTTAGCAGGGGTACCAGGCAGGGATGCCCCCTATCTCCCCTCCTATTTGCGATAGCAATTGAGACGTTAGCCATCGTGCTCAGATCGAACCCTGACTTTAAGGGAGTCAATTGCGGACCAAAAGAACATAAATGCGCATTATACGCAGATGACCTACTCCTCTTTGTGACATCCCCACTAACATCTACCCCGGTTGTTCTTAAAACACTGAAGGCCTTTAGTGAGGTCTCGGGTTTGAAAGTCAATATGAGTAAGTCAACGGCCCTAAATGTTACTGTCCCACAGGACATGCTTTCACTACTATCTAAGAACTTTGATTTTGTTTGGGCCTCCGGGGCAATACCATACTTAGGCATCAAATTGACTTCTGACATAAGCCACCTCTTTAAGGCAAATTACCCCCCTATTATACAGAAATGTAGGACTGATCTGGAAAAATGGTCGAGAAGCGGCTTATCTTGGATTGGCAGAATCCACGCCATTAAGATGACTCTCCTCCCACGTTTATTGTACTTATTCCGATCCCTCCCTATCCCGATCAACAAACGGGTACTGGTTAAACTGCAATCGGACATTGTCCACTTTGTATGGGGCAACAAAGGATACAGATGTCCCTCGGGAACCTTATTCCACCTAAAATCACAGGGAGGTTTAGGCCTCCCGAATTTATGGAATTATTACCTGGCTGCTCAATTAACACAAATCTCAATGGTATTCTCAAGAGGTCAGAAACCTGACTGGCTCTCTATGGAAAGACAAGCGGTCCCCTTGAACACCATTGACTATTTGCTGTGTTGTAACCCAAAAATCAGACCTGCAATTCTATCTCCTACACTTTCTCACTCGGTCACGTTATGCTGCCGAATATATAGTTACTCATCTCTGACCTCTCCATTGAAACCGCTAGCCCATCTGTTCCACAACTCTGCCTTCCCGCCGGGATTGAACATTGGAGCTTTTAAATGGTGGACTGATAAGGGCTTGTACTGAATTTGACACTTTCTCTCTCCTACGGGCCCTATAACTTTATCTCACTGCAAAAAGAATCTGGACATGCCTGACTCTGAGCATTTCCGTTTCTCCCAAATTGCACATTTCTTGCACTCCATCTGGCCTAACAAGACAGTACCACCTACGATTACACCCTATGAACACTGGTGCTCGAAAACTATGGATCAGAGGGGTGGTATCTCTCAAATTTACACAGCTCTGTCAACTAGGTTGACCAAACCCTCCTACGCTCGGAGATGGGAGGAGGATGTGGATGGCTCATGGGACGCTGAGATTTGGTTTTGAGCATTTAAAGGTATACTCAATGTATCTTTGATAGAAGCTAGTCTGAAAGTCTTACTGCGGTGGTACTACGTTCCTTCCAGGCTGGCCATAATGTATGCAGGCACACCCACCAGTTTGCTTCAGGGGTTGTGAACTGTGCACTATGCTCCACACATGGTGGTCCTGTCCGCGCATCAAATCTTTCTGGCGCAAGGTTTTTAGCACACTTAGTTCCCTGACGGGTATACTGATCACCCCACGTCCCAATATAGCACTACTGAACCACCCAATCCCCAATTTGCCCAAACTCTCCCAGAAGCTCTCATTTTATATATTATTAGCAGCCAAATTAACCATAGCAAAGGCCTGGAAGAACCCCACAGTATCGTTTATAGGATTCAGAAGAAAGGTTTCCTGGATCATGGCCCAAGAACAAATAGTCGCTAAACTTACTGATAAAAGTGAAAAATTTATGGCCACCTGGGAACCTTGGGCCACCTCATGCAACGTCTCTCTGATACCCGGAGTACAGCCTGGTTTTCTGAGTACTCACATCCAACCTTCTTAGCATGGGAATATCTACACCTCCTTCTTTCACACGTTTCTATATCCTCTCCTCTCTCTTGCCTCCCTTGGCATCCTGGGGTTATTACAACAGATGTGATCGAGCTACTTTCATATACACTTAATGTATGTTACGCAATTGTATTTGTTTCGTTATGAACTTCTTAATACTTGTTCGGAGTATAGTCCTCCTGTTACAACGCTTACTACTTTGAGATAACGTAGTTGAAATACTTTAGTTCTTCACATACACTACTATGTCAACCTTATGGACACCTTCTAGGCACTGGATTCTCCACTCTCTGGGATGCAGTTTGAGCCCTTGGGGGCATCTCGGGAGTCGGGGACTCAAGGTTGGGATGGTATAGGCTTTTTACTCATCTGGTTATGGATGTTCATTACAGGATAAGGGAGGATAATGCTAGGATAATGTTGCTCACAGCACAGCGCAAGAGTAATCTTTGTTTACTATATTGGACCATATGTTGCTATGGTCGCTCGCTGTATTACTGTAATGTTCAGACTTAT
This sequence comes from Rana muscosa, assembly GCA_029206835.1. Lineage (NCBI taxonomy): Eukaryota > Metazoa > Chordata > Amphibia > Anura > Ranidae > Rana > Rana muscosa. The sequence goes on from CM055117.1 coordinate 618,385,868, forward strand.
TGTTGGAGATGCTTCTGTATCATCTAAAATCTCAATAAAAATATTTAAACTAAAAATGGTAAAAAAAATAAAAATGGAAGGAACAGTTTAAAAATAAAATAAAAAAGCAAAATAAATAATAAAAATAAAATAAAATAAAAAAATAGCACCCCTGTCCCCCCTGCTCTTGTGCAAAGGCGAACGCAAGCGTCGGTCTAGCGTCATATGTAAAAAGCAATTGCACCATGCATGTGAGGTATCACCACAAAGGTCAGATCGAGGGCAGTCATTTTAGCAGCAGACCTCCTCTGTAAATCTAATGTGGTAACCTGTAAAGGCTTTTAAAAATGTATGTAGTTTGTCGCCGCTGCGCGTTTGTACGCAATTTTAAAGCATGTCGTGTTTGGTATCCATGTACTCGACCTAAGATCCTCTTTTATTTCATCAAACATTTAGGCAATATAGTGTGTTTTAGTGCATTAAAATAAAAAAGTGTATTTTTTCCCCAAAAAATGCGTTTGAAAAATCGCTGCGCAAATACTGTGTGGAAAAAAAAATGCATCACCCACTATTTTAATCTGTAGGGCCTTTGCTTCAAAAAATATATAATGTTTGGGGGTTCAACGTAATTTTTTGACAAAAAAAATGTTTTCATGTAAACAAAAAGTGTCAGAAAGTGTCAGAAAGGGCTTTGGCTTCAAGTGGTTAGAAGAGTGGATGATGTGTGACATAAGCTTCCTAATGTTGTGCATAAAATGCCAGGAAAGTTCGAAACCCCCCCCAAATGACCCCATTTTGGAAAGTAGACACCCCAACCTATTTGCTGAGAGGCATCTTGAGCCCATTGTGGGACTTTTTGGGAGCCTAGCCGCGTACAGGACCCCAAAAACCAAGCACCACCTTCAGGCTTTCTAAGGGTGTAAATTTTTGATTTCACTCCTCACTGCCTATCACAGTTTCGGAGGCCATGGAATGCCCAGATGGCACAAAACCCCCCCAAATGACCCAATTTTGGAAAGTAGACATCCCAAGCTATTTGCTGAGAAGTATGGTGAGTTTTTTGCAGATCTCCCTTTTTGTCACAAAGTTTTGAAAATTGAAAAAAAAAAAAAAAAAAATTTTTCTTTCTTCATTTTCAAAAACAAATGAGAGCTGTAAAATACTCACCATGCCTCTCAGCAAATAGCTTGGGGTGTCTACTTTCCAAAATGGGGGGGTTTTGTGGTATCTTGGCATTTTATGGCCTTCAAAACTGTGATGGGTAGTGAGGAGTGAAATCAAAAATTTACACCCTTAGAAATCCTGAAGGCGGTGCTTGGTTTTCGGGGGTCCTGTACGCGGCTAGGCTCCCAAAAAGTCCCACACATGTGGTATCCCCGTACTCAGGAGAAGCAGCAGAATGTATTTTGGGGTGTAATTTCACATATGCCCATGGCATGTGTGAGCAATATATAATTTAGTGACAACTTTGTACAAAAAAAAAAAGTTTGTTATATTCCCGCAACTTGTGGCAAAATATAAAATATTCCATGGACTCAATATGCCTCTCAGTAAATAGCTTTGGTGTCTACTTTCCAAAATGGGGTCATTTGGGTGGGTTTTGTGCTATTTTGGCATTTTATGGCCTTCGAAACTGTGATAGGTAGTGAGGAGTGAAATCAAAAATTTGCGCCCTTAGAAATCTTGAAGGCGGTGCTTGGTTTTCGGGGTCCCGTACGCGGCTAGGCTCTCAAAAAGTCCCACACATGTGGTATCCCCGTACTCAGAAGCAGCAAAATATATTTTGGGGTGCAATTCCACATATAACCATGGCATGTGTGAGCAATATATCATTTAGTGACAACTTTTTGTAAATTTTTTTTTTTGGTCATTATTCAATCACTTGGGACAAAAAAATAATGTTTGTTATATTCCCGCAACTTGTGGCAAAATATAAAATATTCCATGGACTCAACATGCCTCTCAGTAAATAGCTTGGGTGTCTACTTTCCAAAATGGGGTAATTTGGGGGGGGGGTTTGTGCCATCTTGGCATTTTATGGCCTTCAAAACTGAAATCTTGAAGGCGGTGCTTGGTTTTTGGGGTCCCGTACACGGCTAGGCTCCCAAAAAGTCTCACACATGTGGTATCCCCGTACTCAGGAGAAATGGCAGAATGGATTTTGGGGTGTAATTTCACATATGCCCATGGCGTGTGTGAGCAATATATCATTTAGTGACAACTCTGTACAAAAAAAAAAAAAGTTTGTCATATTCCCGCAACTTGTGGCAAAATATCAAATATTCCATGGACTCAACATGCCTCTCAGCAAATAGCTTGGGGTGTCTTATTTTCAAAATGGGGTCATTTGGGGGGGTTTTGTACTGCCCTGCCATTTTAGCACCTCAAGAAATGAGATAGGCAGTCATAAATTAAAAGCTGTGTAAATTCCAGAAAATGTACCCTAGTTTGTAGACGATATAACTTTTGCGCAAACCAATAAATTTACGCTTATTGACATTTTTTTTTACTAAAGACATGTGGCTGAATACATTTTGGCCTAAATCTATGACTAAAATTTAGTTTATTCGATTTTTCTTATAACAAAAAGTAGAAAATATGTTTTTTTTTTCTAAATTTTCTGTCTTTTTCCGTTTATATCGTAAAAAACAAAAAATCGCAGAGGCAATCAAATACCATTAAAAGAAAGCTCTATTTGTGGGAAAAAAGGACGCAAATTTCGTTTGGGTACAACATTGCATGTCCGCACAATTTCCAGTTAAAGCAGCGCAGTGCCAAATTGTGAAATCACCTCTGGTCATTATGGTCCGTATTGGTCCGGTCCTTAAGTGGTTAAACGAAAAGAAAACAAAATTACATTTAACAGACTTTTTTTTTATAGTGCTTCTGACCAGCACTGAAGGTGCTCGTAACATGATTTTGTGCTGTGAAGTCCCGGTACCCTTTAGCCTCGTACACAGTTCAATTTTCGGAAGGAGATCGTTGTTCGAAATTCTTACTGTTAGTATGCTTCTTTTGACAACTGTTGTCCAATTTTCCTACAACAAATGTTGGATGACAGGCTAGTAATTTTTTGTCATACGACAGCTTCACGTCAGATTTTCGTATGGTCAGTACACAAATGTCGAAAGTACAAACACACATGTTCGGAATCAATGCTCACAAAACACGAAATTAGCAGAAGGGGCCCAAAGGGTGGCGCTCAAGAGCTGAAAATGCTCGTAGTACGTCACTATGTTCGTGTTTGTGGCATGACAATTTGTGCAGCGTTCGTATGCAAGACAAGATCCTGGCACACACCCTTTTGACAAAAATCAGATGCTCGGTTGTCCAACAATCGAACTGTGTGTACGAGGCTTAAGTATGCAAAATCTCAAGGTGCTCCAGTCTAAAGCCTGGTACACACGATCAGATTGTTGTCCAACAGAGCGTTAGACTTTTGTCAAAAGAGCGTGTGCCTGGATCTTGTCTTGCATACTAACGGCACACAATTGTCAGCCAACAAACACAAACGTGGTGACTTACTACGTGGGATTTCAGCTCTTGAGCGCCACCCTTTGGGCACCTTCTGCGAATGTCGTGTTTGGTGAGCATTGATTCCGAGCATGCGTGTTTATACTTTGGACTTGTGTGACGGACTTGTGTACAGACGATATGAAAATCTGACAACAGACCGTTGTCTGATAAAAATTTACTAGCCTGTAATCCAACATTTGTTGGCCAAAAGTTGGACAACAATTGTCTAAAGGAGCGTACCAACCGTCAGATTTTAGATCAACAGTCTGTCAGACAATCCCCTGCCAACAATCAGATCGTATGTACCAGGCTTAAAGCCTGGTACACACGGTTCGATTGTTGGACAACTGAGCGTCTAATTTTTGTCAAAAGGGCGTGTGCCAGGATCTTATCTTGCATATCAACGTTATACAAATTTTTGTGCCACAAACACGAACGTAGTGATGTACTACGAGGAATTTCAGCTTGAGTGCCACCCTTTGGGGCCCTTCTGCTAATTTTGTGGTTGGTGAGCATTGATTGAGCATGCGTGTTTGTACTTTCGACTTTTGTGTGACGGATTTGTGTGATCAAGGGGATTGTCAACAGACAATCCCCTTCCGAAAATCGAACCGTTTGTACGAGGCTTTAGGCTCTGGTCACATTAGTGTAATTTCTCCTGCAACTGTTGTGCACAACAATGGAAATCACATAATTCTCTTTGGTGCCGGTTCACATCAATGCAATATGGTGCGGTGCAATTTTATAAAAGGTGCAGGTGCTTCTTTTGGTGCAGCATAGTGCATTTTCGCCCCATCCAAGGTAACGACAAACGTATCAGCAAATAGACAGACCCATAGAGGAAATGGAAAAATTGCTCTAGTCCAAAAGGGGCATACAGGAAAGAGCTTAAAGTGTTACTAAACCCACAAAAGTAAAATCAGTCTGTATATGCAGTAAAGCATGCTTGTTATACTCACTGAGGAACCTAAGGGGTTAATCCTCTGCATTGTGTAAAAAGGCTGTTCAATCCTGTCTTCTCTGATCCTTCCCTTCTTCCATGGTCTGCAAAGAATAACCTGATATATACAGAGCCATGGGACATTCTGCACTTGCTCAGTTTGGTGTGTATTGCTAGAGAGGTTTTTTTTTTCTTGGGAGAGTGCATGTGATCAGCACAGGGCCAATCAGCACTGTCCAGACAGAGGGTCAGGGGCCCTGCATTCTCACTGGACAATCGTGGGAGAATGAAAACTCCTCCTGCAAGCTTTAACCAGGAACTCATAGATGTCACAAGACTGGTCTAACTGCTGATCAGAAAAGATATTTAGCGGTTAATATTTACTAAAATAATTGCATTTTCATGTTCTGTGTACTTTGGGAGACCAGATATAGTGAATGCAGGGTCCTGGGTTTAGCAACACTAAGTGGTTCAAGTGAATAAATATAGTCTGTATTTTTTTCAGATAAAGTAGGGAAGGGTTAAAACCCATGAGTTTTTTGTTTTGTGTCAGTTTTATGTTGAAAAGATTTACTTTCTGTCCCAAAGCTGCGACAGGAAGTTAGAGGAAATTACTACTAAATAAGGCCCCTTTCACACGTCAATTTTCACTGACTCCGCTTGCTCAGCAGGGATCGATCCGTTGATTCCCGCTGAGCCAGCGGATGACAGGCCCATCTCTGCTCACTGTGGAGAGATGGACCTTTCAGGTCTCCGCTCTCCACTATAGGGGGATCAGATGAAAACGGATCCGCCTGTCCGTTTTCATCCAATCCAATCCGCCAGACGAATGGAAAATAGGGTTTCCATCGTCTGAATTTAGTGGAGCAGATGTCAGCAGACATTTCGCCGCTGACATCCGTTGCTCCATAAAAATGAATGGAGTGTCCATTCAGGTCCGCCTAAAAAAACTGACAGGCAGACCAGAAAGGTCCGTATGTGTGAAAGGGGCCTAAGGGAATCCTTTTTCTTCAGTTGTGACTAGAATGGGCATCCCTAATGAAATATTTCTCATCTCTTGTTCTTGTGCCAACTGTACAATTTTGGACTTCCATCACTTTCTGTCTTGGTGACAAAAGTCACCAGAACAAATTGAGGGGCGAAGAGGGCAAGGACAAATTAAACTTATTACCATTTTGCTTTCTACCTAAAATAATATAAGACGTTTTGTGTTTTTATAGAAGTGTTTTGAACCAACAAGTTTTACGCTGGCACTAAAGTGCTCAAGAATTCATTTCTTGTGATGTTCAGCTTTACCTAATTGGAATGTTTCCTAATATGACAATGTGCCCATGAAGTTGACTTTTTTGGTCCTCTCAATAACTGCTGTTCCTTTCATCTCTCTGTTACTGACTGTGAGCCAAACTATCCACTTAAGAATCACTTTTTTCAGTTACAAAGGAATTCCTATTCCCCTTTACATGCTTGTTAGAGCACATTTAATAAGACAAATCATCTTCATTCCTTCTTTAGGCAATATTATACAATTTAACAGTTTGGACTAAGTTTCTGTTTCCTAGAAACAGTACTTTAATTAAAGGAAGAATGTCCAGCGTAGACGAGTGCTTATTTTTGAAGGCCTCTATTGTTAAGCAAGCAGCACAGTGAAGCAGCCAGCTAAAGATTCCGTGGGAATGTCTTGTAGCATGTAAAAACATTCTCCATAAATAGTGAAGACAGTGATCTCACTTCTTCCATCATCTGCAGTGGGGGTTTTGTCAAATGTGACTTAATTCTATCAAAACATATACCACCAAGGAGCCAAGCTGTGGTTACATAAAATTTTAAGACATGGCACAGCAATAAGTATGTTATTTTCATATCCAAATGCTGCAACAGCACATAACATTGGCTAGACTTTTGAAATGTATTATTAGCATCAGTAACATCTATACATTTACTTATTCAAAAGAGTGAAATTAATCACTTAAATACACAAAATGTGTGTTTGCATTGGCATTTTTCTCACCCAGTTTCTGATCTTTTTGAGTTCAGTGTAAATTTCTTTGAACACTGCTATCTAAGCCTAAACAGAGGTCTGTATACAACCTATAAACTTGAGTCAAAGAAGCAAGACTTGGAATACACATACATGGGGTCTTTACACATGACTCACACATTTTTTCCAATTTAATTAGAAAATAAAAGTTGTGAATTGTGACGGACTCCGGACACCCTGTTGGGTATTTCCGCCAAGAAGCTGCTTCCCAAGTCCTGGAACACGAGACCAATGGATCTGGCTAAAGAAACCCCAAGGACCAGACAACACCAGTCTTGGAGTACACCAGAAAAGGAACTGCTTTTTTTTTTAGAAACACACTGAATTTATACAGCAAACCATCAGATAAGGGCTACTTCCATTATTTCAGACAAAGGCCACCTTACACAGTAGAGCTAGTCCTATTATCATAACAATGACCTCCTCATACAGTCCTTCTCCCTGGACTAACTTGCATAAGAAGCCACAAGCAATTCGTTTTCCTGCAGCCCAATGTCCGTGACATGAATTTTAGGAGAAAGCTGTGTAAAGCTGGATACACATTTTACAATTTTTTTTGTTCAATTTTCTTTAGATTTATCCTTCAACTATGTAGTACAAGGAGAATATACAAGAAGAATGGGGCTTTGGACTTTTTAGTCACAAAATACACATATTAATAAAATAATAACTTTAATATGTAAAAAAAAAAAAACACACAATGATGACAAAGTTTTCAAATTCACACTTATTGTTTGTATATAGCGTAGACATCTCTAGCATCGACATACTGCACTACACATAATTGAGATGGATATCTATAGTGTATATATTCCGGAGTGCTGGTTATGATGTAGAATGATGTCAAAACTTGCACTTCTTCAGGAGCTTGGGCAAACTATTATGCATGAAAAAAGAAAAATGCAAATATTATCAATCTGAGACATATACATATATTCTAATAGAGCAGAACATATATTAACATTCCAATTAACACCAAAATGGTCACACAGTAGGTACGGAGTAATGATGGCGTAGGCAAACCAACAACTATGGGGGCGTATATAACATAATACTATTAGAGTAATATGTGTAAAATGTGAACAGTTGCTGAATAATAGAATATCCCTATTAACACAAAAGTACCTGTTCAATAAGAAACATTAAAAGAGGGGGGAACCTAAATTCATACAATAACTGTACAAGTTTATATAATACTAAAGAAGCCTAAGGCTGGATTCACACCTATGCATTTTTATGGCATTTTGCAGATTTTCACTACAGAACGTGTTCCATAGGAAACCATGTTAAATGGACTGTAGTGCAAATCTTCAAAATGCACTAAAAAAGCATAGGTGTGAATCCAGCCTAAAGATGGAACAAAGGTTATATCACAGGTAATTTTACTGCGTAGTGGAGGTGTTAGCAGTACGGCTGAACACAACAGCAAGGCAGCTGCTTAAAAGGAGGGGACGCCTATTAGGCAGCATATGTGACGATATGAAAATCTAAAAAGGACTTTCAACATGTATCTAGAAATGAGAAAATAAAGAAAAAAAGAGGAAGGGAAATGATATATCATGCAGATCGGTGATGATAATAACTAGGGCACTCCATACACGCAAGATAGATAGAGAACTTGCCTAATTTGGCAGTGTTAAGTATCTATAATAAAAGTGTTGGGAATCACAGTGTATCCACATAGTAGTCAAAATGAATCCATTCTATAGCCTTCACATATTGTATGCAGTGACAGGCAACAAAGCATAGGGTACTAACAAGATGTTCCCAACATACTGGTAAAACATTGGAGTATCGGGGGATATAAAAAACAAAAGAAAAGCACTTTTACAAAGAAAAACAGAGTCTTGGTATGCAGCCAACCAGAGTTGAAAAGTATACAAACATACCTGCGACGAGATCCCTCACTAGAGTCAGCCGCCATTGCAAAGAATAATAGCCTGGGTAGTAACAGCGGAAGACGCTCTAATGGAGCATCTATTCGTATATACTTCCCGCCCATAGTCAACCAATCGTGGATGACATCATCCGGACCGGCCGCAAAACATCACTGCACATGCACCTGGGTCCCGCGCATGTGCCGTAGCCATGTAACCACACGGCGTGGTGCACAACGCTGGGTCCAAGATCAAAACAGAGGAAAGAGTGCCCTCTGTCAGATCCTGACAGAGGGCACTCTTTCCTCTGTTTTGATCCTTTTGCATCATTGCCAGCTTGGACCCAGCAGTGTGCGCCGGGCCGTGCGATTACATGCCTACGCTGCATGCACGGGACCAGAGTGATGTTTTGTGGCCAGTCCAGATGATGTCATTGGTTATACTGCCTAATAGGCATTCCCTCCTTTTAAGCAGCCGCCTTGCTGTTGTTTTCAGCCGTACTGCCAACACCTCTACTGCGCAGTAATTTTACCTGTGATATAACCTTTGTTCCATCTTTAGCATTATATATATATATATACTTGTACAGTTATTGTATGAATTTTGGTCCCCCCCCTTTTAAGGTTTCTTATTGATCAGGTACTTTTGTGTTAATAGGGATATTCTATTAATATTCAGCGGCTGTTCACATTTTACACATATTACTTTAATAGTATGAGGTTATATACGCTCCCATAGTTGCCGATTTGCCTATGCCATTGTAACGGCACCCCAAGTATGAAAGGGGTTAACGCCGTTGGGATATTCCCTTTCCAACCACACGACAACCACCAGACACCCCAACCAGTCAAATAAGACCCCATAGAAATACTTCTCCCTCCACAGACGAGACAACCACTCTGTATGAAGTTTCCAGCTGGTCTGACAATCTTTAATGAGAGCAGGCTCCTTTTATACACCAAAATAATACTGCATTAATCTAAATGAACAATGGTCCAACTCCACCCACAACATAACGAGGCCCAATACACATTATTTTGACATCTCTTAGAACACAACAGGTGAGGTCATTAGCTAATCCCTTTTTAGTTTAAATGACTATGCATGACCTTTATATTCACCAGACTGTCTGTCTGCTTTACAATACACACAAGTACAGAGTTATCACTATTCACAATGAAAGGATCTTCAGAAGCCATCCTAGATTCATTTACATCACAACAGGCAGGTGGGTGATTGAATTTGAACACATCAGCCCTTTCAATTAACCTGTTGAGTTCAGGATCAACAAACAGTAAATATTGTGGATTATTATTACTATCCCATTTTAGGTAGTCCAAGATATATTTCCTCAGTCGCCCTATGCCCAAAGTGACCCCTGTCACAGCCATCATTACTCGGTACCTACTGTGTGACCATTTTGGAGTTAGTTAACTGGAATGTTAATATATGTTATGCTCCATTAGAATCTATGTATATGTCCAAGATTGATAATATTTGCATGTTTCTTTTTTCACGCATAATAGTTTGCCCAAGCTCCTGAAGAAGTGCTCGGCGCGTAACATGTAGAGCAAGTTTTGACATTCTACATCATAACCAGCACTCCGGAATATATACACTATAGATATCTATCTCTATTTTGTGTAGTGCAGTAGGTCGATGCTAGAGATGTCTACTCTCTGTACAAACCATTAGTGTGAATTTTAAAACTGTCATCATTGTGTTTTTTTTTTTACATATTAAAGTTATTATATTTTATTAATCTGTGTATTGTTGTGCCTAAAAAGTCTAAAGCCCCATTCTTCTTGAATATTCTCCATTAATCAGGACGCAGCACTTTCTTGTTCATACATCACGGGACACAGAGCAGCATAGTCATTACTATGTGGGTTATATAGACTTACCTTCAGGTGCTGGCACTGGCAACTTCCAAAATAGGAAGTACCCTCCCCTATATAAGCCCCTCCCATCCGGGAGTACCTCAGTTTTTTGCCAGTGTCTAAGGTGTTGGCCAAGGTTAACATGTATTCATCTGGGCTTGTGTACAGGTTCTCTGGGCCTTAGCAAGCTATTCCGGATCCGACCAAAAAAGCTTCATAGCTAAACGGTCGGTACCCGGGCCTTGCAGAGAAGAGCAGGGTTTTGCCTGTAATGCCTCTCTTAGGAGGGCTGGACCCTGGGATCCAGAGCTCTGGTCATACCCAAAACCAAGAGGCTATCTGTGCAGGGTGCTATACAGGTCCAGGGGAGTGGAATCCTTGGGAACCCGGTCCCTGAAGGTCTAGTACAATGCCTGCCGTGAGAGGTGAAGTTTGGGCTTCTGTGGCCCAAACAAAGTCCTGCGGCGGGGAAAAGGTAAGTGGGGGCCCCTCAGGAACTTGGTTCTATTGAGGGGACCCCCAAGCCTAATATGTCTTTCTGCCTGTTACCTAAAGGGTATTCCCGCTAATAGCTGTATATGCCTAAGAAATCCTAGAAATGTTTTTTCATAAGGGAAGTTTTAAAAAAAAAAACTGTAAACCTGGAAATGTTTTTTCATAAAGGAGGTTTTAAAAAAAAAAAAAAAGACAAAGGTGCGGTACCTGTGTTTGTCCACTAGAGGCCGCTGTTGAACGTCTTTTTTCTTGGGACTATTCCTTCCATGGTGAAAGTCCAGGCAGATGAGTGAGCTCTCTATCAGGGAAGCTGCATTCCTCTGTCATGCTGCCAAGTAGTTTCCTTCAATCCCCGAGTCCTGGTGAAACAGGGACCCTGGCTCCTCTCCCTACATGGCGCCAAGAGCGCACACATGCACACGCGCACACATGCTTTCCTTTTATAAGGTTTAGCTTCAAAAAAGGAGGCGGAGCCTGGCGGATGACGCGCTCTGTGCGCCCAGCGCTTCTGCGCATGTGCGGGCGTCCCAGCAAGATAAAAGGACTCAGTCCACGCTGCTTGCTATGGACACAGAGCATGAAAAGGAGCTGGTAGCATGGTATAGGGGCTTACAGCGGGTGGTTGATACAGGCATCCCCAGAAAGACGCATTAGTAGACACCCACTGATGTACATAGCAGCAAATTGCATTAGACTATTTCAGTAAGGGGTGTATTGCGGCTGGAATACCTCAGCTTTGAACTAAGGAATATGCCGCCTAAAAAACTCCGAGATATACCTCTCAGGAAGTGTAGGGGGTCTCCATCGGGCTCTGAGGATCTGGAGCAGTCATCTGCACCCTCCTCCCCTGAGAAATCAGAGGTTAATACCCATAAGGAACCCCCGGGAGTGCCAGGTACTGCGGCTGTCCTCAGTCCACCTGCTCCTGCATATATAACAGAGGAGGTTTTTTCCTCAACTCTGGAGGGATTGGAGCAGAGATTGGCTGCATTGATCGCTTCTTCTCTACAGGAAAGAAAGCGCGCCAGATCTCCATCACCTCCATTAGAGTGCCTGTTGGCAGAGCAACAGTCCCAGGAAGGGACCGACCTACCTGAAGGGGATCAGGAGGAGGTTAGCTCTGTTTTTGAGGAATCGACAGTAGATGAACCATTTTCAGCATCACAGACTGAAAGATTGTGGGTCCAGACCCTAACTGACATGGTTCGATCTGCATTTAAAATGCCTCTTGTTGAACCATCAACTACTGCTGTCTCCTCATTGGGGTCGCTAAAAGCTCCCCAGGTTAATTGCTCCTTTCCAATACATCCATTATTGGAAGGACTTATATACCAGGACTGGGAACATCCTGATAAACTATTTGTTCCGCCTAAAAGGTTTCCGGTGATCTATCCCATGGAGGAAAAGTTCACCCAGAGATGGAATGTTCCTACGGTGGATGCAGCCATCTCTTCTGTGAACAAATCACTGACATGTCCAGTAGATAATGTTCAAATGTTCAAAGATCCAGTGGATAAAAAATTGGAATCTTTATTAAAATCTGCTTTTTCCACAGCAGGGGCTGTTACACAGCCAGCAGTGGCAGCTATTGGGGTCTGCCAAGCTTTAAAGGATCAAATGAAAATGGTCCTGAGGGATTTGCCAGACCAGCAGGCCCAGGCTCTGGCTGATCTGCCTAGAGCATTATGCTTTGCGGTTGACGCCATCAAGGATTCTATCCATCAGGCCTCCCGCCTCACGCTGTCTTTGGTACATATGCGTAGGCTTCTGTGGCTCAAAAACTGGTCTGCTGAAGCTCCCTGTAAGAAGCTCTTAGTTAGCTTCCCATTTCATGGGGAACGCCTTTTTGGCGAAGACCTGGATAAGTATATCCAGAAGATTTCCAGTGGTAAAAGTACTCTCTTACCGAGTAAAAAGAGGTCTAGGGGTCCATCTTTTAAGAGGACTACCTCTCCTATCCCTGCGACGTCTGCTACTAAGCAGTTCCGACGGCCTCCTCGGTCAAACTCAGGAGGTAAAAATCAGGGACAGCCACAGGGTAATAAAAAGCCCTGGATCCGAAGAGGTACTAAACCAGCCTCCAAGTCAAGCCTATGAAGGGCTACCCCCACTCAAACGGGTGGGGGGAAGACTTCAGTTGTTCGCAGAGACCTGGCGGGAGACGATCAAAGACAGATGGGTGCTCTCCGCAGTAACTCTGGGATACAAGTTGGAGTTAAAAGAGTCTCCTCCATCCCATTTTATGTGGTCAGGCATGCCAAGAGACCCTCTGAAAAGAGGGTCTCTCCTATTGGCGTTAGAACAACTATTGCTCCAAGGAGTAATTATGGAGGTTCCTATGGAAGAGTGGGGGTTGGGTTTCTACTCAAACCTTTTCACAGTCCCGAAGCCAAACGGGGACATAAGACCCATATTGGACCTAAAGAGTCTAAACAAATTTCTAAAAGTCCGGTCTTTCCGGATGGAGTCGATCCGATCGGTCACCGCTGCCCTACAAGGGGAGGAATGGTTAGCCTCGATCGACATCAAAGATGCTTACTTGCATGTTCCCATCTTTCCAGGTCATCAAAAATTCCTACGCTTTGCAGTAGAAGGGCGCCATTTTCAGTTCAGAGCCTTACCATTCGGTCTGGCCACAGCACCACGAGTGTTCACAAAAATTCTGGCCCCACTGTTGGCCGATCTAAGAACACGGGGTGTAACGATAATGGCATACCTAGACGACCTGTTGTTGATGGACCACTCAGTTGCCAAGCTAGAAGTGGTAATTGTCGATACAATCAAGTATCTAGAGTCTCACGGTTGGGTCATCAACCTGGACAAGTCAGCCCTACAGCCAGTGAAAAACCTGGTATATCTAGGGCTACGGCTGGATTCAGACCAGAGGAAGATTTTCTTACCTCTAGACAAGGTATCCTCTTTGAGGGCCTTGGTCCGTCTGCTTTGTGCAAAAAGACAGCCGTCCATACGCCTGTGCATGAGGCTGCTAGGAAAGATGGTAGCATCATTCGAAGCTGTGCCATACGCCCAATTCCACTCAAGGAATTTACAAAGGGCCATATTGTCAGCCTGGAACGGAAAAATTCAGGCTCTAGACTTCCCGATGGCTTTGTCCCCTTCCGTTCGGAAGAGTCTCTGCTGGTGGTTGATCCCCCAGAATCTCCAGAAGGGAAAACCCTTCAGCCCGATATCTTGGAAGGTGGTCACTACAGATGCCAGCTTTATAGGCTGGGGGGCAGTACTGGAGCAATGGTCTCTCCAGGGCAGATGGTCAAATGTAGTAAAAACCCTGCCCATCAATCTCTTAGAGATACGAGCAGCCCGGTACGCCCTAGTAGCCTGGACATCCAGACTCCAAGGGTCCCCTGTCAGAATTCAATCAGACAATGCCACAGCAGTGGCATATATCAATCATCAGGGAGGCACCAGGAGTCGTGCAGCCCAGAGGGAAGTAAGTCACATCCTGGAATGGGCAGAAAAGCATGTCCCATGTATATCAGCTGTCTTCATTCCAGGGGTGGAGAATTGGAAGGCGGACTTTCTGAGTCGCCAACAGTTATGCTCAGGGGAATGGTCCCTTCATCCCGAGGTCTTCCGAGCAATATGTCAGCGGTGGGGAACACCGGATGTAGATCTGCTAGCATCCAGATTCAACGCAAAGGTGGACAGATTTGTCTCCCGGACAAGGGATCCCCTCGCTTGCGGCTCGGATGCTCTGGTGTTCCCTTGGGATCAGTTCAGACTGATATATGCATTCCCTCCGCTACAATTGTTGCCTCGACTCCTTCGCAGAGTCAGGTTGGAGAAGAAGCCGGTGATCCTGGTGGCTCCAGGGTGGCCCCGAAGGGCCTGGTACGCGGAGATCATCAAAATGTCTGTGGGGAGTCCTTGGACCCTTCCACGTCGTCCGGACCTGCTTTCGCAAGGACCGATATACCACCCTTCCTTACTAACTCTAAGTTTAACGGCCTGGCTATTGAGTCCCACATCCTAAAGAAGAGAGGTCTCTCTAACTCTGTGGTATCAACTATAATCAATGCCAGGAAGCCTGTATCCAGGCAGATCTACTATAGAGTTTGGAAGGCGTACATCACTTGGTGCGAGGCCAGAAAATGGCATCCACGTAAGTACGTTATAGGCAGAATTCTGGACTTCCTGCAGTGGGCTGTAGACAGGAAGTTTGCCTTAAGTACTATCAAGGGCCAGGTTTCGGCCTTGTCAATACTATTTCAAAGGCCCCTGGCTATGCATTCACTTGTCAAATCCTTTATGCAAGGTGTGACTCGTATTATTCCACCGATTAAGGCTCCCATATGCCCATGGGATCTAAATTTGGTTCTGTCGGTTCTGCAGAAGCAGCCATTTGAACCTTTGCGGCACATTTCCTTGGTTCTACTCACCAGGAAATTGATATTTTTAGTAGCCATATGCTCGGCTAGAAGAGTGTCGGAATTAGCCGCCATGTCCTGTAAAGACCCATATCTGGTTATCCATAAGGACAGAGTAGTATTACGTCCTCACCCAGCCTTTCTTCCTAAGGTGGTATCGAGGTTTCACTTGAACCAGGATGTGGTTCTTCCTTCTTTTTTCCCCAAACCAAGCTCGGTAGAGGAAAAGTTATTGCATTCTTTGGATGTAGTAAGAGCAGTTAAAGCTTATCTAAAAGCCACTGCTCAGATTCGTAGAACGGATTCTTTGTTTGTTCTGCCGGAAGGCCCCAGAAAGGGTCAGGCAGCATCAAAATCTACTTTAGCCAAGTGGATTCGACAGGTCATAATACAAGCCTATGGCTTGAGAAGTAGACCGCCTCCATTCAAAGTTAGGGCGCACTCCACGAGAGCAGTTGGAACTTCATGGGCAGTGCATCACCAGGCATCCCTGGCGCAAATTTGTAAGGCCGCAACATGGTCTTCAGTACACACGTTTACTAGGTTCTACCAGGTGGACGTTGGAAGTCAGGAGGATGTCGCCTTTGGGCGCAGTGTGTTGCAGGCCGCAAAAGATCCTCATGCCTGATGGCGCCCAGCTTATGTATGGTGTATCCCCCCCCCTCATGTGGCATTGCTTTGGGATGTCCCACATAGTAATGACTATGCTGCTGTGTGTCCCGTGATGTATGAACAAGAAAGTAGGATTTTTAAAACAGCTTACCTGTAAAATCCTTTTCTTGGAGTACATCACGGGACACAGAGCTCCCACCCCTCTTTTGGGGACACGTATTGCTTTGCTACAAAACTGAGGTACTCCCGGATGGGAGGGGCTTATATAGGGGAGGGTACTTCCTGTTTTGGAAGTTGCCAGTGCCAGCACCTGAAGGTAATTCTATATAACCCACATAGTAATGACTATGCTGCTCTGTGTCCCGTGATGTACTCCAAGAAAAGGATTTTACAGGTAAGCTGTTTTAAAAATCCTACTTTTAATATTTTCAGTATCCACAGTACCACTCTGTGGTGATACATGGTCAAATTAGTTATGTAGTGTAAGGGCCTGCCTGATTGCATACAATTTGAAAGTATTTAGGTTTGACCTCATATTATGTGGTTTTGGTAAATCTAAAGGAAAGTTGTACAAGAAAATTGTATAAAAGTTGTATAGTGTGTAGCCAACTTTAGGCTTGGTTCACACTGATGCGACATAGGATCCGACTTGTGAGACCTCAAGTTGGATGACATGTGAAATTCAATTTCCCTACGAGAGCTTTCCTGATATTTTGCCAGGTTGCCAACCATCAGTATTTTTACTGGCAGCCAGTAAAAAAACAGGCACCTTTCACCTGCCAGAAATGCCAGTGACAGGAAGAGGTTGCCAGTTAAAAATATGGCTGTGGCACTCGGCTTGGAACTGCACATTTGCAGTTCTGGTCTGGTGCCGGCTGAGACAATTCAAGTGCTTGCTACAGTGTGTTCGGGTGGTGGGTCTGTTGGAGGCAGTGCCTGAGCGTGTGATTTCATGGTGCAAGGGAGCAAAGCGGCCAGGGCTTCGTGTGCGGATCTGCGGTATGTGTAGGGTGGTATTGTGGGGGGACACTAATGTAAAGGCAGCACTGATGCAAGTTGCCACTTTAGTTGCTCTGATCTAAGGCAGCATTGATGTAAGGTGGAACTCATGCTGTACATAGATCTGATCAAGGTGTTCATTGTCTTAAATGTTGCCGGTTTTAATGAAATTCCTTTTAAGGCAGGCTCAGTAAGACAAAATATCCTTTTTGTGTACATAAAAACATGTTATGGAAACGTTGAATTAAAAAAAAAAGCTCCATTGTCCTGAGATTTATTCAGGTCTGTGAGTCTGTCAGTTGCGGCACAGTTGTTAGTATTTTGTGGGTACAAGCAGGGCCGGCCCTACCATGGGACCCGATGGGACCATTGTCCCAGGCGGCAGGTTCTGAGGGGCGGCACATTGACGCCCATAAATACAGTAATCCCGCCCAATCGGGCTCCGCTACGCCCACCCGCTCCGCTCTTCATCCCACTATGTGGATGGCCCAGCGCCGCTGCTATTAGAAGTATTGGCAGACCATTCGCTGCCATAACCGCACAGCTGGCCGCCCGCCCATCCTCTCCACGGCTCCCCCCCCATGCTGCTGACGAGAAAGTCAGCTGACGAACAACAGCGTAAAGGGGGAGGAGCTTTCGGCTGAGCAGAGACCCCATGATGGAAGAGGGATCGCTATAGGCGCGGCTAACACTGAGAGAAAGTAAGTGTCACTAATCCCATCTCCACCACCCCTGCCTGTTTCTAACCTCCCCTACCACCCCTGCCTGTGTCTAATCCCCCCTACCACCCCTGCCTGTGTCTAATCCCCCTACCACCCCTGCCTGTGTCTAATCCCCCCTACCACCCCTGCCTGTGTCTAATCCCCCCCTACCACCCCTGCCTGTGTCTAACCCCCCTGCCTGTGTCTAATCCCCCCCTACCACCCCTGCCTGTGTCTAACCCCCCTACCACCCCTGCCTGTGTCTAACCCCCCTACCACCCCTGCCTGTGTCTAATCCCCCCCTACCAGTGTCTAATTCCCCTACCACCCCTGCCTGTGTCTAATCCCCCCCTACCACCCCTGCCTGTGTCTAATCCCCCTACCACCCCTGCCTGTGTCTAATCCCCCCTGCCTGTGTCTAATCCCCCTACCACCCCTGCCTGTGTCTAACCCCCCTGCCTGTGTCTAATCCCCCCTACCACCCCTGCCTGTGTCTAATCCCCCCTACCACCCCTGCCTGTGTCTAATCCCCCCTACCACCCCTGCCTGTGTCTAATCCCCCCTACCACCCCTGCCTGTGTCTAATCCCCCCCTACCACCCCTGCCTGTGTCTAATCCCCCCCCTGCCTGTGTCTAATCCCCCTACCACCCCTGCCTGTGTCTAATCCCCCTACCACCCCTGCCTGTGTCTAATCCCCCTACCACCCCTGCCTGTGTCTAACCCCCCTGCCTGTGTCTAACCCCCCTACCACCCCTGCCTGTGTCTAATCCCCCTACCACCCCTACCTGTGTCTAATCCCCCTACCACCCCTGCCTGTGTCTAATCCCCCCACCACCCCTGCCTGTGTCTAATCCCCCCCTACCACCCCTGCCTGTGTCTAACCCCCCTGCCTGTGTCTAACCCCCCTACCACCCCTGCCTGTGTCTAACCCCCCTGCCTGTGTCTAACCCCCCTGCCTGTGTCTAACCCCCCTACCACCCCTGCCTGTGTCTAATCCCCCTACCACCCCTGCCTGTGTCTAACCTCCCTACCACCCCTGCCTGTGTCTAATCCCCCTACCACCCCTGCCTGTGTCTAACCATCCCTACCACCTCTGCCTGTGTCTAACCTCCCTACCACCCCTGCCTGTGTCTAATCCCCCTACCACCCCTGCCTGTGTCTAACCATCCCTACCACCTCTGCCTGTGTCTAACCTCCCCTACCACCCCTGCCTGTGCCTAACCTCCCCTACCACCCCTGCCTGTGTCTAAACCCCCTACCACCCCTGTCAGTATCTAAACTCCCTACCACCCCTGCCTGTGTCTAACCTCCCCTACCACCCCTACCTGTGCCTAACCTCCCCTACCCCCCCTGCCTGTGTCTAATCCCCCTACCACCCCTGCCTGTGTCTAACCATCCCTACCACCTCTGCCTGTGTCTAACCTCCCCTACCACCCCTGCCTGTGCCTAACCTCCCCTACCACCCCTGCCTGTGTCTAAACCCCCTACCACCCCTGTCAGTATCTAAACTCCCTACCACCCCTGCCTGTGTCTAACCTCCCCTACCACCCCTACCTGTGCCTAACCTCCCCTACCCCCCCTGCCTGTGTCTAATCTCCTCTACCACCCCTGCCTGTGTCTAACCTCCCCTCCCCCTCACCACAACCGCCGCTGCCTCTGTCTGAACCCCACCACCACTATTACGTGGAAATCTGACTTCCTAATAAATGTAATTTTGTTTTTTATTGTCATAATATAAAATAATAAATGTGGGGGCCTTTTGGTGGGCGTGATTATTATTATTATTTTTTTTCGGGGGGGGGGCGGTAGGGAGGAGGGGGGCAGCATTTTGATCCTGGGCCCAGGCAGCACAATGTCTTGGGCTGGCCCTGGGTACAAGGACTGTGGTATATGTGTGCAGTGTATACAGCAGAGGCAGATCCTGTTCAAGCCCCCTTTAGGACGCTCCCACTGGTCATCCACATTGCTCACCATGGCACGCTATGCACCCAGAACTTATTTTTCTGTCCTTTCCCAGGGTATCCCATGTCTTTCATAATCCTAGTCTTGCTCACATTTTTTCATGCGGTTTTGACTTTTTAATTTTAAACCAGACAGATAACTTGTTATAAGCATTGTGAATTTTTTTACTGTTCACATATTGTTTAAAGACAGAGGCGTAACTAGAACCTTCAGGGCCCCAGAGCAAGAAGCCATGAAGGGCGCCCCCCCCTTCACCCGAACTCCAGTTCCTCCCAGTACCCTGCCTCCCGCGTGCTCCCAGGGGAACGCATCAAATGCGCTCTGTGACTGCTGTGTCCTTTGGATACAGCTGATCCCAGATCATGACAAAGGGACAATCACAGCAGCCCTTTACCATGTGATCAGCTGATCACATGTAAACAGACTTGCCAGTTATCGGCAGTCCTTTCATTCAACAGTGTGTTTGTGTGAGGAAAGGAGAGCCGTTAACTGGCAAAACTGTCAGTACAATGTTTGCACTGATCATCAGTACAGCCCATCAGTGCTCATCAATGCGTCCTCAGCAGGACTCTGAGCTGAGTGTGTCTCTCATATATAGCCTAGAGCCTCCACTGACAATTCCCCCTCCCTCACAGGGATGTTCACCTGATTTGGAATATCTTATGCTAAAATGTAGACTTTTTCTACCAAGAGAATTTACTAATGTTATAATTGTGGCTGTGTACATACCTCCACAGGTTAATTTCTAAGCTGGCTCAGGAGGAATTATACGATGCTATTAACACTCAGCTGAATGCACATCCAGAGGGGGTTGTGATTGTGGCTGGCGATTTCAACCATGTGGAGCTAGAAACGGTTCTTCCTAAATTTTATAAGAATGTGCACTTTCCAACAAGGGAGAACAATATTTTAGATCAGGTATATACAAACGTTTCCAGTGCATATAAAGCTACTTTGTTGCAACATCTTGGTCTATCAGATCATACCTCTTTAATGATGATCCCATGTTATAAGCCTCTTGTTTGCAAAACAAAACCAGATATTAAAACTATACAGGTTTGGAGCGAGGAGTCAAATTCACTCCTGCAAGAGTGCTTTGAATCAACCGATTGGAATGCATTTGCACAGGATGCAGACTTAGAGGAATATGCTTCATCTGTTCTAGCTTATATTTGCATTTGTATGGAGAAGTTCCTGGTTACAAAAACTATTATGGTATTACCAAACCAAAAGCCTTGGTTGACTGGTAAAGTAAGGGCTCAGCTTAGAGCAAGAGATGTGGCCTTTAGATCGGGCGACCCTATGGCCTATAGGAAAGCTCGGAATTAAAGAAAGGCATTAAGGAGGCTAAGCGTAGATAAAAAGCGCATTGAATCTTATTTTGAAAATCAAAATTCTTGTAGCATGTGGAAGGGGAAAAAAACAATGGTAGATATTAAATCTAGGAATACACAGGTTTGTAAAGTGCTCCCCTGACACCTTAAACCAATTTGTTGCTCGCTTTAAGGGTCAAAATCTGAGATGTGAAACCCATAGTAAAGAACTAGTGGAGGACAACCATTTATTGGTATTAAAAATACTTGAGGTCAGGCCGAATTTGAGGAAGATTGACATCAGAAAGTTTTTTTTTTACTGATATATTTAATTTGTCATTGAAGCAGGCTGCAGTACCTTCTGGTTTTAAATGTACTTCTATTGTCCCAATACCTAAAAAATCAGCAGTAACGTGCTTAACCACTTTAGACCCGGACCAATACGCACCATAAGCACCAGGCCCCTTTTTGTGATTCGGCACTGCGTCGCTTTAACTGACAATTGCGTGGGTCATGCGACGTGGCTCCAAAACAAAATTGGCGTCCTTTTTTTCCCACAAATAGAGCTTTCTTTTGGTGGTATTTGATCACCTCTGCGGTTTTTATTTTTTGCGCTATAAACAAAAATAGAGCGACAATTTTGAAAAAAAATCAATATTTTTTGCTATAATAAATATCCCCAAAAAATATATAAAAAAACATTTTTTTTCCTCAGTTTAGGCCGATACGTATTCTTCTACATATTTTAGGTAAAAAAAAAATCACAATCGGCGTTTGATTGGTTTGCGCAAAAGTTATAGCGTTTACAAAATAGGGGGTATTTTTATGGCATTATTAATTTTTTTTTTTTTTACTAGTAATGGCGGCCATCAGCGATTTTTTTCGTGACAGCGACATTATGGCGGACACATCGGACACTTTTTTGGGACCATTGTCATTTTTACAGCGACCAGTGCTATAAAAATGCACTGGTTACTGTAAAAATTACACTGGCAGTGAATGGGTTAACCAGGAGGGGGCGCTGTAGGGGTTAAGTGTGCCCTGATGTGTGTCTTACTGTGGGGGGGGCGTGGCTTAGCATGTGACGTCACTGATCGTTGTTCCCTATTACAGGGAACAGACGATCAGTGACAGGCACACTAGGAAGCACTGGGAGAGGTTTGTTTACACTTACCTCTCCCCGTTCTTCCTCTGTGTGACCCGATCGCGGGACACCAGCGGCGATCGGGTCCGCTGTTCCCGCGGGGACGGTCACGAGGAAGAGGACCGGGTCGCAAGTGCGCCGCCGGCAGCGCGCTCGCGACCCACGGCTGGGCTCTTAAAGGGGACGTACCTGTACGCCCATGTGCCCAGCCGTGCCATTTTGCCGACGTACATCGGCGTGCCGCGGTCCTCAAGTAGTTAAATGATTATCGCCCAGTTGCCCCAACATCGTGAAATGTTTTGAGAGGCTCGTATTATCACATCTTAAGGCAAGTATTCTTGTTGATCTGGATATCAGTTTGCCTATCGTGCAAATAGATGCACAGATGATGCAATTGCTATTGCATTCTGCCTTGATACATCTTGAGCACTCAAACACATATGTTAGGATGTTATTCATTGATTTTAGCACAGCATTTAACACCGTAGTACCTGACAAATTAGTGAAAAAGTTAAAAGCTTTGTGCCTATATCCATTGCTGCACTCATGGATTATGGATTTCCTAACAAACAGGCTACAAATAGTGAGAATAGGCGATCAGATGTCTGACACTATTATTTTGAATATGGGGGTACCACAGGGATGTGTGTCAAGTCCGGCCCTGTTTACGCATGACTGTACTCCCATACATGCGTCTAACACTATAGTGAAGTTTGCTAATGACACCACTTTAGCGGGACTCATGAAAGATAAAGATGAGACAGCTTATAGGCAGGAAATTCAACATTTGGTTAAGTGGTGTAGAGGAAATGATTTAATACTCAACACTGCAAAAACTAAAGAAATGATAGTGGATTATAAGAGATCAAGAAAAATCAATCATTGTGAGATAATGGTAACCAGATGAATACGCCCTTCCTATGTACCACCACTGCGCTTGTGAAAATTAAATTAAAATTTAAACTAAACTAAAAAAGCAGCCACTATAAATAAAGTAAATATGTGAAACAGTGTGAAATCTAAAAAGAAAAAACACAATGGCGCTAAATGACACTGTTCCACAATGTCTGTATCACACACACTGTGGGCAATACTGTCCTACAAAATTAACACCCTGTGACATAAGTGAATATGTGCACAAACTAAATAAATATCAAGTCCACACAATGTATAATTAAATCCAGTGCGCATAAATTGAGAGAGTGTGAGAGGGATCACCGAACACTGTGTGTGGTGGAAGATTGGAAGAAATGTATGCGCACTGGATTTAATTATACATTGTGTGGACTTGATATTTAGTTTGTGCACATATTCACTTATGTCACAGGGTGTTAATTTTGTAGGACAGTATTGCCCACAGTCTGTGTGATACAGACACTGTGGAATAGTGTCATTTAGCGCCATTGTGTTTTTTCTTTTTAGATTTTACACTGTTTCACAAAAATCAATCATTGCCTGGTTTATATAGGTGGTGAGGAGGTGGAAAGGGTGGACACTATTACATTTTTGGGAGTGCATATTACAAGGGAGATGTCATGATCTCAAAATACTTTATTTCTAGCGAGACCTTCGGAGACTGAAGCATGCTGGATTGCCCTTAAGGCTTCTGGTCAATTTCTTTCATTGTACCATTTAGAGTATTCTTCTCCACTGCGCTGTAGTGTGGTATGCCAGCTGCAGGGTGGAGGATAAGAAGTGCCTGTCTCGTGTGGTGAAAACAGCACAGCGGATCATAGGAACAGAGCTACCGAATTTGGACACAGCATATGCCAGACGATTAAAAAAGCGGGCAAAAGCTATTAGTAATGATCCAACCCACCCAGGTTACAGTGTGTTTGTCCCACTGCCAACTGGGAAAAGATATAGGACACTTAAAATGCACACCAATTGCTTAAAGTATCTTTTTTTTTTCCTAGGGCTGTATTGTCCATAATCCCATCAGGAAGTGTTTTATGAATTTTATGTGGAATTTTTTTTTTTTTTTTTAAATAACATTTTATATTTTGATATATTTAAATAGATATGTGGGCATGTGCTAATAGGGGACGTGAGCTGGGTTTAGACCGTCATGAGACAGGTTAGTTTTACTCTACTGATGTGTTGTCGCAATAGTAATCCTGCTCAGTACGAGAGGAACCGCAGGTTCAGACATTTGGTCTGTGTTGTTTTGTTGAGAAGTGTTTTATTGCTACTGTAAAGAGTACCCGGATAAATTTTGTTAGATAGATGTACGTATACAATGACAATAAAGTATATCCATGGAAGAGCTGAACTGCTCCTTCTCCTCCCACCCCTCTCCTTCTGTGCACTGTGGGAAGTGTGAAGCCCAGCAGCTGAATGATCAAATTCAGCTGCTTAGCTTCACACTTCCTGCAGTGCACACAGGAGGAGAGGGGCAGGAGGAGAAGTAGCAGATAGGCTCTCTTCTTTCCCATCCATGCAAGGGAGGAGGAAAGGGGAACTGTCAGTGCAAGCGCTGAGCTGTGAGAGAGAGATGCTCTCAGCTCAGAGCCCTGCAACCAGAAACCCCACCGGGGCTGCCGATAGTGTGACCTTTGCAGCCCTGGTAATTCCGCCACTGTTTAAAGGCTAAGTTTGCCTTTAGGAACATGTTCTATATTACACCCCTTTTTAGGGTGTAACATGTTGCTAAGCATGCCAAACCCCTGATCAGCGCACTCATAGTCCCATTGACACTTCCTCCAGCTTTCCACCTGAAAAAGCTGGAGAGATTGACTGCAGGAGCTTCACAATGCACCCGCGATCCATTGATATTGGATGCAATAATTTGCAGATTCCTGTGGAAAAAATATAATAAATGCACACTTTTTTTTCCTGTAAAAAAATGTGCATGTATAATATTTTTTAAATAGTACATTTTGCCTTTAATTGATTGTCTTAGTTTATGATAGGAGTTTGTCATATTTCAGGTTTTCAGTAAAAAAAAAAAAAAAGTAACTTTTCCATGTTTTGTAAGTAGGAAAAAAAAAGTAATTGAGGGGTTGGCAACCCTGCTTAGGAAAGCCATGCCAGATACCAAATTGGAGGGGAAACCAACACAGTTGTGTAGAGAAGAGCCGTGAATGAGAACTAAAGTGAACAGGAAAAAAAAAAGGTTGAAAAGAAACACAGGTAAAGCCTCGTACACACGATCGGATTTTCCGCAGACAAAGCGTAGCACTTTTGTCCGAAGGGCGTTGGCCATGAACTTGTCTTGCATACAAACGGCAAAGAATTGTCGGCCAACAAACACAAAACTACGTGTTTACTCAGCTCTTTAGCACCACCCTTTGGGCAACTTCTGCTAATGTTGTGTTTGGTGAGCATTGCTTCCAAGCATGCACATTTGTACTTTGGAGTTTTGTCCGACGGGCTTGTGTACACACGCTCGGAAAATCCGACAACACACAATTGTTGGCAGAAAATTTTAAAACCATGCTAGCCAACTTTTGTCCGTGGAAAATCCAACAATTGTCCGATGGAGCATACAAACGTTTGGATTTTCCGACAAAAGCCTGTCATCACACAATTACCGTTAGAAAATCCGATCGTGTGCATGAGGCTTTAGTCTTTAAAACAGCAGAAGAAAACAGTGGAACCTTGGATTACAAGCATAATCCGTTCCAGGAGAATGCTCGTAATCCAAAGTACTCGCATATCAAAGCGAGTTTCCCCATTGAAGACAACGGAAACGAAAATAATTTGTTCTGCATTGAGTTCAATGGCATGTAATACCGCATGCGGACAGAGGCGGGCGCCGGAGAGCCTCAGAAAAACGTCCGTAAAGGCCCGACGACAGTTCGGCTGACCTCGGAAAGACTTTGTTCACAAGCCTTTCCGAGGTTTGACGAGATCAGTCGAACTGTCCTCTCCTCTGCTCATTCCTTTGGTATACTTTTGATTTCTAAGTACTGTACTACAAATCACATGGTATCTTGCTGCCTGCAAGCAGTGATGTCACAGTGAGTTTCCTGTAATGACTGTGCCTCCTAAAATTCTCATTAGCACTTGTAATTTAAAAGGCAGGCTCAGTGAAATGTGTGACAGCAGTGCATTCGCACAGGGCATAGTGGTAATTGTGCCACTGCATTCAAGGAAGGAAATGTGCTTGATTCTTCAAAAAGTTCTGAAGTTTTAACCACTTAACGACCGCTCACTGTACATATACGTCGGCAGAATGGCACCTGGGAGGCACAATCACGTACCTGTACGTGCCTGCCTTCGTATGGGTGGGGGGTCCGGTACAGTGAGCGGTGGTTTTCCATTCGGGAGTGATCCGTGATGAGGGGGCGGCCATTGGTTTCTGGCCACCCCCTCGCGATCGCTCCCGGCGAATGATATGCTTCCTCTGCTGTGTAAATGTAAACACAGGCAGAGGAAGTGATATCATCTCTCCTCGTGGCGGTCTTTTCGATCTGGCGCGAGGAGAGAAGACATCTCACAGTAAGTGCACCAACAGCCCACTGACACAGCACACTTTTCACCCCCCAGTCACAGTGTCACTGATTGCAGTGATCATTTATTTACTGATCACTGCATTTAGTGTCATCTGTGACAGTAAAAAGTTGCAGGGCAGTTAGGTTTAGGCCCCTTTAGGTCCAGGGTAGCCCCCTAACCCTAACCCCCCCTAATAAAGGTTTTACCCCTTGATCGCCCCCCAGGTAACCCTTTCACCCCTTATCGCCAGCGTCACTAAGCGATTGTTTTTCTGATCGCTGTATTAGTGTCGGTGGTGCCCCTAGGTAGCAAGTTATTTTTTTTAGGTTCGCCACAGGTTTTTATAGCGTCAGGTACCCCTATATATATCATCTAATAAAGGTTTAACCCCTTGTTCGCCCCTAGAGTTAACCCTTTCACCAGTGATCACTGTATAAGTGTCACTGGTTAGCCAGTTAGTTATTTAGGTTACCCGTCAGGTTTTTATATATCGCCAGGTACCCCCATATATTACCTAATAAAGGTTTTAACCCCCTGATTGCCCTAGTTAACCCTTTCACCAGTGATCACCGTATAAGTGTTACGGGTGACACTGGTTGGTTAGTTTGCTTTTTAAAGCATCAGGGCACCCGCCGTATATAACCCAATAAAGGTTTAACCCCCTGATCGCCGGGCGGGTGATATCAATTAGGTTTTAGCGCCAGAGAGGGTCTGCGTCGCCCAAGGCAGCGTTAGGTTAGTGCCAGTAACGCTAACACCCACGCGCAAAGCATACACCTCCCTTAGTGGTATAGTATCTGAACAGATCAATATCTGATCAGATCTATACTAGCATCCCCAGTGGTTTAGGGTTCCCAAAAATGCAGTGTTAGCGGGATCAGCCCAGATACCTACTAGCACCTGCGTTTAGCCCCTCCGCCCAGCCCAGCCCATCCAAGTGCAGTATCGATCGATCACTGTCACTTACCAAACACAACACACATAACTGCAGCGTTCGCAGAGACAGTCCTGATCCCTGCGATCGCTAAAAAATTTTTTTGTAGCGTTTGATATATTTGCTGACGACAGTCAGGTGCTTTTTTACCTGTGAATCTTACTAGTGTACCCCTAAATGGCAAATCGAAGGTACACTAGTAAAGAGGCCTACGAGGTTCTGAGCATGACAGATAGTGAAGAGGAGGTCACGTATTTGTCAGATCTAGGCTCAGAATACCTTCCCGTAGAAGACCGCAGCTCCATGTCAGATAGCTCTGACGACGAAGGTGAGGTCCCTGCTAAGATCTGGCGCACCCGATCTTCTGAGGTTGTTGAGGAGCAAGGAGCAGAGTAGTACTAGCGCCGCTATTCCTTCTGGTGAACTGGCAAGCACCAGCGGCCTAGTACAGCCTGGGCGTACATCCAGCACTGCAGTATCACTTGGTGACGTGGCGAGTCCCATAAGTGCAGTTCAAGCTGGCGAGGTGGCAAGCACAAGTAGTGTCCCGCTGCCACCAAGAAGACGACAAAGGCAGGCCCGTCGTTCCCATAGTACCCTTCCTGCAGAATTCACCTATCCTGATTGGGTCCCCACCACTTCTGCAGAACCCGTACTTCCCCCATTCACTGGCCAACCCGGTATTCAGGTGGAAACAGCTGATTTTATGCCACTTGATTTTTATTCGCTGTTTTTCACGGAAGATCTCTATAGATCTATTGTGGACCAGAGTAATTTATATGCTGGTCAATTCATCGCCGCTAACCCCCAGTTGCCTTCCATTGCCAGAGATTGACCACATGCTCGTGTTCTCTGCCTCCATGCCCAGGAAACGATATGAGCAGATCTTGCGGTTCATGCACTTCAACGTCCCTGATTAAATTTTCTGGCCGCTTGTCTTTCAAGCAGTACCTTCCCAGCAAGCGTGCCAGATACGGGGTCAAGCTCTATAAGTTCTGTGACAGGGCAACAGGCTATGTATGGAGCTTTACGGTTTATGAGGGAAAAGATCGTCAGGTTGAGCCGGTCAACTGCCCGGATTACATAGGGAGCGCTGGGAAGATAGTGTGGAACTTGGTGTCACCCTTATTCGGAAAGGGGTACCACTTGTATGTGGACAATTATTACACAAGCGTGCCACTGGTTAGTCACTTGTTTGATCATCAGATTGGCGCATGTGGCACCGTGCGACCTAATCGCCGGGGCTTTCCCCAGGGGCTTGTAGATTCCCGTCTTAGGCTGGGGGAGAGAGCCTGCTTGAAGTGTAATAATTTGCTCGCTGTGGAGGGATAATAAGAATGTTTTCCTTCTTACCTCCCTTCATGCAGACAAGACAGTCAAAATTCGTACGGCGACTGGTGTTGTGGAGAAACCCCCCTGTGTCCACGAATATAACCAAAATATGGGAGGGGTGGACCTCAACGACCAGAAGTTGGCGCCGTATCACATTGCCCGTAAGGCGAGACGCTGGTACAAAAAAGTGTCTATACTTATTCCAATTGGCTTTGCTGAACGCTCATATGCTATACAGAGTTTCAGGCGGGACTTTATCTCTCCTAAAATTCCAGGATGAGATAGTCACAGAACTCCTGTATCCAGGCGGTTCTGCACCTCACCATCCCCTACCAAATGCAGTAAGCCGGCTGCATGAGAGGCATTTTCCTTATGTCCTCGAGAGTACCCCTACCCAACGAGCCCCCCCAAAAAGATGTCGTGTCTGTAGCAAGTGCGGATTTAGGCGTGACACCCGTTATTTTTATCCACTCTGTCCTGACAATCCTGGTCTGTGCATTGGTAAATGTTTTGAACGCTACCACACAAAAGTGAAGTTTTAGCGTAGGGTACAGCATTTCACAGACTAGGACACACTTACACAGGGTCTCCCAAGATGCCATTACATTTTGAGAGACCCGAACCGTTACAGTTGTGTAAAAAAAAAAAAAGTGTAAAAAAAAAAATATGTAAAAAACAAAAAAACACAAAAAAAATATAAAAAAAAAAAAAAAAAATTGTTGTCGTTTTATTGTTCTCTTTCTCTATTTTCTCTCTATTGTTCTGCTCTTTTTTACTGTATTCTATTCTGCAATGTTTTATCATGCTTGCTTTTCAGGTATGTAACTTTTTGTTTTCAGGTGTGCCATTCAGCTGCAGCGCGGATTTATTTATCTTGACAGCAACAGCGTTTGCTCCCACGATACATAAAGCCGTGACTCCAGTGCTGTAGGAGGTGATTTCACCACCACAGTAAAAATAAAAAAAAGAGCATATATGCCGAAGCATGGGGGCAGCAGGGGCGGAGGAGCGATTTTGCTCCTAATGCCGCGTATATACGGTCAAAATTCCGACGGAGGCTTGCCCGTGGAAAAGTCAGACCGTGTGTACGCGGACTAACCTTTTATGCCGCGTACATACGGTCAAAATTCCGGCGGAGGCTTGCCCGTGGAAAAGTCCGACCGTGTGTACGTGGCATAACTTTTTTGCGGGAGGATGCCCCCCATGCTTCGGCATATATAAATGGTGCATGTATGCCCATCATTAGAAGTGGGTGGATGAAGGGAGGTATTCTAATGGTGGGCATACCCACCGATCAATCTCTTTTTTTTGTTCAGCCAACAGGCTGCATGATCAACAAGGACCAGCAACGTACTGGTATGTTGCTGGACTTTGAATGGTTATACCAGAATGATGCCTGCGGGTTTTAGGTATCACCTTGGTATCATTCTTTTCAGCCAGCGGTCGGCTTTCATGTAAAAGCAATCCTAGCAGATAATTAGCCTCTAGACTGCTTTTACAAGCAGTGGGAGGGAATGTCCGTCCCCCCCGGATATAAACCGCGCCATTGGGAAATTGGGAAAGCATTTTATCACACTGATCTTGGTGTGGTCAGATGCTTTGAGGGCCGAGGAAAGATCTAGGGTCTAACCCCCCAATTTTTTTCAAAAAAATGAGTACCTGTCACTACCTATTGCTATCATAGGGGCTATTTACATTCCCTGAGATAACAATAAAAATGATAAAAAAAAATGGAAGGAACAGTTTAAAAATAAAATAAAAAAGCAAAATAGATAATAAAAAATAAAAAAATAGCACCCCTGTCCCCCCCCCTGCTCTTGCGCAAAGGCGAACGCAAGTGTCGGTCTAGCGTCATATGTAAACAGCAATTGCACCATGCATGTGAGGTATCACCGCGAAGGTCAGATCGAGGGCAGTCATTTTAGGAGTAGACCTCCTCTGTAAATCTAATGTGGTAACCTGTAAAGGCTTTTAAAAACGTATGTAGTTTGTCACCGCTGCACGTTTGTGCGCAATTTTAAAGCATGTCGTGTTTGGTATCCATGTACTCGGCCTAAGATCCTCTTTTTTATTTCATCAAACATTTGGGCAATATAGTGTGCTTTAGTACATTAAAAATAAAAAAAGTGTGTTTTTCCCCAAAAAATGCGTTTGAAAAATCGCTGTGCAAATACTGTGTGGAAAAAATAGGATTTTTATAACAGCTTACCTGTAAAATCCTTTTCTTGGAGTACACCACGGGACACAGAGCTAGTCATTACATAATGGGTTAAGGGTCACCAGCGGTGATTGGACACTGGCACAACCAATGGAAGACAGTTCCCCTCCATATAACCCCTCCCATCAGGGAAGTACCTCAGTTTTGTAGCAAAGCAGTAAGGTTCCCATAAGAAGGGGGGGACCTCTGTGTCCCGTGGTGTACTCCAAGAAAAGGATTTTACAGGTAAGCTGTTATAAAAATCCTATTTTCTTTATCGTACACCACGGGACACAGAGCTAGTCATTACATAATGGGACGTCCCAGAGCAATGCTCATATGAAGGGGGGGAGACACAGATCAAAACAGGCCGCTTGCGGACCAGAAGCCCTATACTGCTGCCTGCAGCACACTTCGCCCGAAGGCGGAATCCTCATGTCCTTTCACATCTATTTGATAGAATTTGGAAAATGTATGGACTGAAGACCAAGTTGCAGCTTTACAGATCTGAGCCATCGAAGCCTGGTGGTGCACTGCCCATGAAGCACCTATCGCCCTGGTAGAGTGCGCCTTAACAGGAAAAGGAGGAGTCCTGTTTTTTAAACCATAAGCTTGAATAATTACTTGTCTAATCCACCTGGAAATGGTGGATTTTGATACCGCTTGGCCCTTCTTGGGCCCATCTGGTAAAATAAACAAAACATCTGTTTTACGTATCTGAGCGGTTGCTTGCAGATACACCTTTACCGCTCTCACTAGATCTAGAGAGTGTAATAATTTTTCCCCCGCCGTCCGCGGGTTTGGAAAAAAGGAAGGCAGAACAATGTCTTGATTCAAGTGAAAAGCCGACACCACCTTAGGTAGAAAAGCCGGATGGGGTCGTAGTACGATTTTGTCCTTGTGACAAATTAGATAAGGCTCTTTACAAGAAAGAGCTGCTAGCTCTGATACTCTCCTAGCAGAAGCTATAGCAATCAGAAAGGCCAACTTCCTACTTAATATAATTAAAGGAATATGGCGAATAGGTTCAAAAGGTTGCTTTTGCAACACTGACAATACCAAATTCAAATCCCATGGACACAAGGGAGTCCTAACTGGAGGATTTATCCTCAGTACCCCCTTAATGAATGTCCGAACTAGGGAGTGAGATGCCAATGGTCTCTGAAAGAAGACTGATAGAGCCGATATTTGCCCTTTGATGGTGCTAAGGGCTAAATTCATATCCACTCCTAACTGGCAAAAAGCAAGAATCCTACTTATTTCATACTTCTGAGGATTCCAACATCTGGATTCACACCAGGAAACGTATGCTCTCCAGACTCTCTGATAGATGAGTCTGGAGGCTGGCTTTCTAGCATTAATGAGCGTAGAAAGAGCCGGACCAGAGACCCCTCTCTTTTTAAAAATGTGGGTCTCAGCAGCCAGGCCGTCAACTTTAGCCTTTGTAAGGAAGGGTGGAATACTGGACCCTGTGACAGCAGGTCGTGTCGGAGTGGAAACTTCCAGGGCCTTCCTATCGCCGTTTTTACAATCTCGGCGTACCAAGGCCTCCTGGGCCAGTTTGGGGCCACTAGGATTACTGGTATTCCCTCCTCCTTGATCCTGCGAAGCAGTCTTTGTAGAAGAGGGATCGGAGGGAATGCCTAGATCAGTGAGAACTGATTCCATGGAGTTATTAGAGCGTCTGTATTATTAGAGCGTCTGTCCCGTAGGCTAGAGGATCTCTCGTTCTGGACACAAAGTTGTCCAATTTCTTGTTGAACCTGGCAGCTAGCAGGTCTACATCTGGGTTTCCCCATCTCAGACATATGGCCTGAAAGATCTCGGGGTGAAGAGACCACTCCCTGGTAGCAGCTGCTGACGACTCAGGTAGTCTGCTTGCCAATTTTCCATCCCTGGAATGAAGATTGCAGAAAGGCAAGGTACATGCTCTTCTGCCCATGCCAGGATCCGGTTCACCTCTCTTTGGGCTGCCCGACTGCGGGTGCCTCCTTGGTGATTGATGTAAGCTACTGCAGTAGCATTGTCGGATTGAACCTGAACTGGGTAGCCCTGTAACCTGTATGTCCAGGTTTTGAGGGCTAGATATACCGCCCGGATCTCTAGCACATTGATGGGCAGGATCCCCTGAGTCTTGGCCCAGGTTCCCTGGGTAGAAGCCTCCTCGAATACTGCACCCCAGTCCGATAGGCTGGCATCCCTAGATACCACCTTTCAGGCCACTGGGAGGAAGGACTTTCCCTTCCGTAAATTCCTGGCTTCTAGCCACCAATCGAAGCTGTGGCGTACTTGTGAGGACAGGCGCATGGGTATATCCAGAGCTTGGCTCTTCCTGTTCCAGGAAGCTAAAATATTGCCTTGAAGTAGTCTCGAATGAAACTGGGCGTAAGGGACCGCCTCGAAGGAGGCTACCATCTTTCCCAATAGTCTCATGCAAAGGCGAATAGACGGCCTCTTGTTTGCTTTGACCTTGTGGATCAGGTCTTTCAGAGACTGTATCTTCGGTTCTGGCAGGTATACCCCGTTTTGGGCTGTATCTATGATCATGCCCAGGTACCCTATCCTTCTTTGGGCCTGGAGAGAGGATTTTTGTAAATTTATAATCCATCCTAAATGCTCCAGGTATCCTACTGTAGTGTGTACAGCGTGACCCAATCCGTCCTTTGACTGATCTATTACTAGTAGATCGTCCAGATAGGCTGTTACCGCAATGCCCCGTGTTCTTAGGTTTGCTAACAGAGGAGCTAGCACCTTTGTGAATACTATGGGCGCGGTGGCTACACCAAACGGCAGAGCCACAAATTGAAAGTGGCGATCTTCTACCGCAAACCTTAGGAATCTTTGGTGAGCGGGGAGGATGGGTATGTGTAAATGTGCGTCCTTGATATCTATGAGCGCCATGAATTTTCCGCCCTTTAAAGTGGCAGCCACGGATCGGATCGTTTCCATTCGAAAATGGCGATCGCTCAGGAACCGATTTAGGGATTTTAGATCCAGGATGGGTCTGACATCTCCATTTGGCTTTGGAATCACAAAGAGGTTTGAGTAAAAACCTGAACCTCGCTCTTTTTGGGGTACGTCTGTAACTACCCCTTGAGCCATTAAGTGATTCAAACCTTTGAAGAAGGATTCTCTTTTTTGTGGATCCTTGGAGAGTCTTGAACCTCGGAATTGAGAAGATGGGATCTCTCGAAATTCCAGTTTGTACCCTGAGGATATTGTGGATACTACCCAATTGTCCTGGATTTCTGACCACCAAGTTGCTCAGAACTGACAAAGCCTTCCTCCCACTCGGCCGAGCGGGGGCGCCCCTTCACTGAGAGGCTTTGGGGGCTTGCTTATTAGCTCTTGCACCCCACGGCTTCTTGTTCTTCTGAGCTTGCCCCTTGGCTTTTGTGGGCGGCTAAAACAGGCCGCCGCCACTGGTTGGAGTCAGATTTCCCGGGAGCTGGGGAGAGAGCGTTTAAAACAAGATCTCTTGTTTTTCTTTCTCTCAGGTAAAAGTCGTTTTACCACTTGATCTTCTGTATATATTTTTCTAAATCTTCCCCAAATAGGCGTTCGCCATGGAACGGGAACTTGCCAACAGCTTTTTGCATGGGGTCTCCGCTGACCAATGCTTAAGCCAAAGTACTCTGCGCATCTGTACCAGCTGGAGTGTAAGGCGTGATGCCTGTATGATAGAATCTCTCATGGCATCCACTGTGAAGCATAAGGCTTTAGGCAAATTTTCCCAATTTCTAGCCTGCTCTGAAGGCAGTTCCTTCAGCCCCTGCTTTACCTGTTGGCTGATGACCTGACCCATACCGACTGCTGCTACTGCAGGTTGGGTAATTGAGCCGGCCAAAAGGAAGGAGGATTTCAACTTCCTCTCAGAAGGATCTTTTAAACCCTTGTACATTATCCACCGGACATGTCAGGTTTTTATTTACACAAGAAATAGCCGCAACTACCGCAGGCAGGCTCCATTTCTTTAAAAAAAAAAAATTTCCCCCATAGGATAAAGAATGTTAAACCTTTTTGGAGGTGAGAAACGCTTATCTGGATGTTGCCAGTTTGCGTATATTAGATCCTCTAGTAACGGATGAACCGGGAAGGAGCATGCACCTTGCAGGGATCTTAATGACCCTAGGGAGGAGACAGGTAATTCCGTTACCTCCGCAGAGGTTAACTTAAATGCACTGCTATAGCATTGTACCTGTGACCTTAAAATCTGGCTCCTCATCCTCTGCTGATGTAGCCTCCTCCTCCTCATCCTCCTCCCTCAGGTACTTCTGAAGGGAGGTCCAATACTGGAAGAGACCTGCTTCGCTTATTGTCCCTTTTTAGAGGACTTAGCGATTAAGGTAGCAATTTTTTCCTCCAGATTGTTTAGGGCAGCTGATAAAGTGTCCTCAGTGACATATACAGGCCCAGGCTTCACTGGGGAAGCCGCCATACCTGACAGAGGTAATGGCTCATCCTGAACAGGTGCATTTAGCAACACAGGAGAGAAAGGTACCGAGTCAGCACAGTTAGAGCCTCCTCTCAGGCGGTGGTGCTTTCTTATCTCTTTTTGTCCGTATTACTTCCCCTGGAAGGCTTACTGTTTAGACAAAATACAAGGTACCTAAATGCATATACTACCGTGTTTAGTTTAGCAAATACATTAAGTATGCAACTTTTAACACATAACTATGCATAACATGGATGTCTTCTAGGAAGTACCCAATCCAACCACATGGAGTCTTACGTCCCTGTATAGCTGCTGTGTTTCTCTGCCAGGAATAAGAGAACTAACGAGCTTGCTTGCTGCTGCAGTGCTTCTCACACTGAGTCTTTTAAATTTGGCGCCGTTTCTGTGCCTGCGCGCGCCACGTGCCCGCGCACGCCTTCGCCCCCCCCCTCCGATAAAGCGCGCTCCCGCGCGCGACGCAGCGCGCGGCCCTTAGCGCTATGGCGGTGGCCATAGTGAGAGAGGACTCTCATCAGCCCTTGTTCCCACTTACCTGCATCTGCAGGTGTCTGGTCGGCCACCGAAAGGAGGATCGGGGTGCCCCAGCAAGCTCAGCAGCGGAGGTGACGAGCAGTGTACTTCGCCGAAGCCAACACTGAACAGAGTGAGGTGAGTATATTCAGCTCTTTACTCCCCCCAGTGGTGGAAAAAAAGAAGACATCCACTTTTTGAAAAAGGTCCCAACCTAGTTATGGACCTTCTAATCTCACCTTATCCACGCCGCAGGTTTTTCTGCTGAAAGATTTCAGACAGATACCAAACTTCACCCTTCACGGTGGGCTATGTGTGCCAACCTTCAGGGATATGGGTTCCTATTTAAAGGATACCTCTCCCCTGGGCCTTGTACAAGACTCTTACCAGGACTTTATAGCGAAATAGCGAAAGTGCTGGATCTTAGAGCCCAGTCCTCCGAAGAGAGACATTACAGGCGACGCCTCATGGATGAGGCCCGGATCCCATCCAGATTCAGCTCATTTGTAGGCGTCTTGGATGGATCCGAAAGCATAGCTCTTTTACCCCCAGAGGGTCTCTTTGGTAGAGCTTTCCTTTAGCACCTCCTAACGCGTCCAACACCTTTCGACACTGGCGAAAAAACTGAGGTACTTCCCTGATGGGAGGGGTTATATGGAGGGGAACTGTCTTCCATTGGTTGTGCCAGTGTCCAATCACCGCTGGTGACCCTTAACCCATTATGTAATGACTAGCTCTGTGTCCCGTGGTGTACGATAAAGAAAAGTGGTTAGAAGAGTGGATGTAAGCTTACTAATGTTGTGTATATGGTGAGTATTTCTCACTTTTTGTCACAAAGTTTTGAAAAAAAAAAATAAATGTCTTTCTTCATTTTCAAAAACAAAGGAGAGCTGTAAAATACTCACCATGCCTCTCAGCAAATAGCTTGGGGTGTCTACTTTCCAAAATGGGGTAATTTGGGGGGTGTTTGTGCTATCTTGGCATTTTATGGCCTTCAAAACTGTAATAGGTAGTGAGGAGTGAAATCAAAAATTTACGCCCTTAGAAATCCTGAAGGCGGTGCTTGGTTTTCGGGGTCCTGTACGCGGCTAGGCTCCCA
This sequence comes from Rana muscosa, assembly GCA_029206835.1. Classification (NCBI taxonomy): domain Eukaryota; kingdom Metazoa; phylum Chordata; class Amphibia; order Anura; family Ranidae; genus Rana; species Rana muscosa. Next base: position 618,422,678 of record CM055117.1, read on the forward strand.
AAAAGTCCCACATGTGGTATCCCCGTACTCAGGAGAAGCAGAAAAATGTATTTTGGGGTGTAATTCCACATATAACCATGGCATGTGTGAGCAATATATCATTTAGTGACAACTTTTTGTACATTTTTTTTTTCTTTTTGTCATTATTCATTTACTTGGGACAAAAAAAAAATATTCAATGGGCTCAACATGCCTCTCAGCAAATAGCTTGGGGTGTCTACTTTCCAAAATGGGGTCATTTGGGGGGGTTTGTGCCATCTTGGCATTTTATGGCCTTCAAAACTGATAGGTATTGAGGAGTGAAATCAAAAATTTATGCCCTTAGAAATCTTAAAGACTGTGCTTGGTTTTCGGGGGTTCCGTACGCGGCTCCTAAAAAGTCCCACACATGTGGTATCCTCGTACTCAGGAGAAGCAGCAGAATGTATTTTGGAGTGTAATTTCACAAATGCCCATGGCATGCGTGAGCAATATATCATTTAGTGACAACTTTGTGCAAAAAAAAAATAGGATTTTTGTACTCACCGTAAAATCCATTTCTCTGACGTCCATGGACTGACAGCTGGATACTGTAAACGTGTGGGTATATGTCCCTGCTCGCAGGAGAAGATCTAGGCAGAATGTTAGATTGTTAGAAACATACATTCTAGAACAAACCAGAGCTGAACAGCCCCGCCCAGGGGGGCGGTCCCTCCGGACATTACCCTCCCACCTGCAGCTAGCAGCCTCAGTTCGTAACAAAGCAGTACAAACCTTAAAAGGAAGGGTGGGTGCTGTGTCAGTCCATGGACGTCAGAGAAATAGATTTTACGGTGAGTACAAAAATCCTATTTTCTCTTATCGTCCATGGACTGACACAGCTGGATACTGTAAACGTGTGAGACGTCCCTAAGCAGTATCAGAAGGGTGGGAGCAGTAGTAAAGGAACAACCAAAACTTCACTCCAAACAAGCAGAGCTCCTCAACAGGGGAGTTTCAACATTAAACAGCGGCCTGCAATGCTTTGCGGCCGAAGGAAGCATCCGAAGATGCAGCCACATCAACCTTATAAAATTTTGAAAAGGTATGAACGGACGGCCAGGTCGCCGCCTTGCACACTTGTGCAACCGACGCTTGATGTCAGAAGGCCCAGGAAGCACCAATTGCCTTGGTGGAATGTGCCGCAACCGGAAAGGGAGGCGCCCGCCCCTTAAGGGCATAGGCCTGTATGACGGTCTGCCTGATCCACCTAGAGACGGTGGCAGACGACACCGCTCGGCCCTGTTTTGGACCAGAGACAGACTTCTGAATGGAAACAGTAGCAGACAGGTACACCCGTAAGGCTTGTACCCATCTTAATGTATGAAGCGCAAACTCTCAGGGATGCGACGGGTGAGGACACAAGGACGGAAGAACAATGTCCTTCTTAAGGTGAAAGGCTGAGACCATCTTTTGAAAAGAAGGACGGTCGTGGGCGCAACACCGCCATATCCTTATGGAGGGCCAAGTAAGGCGACTTGCAGGACAACGCCACCAAATCAGACAACCGTCTAACCGAAGCAATGACCACTAAGAAGGCCACCTTCCGGGACAAGGTCAAGAGAGGAATCTCTCTGATATTCTCAAAGGGATGTTCTTGGAGAACCGAGATGCATCAAATTCAGATCCCAAGTAGGGAGAGGAGGCTTGACAGGGGGGATCACATGGCGAACCCCCTGCACAAAAGGTGCCAATCAAGGAATCGCCCGGTAGCGGTCGTTGAAAAAGACAGCCCGGGCCGAAATCCGACCCTCAAAAAGGTATGCAAGGCCAGCTTTTGGGTCACACCACGCTGTAAGAACAGCAAAATCCTGGGAACGGAATACATCCGAGGATGCCACTCAAGTTCCTCGCACATAGCGATGTAAGCCTTCCAGGTACGGTGAGATATCTTTCTGGAGGAAGATTCCCGTGTCAACAACATAGAAGAGATGACCGAATACGAGAGAACTCGGTCCTTCAGCACCTGGCTTTAAACAGCCATGCCATTAAAGCCAAGGACTGTAAAGCAGGATGAAGTATGGGATCATGAGACAGAAGGTCCACCCCAATAGGCAGTCGCCAAGGAACGTCTGCGACTAGCCGAAGTAGATCGGCGTACCAATGTCGCCGTTCCGGAGCAATGAGGATCACCGGAATGGCCTCAGCCCCTACTCTGCGAAGCAGGCGAGGCAACAAGAGTAGCGGAGGGTAAGCATATATCAGGCGATACTGCCCCCACGGGCTTCCAACGCGTCTGACGCGTCCGCCCAGGGGTCCCTGGACCTGGCCACGATCTTGCCACCTTGCGAGTGAGTCGAGAGGCCATAAGGTCCACTTCCGGTGCCCCACCTCCGGTAAAGGAGGTGGAAACACCTCCAGATGCAAGGACCCTTCCCCTGCAATGCACACGGCCGACAGGACCGTCTTGCAGCGAGATGTATGAAAATCCCAACGAGACTCCGCAATTTATCGGAGAAGAGAGGCCCCGGTGTACAGGGTGCCTCAACTGTTGGCCAATAAAGGCAACTTGACAGAACTTCCCTAGAAACTCGGTCAGAGGACCAGTACCTCAGCCTCCACAAGTGGCGCAAACCCACCGCGGGCACAGAGACCCTAAAGGCTAAAGCAGTTGCAGTGCACCTGCTAGTCGACTGATGGATGAAGCAGAGGCTTTTGCCCAGTCATTGAGCTACAAAAACGCCAGAGACGCAGCCACTAACGGGCGTAACGCTAACCTCAGCCTGGCGAACACAGTCCAAGCCAGCGCTTCTGATCACCACTGAAAGCAGGTAGAAAGTGGTACCCCTGAAACCAGGGATCCTTGTGACAATGCTCCATCCAGTAGCTACCCATGGATAAGTGCTGATTGTACAAACACATAGTTTATACTATGTATTGCGTCAAACGCGCAAATAGAGTGTGGGAGGAAACCCACCCAGCCACAAGGAGCATAATACAACCACATACGGCGTATGTAGTTTAGTATGTGTGGATAAACCTATTAAACACGTTTATACTGTGCCAGCGACGAAGGCGCGCACATCATCGGGGCTTGGACGTAAACCAGCCACGCAGATTGCGTACACAACCGTGTAGGTATGTTAGCCTGCGAATAAACAAATTGCACATGTTTATAATGTGCATAGCGCTGAAAATGCGCACACCATTGGAACGCAGGGGAGAAACCTGAGCATCCGGATGAAACCCATGCAGACTGCATACACATACCGTGTAGGTATTATAGTATGTGTGCTAAACATTTTGCACAAGCCCATGTGTGCATAGCACCGAAGGCGCGCACACCGTTGGCGCGTGGGAGGAACCGAAGTAACCCACGCCTCACCCAGAGAATGCAATACCTACAACTACTGTGAATGTATTTAGTGTTGTGTATAAACATAATGTGTATGTTTACACCGTGTATTGCACCAAAGGCACGCATGTCATGTAGCGTGGGCGGAGACCCAGAGGAAACCCACGCAGACTGCACAGACATACCGGGTAGGTATGTTAGTATGTGGATATACCATTGCACAAATTTAGGCTATGCATAGCGCCGAAGCGCTCATACCAATGGAGTGTGGGAGGGAACCGGAGTACCCGGAGGAAACCCACACAGACTGCATACACATACCGTGTAGGTATTATAGCATGCGTGATAGACATTGAACATGTTTAACTGTGCAGAAGGCCAAAGGCGCACATACTGTCAGCGCGTGGGAGGAAACCGGAACACCCGGAAGAACCCCACAGATACCATGTAGGAATGATAGCATGTGAATAAACATATTGCACATGTTTATGCTGTGCATTTTCATTGGAGCGTGGGGGGAAACCGGAGTACCCGGAGGAACCCCACGCAAACAGTATACCCATACTGTAAAATAGGATTTTTTACTCACCGTAAAATCCTTTTCTCTGAGTCCATGGACCGACACAGCTTCTCTATTGACAAAGTGGGTATTATCCGTTAATTAGGAGTGACTAGGCAGAAAAACTTGTAAAAAGTGTTGCATCACACCTTCTACAGTACCGCCCAGGGGGCGGACCCTCTGGGTATACCCTCTCAGTCTGCACATCGCAGATCAGTTCGTCAAAAAGCAGTACAAACTTAAAAGGAGGGGTGGGTGCTGTGTCGGTCCATGGACTCAGAGAAAAGGATTTTACGGTGAGTAAAAAATCCTATTTACTCTTTCATCCATGGACCGACACAGCTTCTCTATTGACAAAGTGGGACGTCCCAAAGCAGTGTCAGAGAAAAAACGAGGGGTGGTAACAGCATAAAAACAAACTTCACCCCAAAACACAAAACAGCACTCCTCCAACGGAGGAGTTGCAACTCTAAACAGCCGCCTGCAAAACCTTGCGGCCGAAAGAGGCATCCGAAGATGCACCTACATCAACTTTGTAGAATTTTGTGAAAGTGTGAGCGGACGACCAAGTCGCCGCTTTACATAGTTGGGAAACAGACGCTTGATGTCGGAAAGCCCAAGAGGCACCTATTGCCCTGGTCGAATGCGCCGTGACAGGAAAGGGGGGCGCCTGACCCTTTAAGGCGTAAGCCTGGATTACTATCTGTCGGATCCACCTAGAGATGGTGGCCGATGAGACTGCTTGGCCCTTCTTGGGACCAGCCACCGAAACAAACAGTGAGTCTGACTTCCGGAACAGGGAAGTAGCAGATATGTATACTCTCAAAGCTCGGACAACGTCCAAGGAATGCAACGCCGACTCCTTAGGATTCGACGGCTGAGGACACAAGGATGGAAGTACAATGTCTTCGTTGAGATGAAAAGCCGAAACGACTTTCGGAAGAAAGGAAGGCTGCGGCCGCAGCACCACCTTATCCTTGTGGAAAATCAAATAGGGAGCCTTGCAGGACAGGGCTGCCAGCTCAGAGACTCGTCTGACGTAACAGCCACCAAAAAGACCACCTTCTGAGAAAGTGTCAACAGGGGAATATCTCTAATATTCTCAAACGGTGCCTTCTGAAGCACCGAGAGGACCAGGTTCAAGTCCCACGGAGGTAACGGGGGCCGGACCGGAGGGGCCACATGTCGAACCCCCTGCACAAATGTACTCACGAGAGAGTGAGTCACCAGGGGTCGCTGAAAAAAGACAGCCAGGGCAGAAATCTGTCCCTTAATCGTACTTAGGGCAAGCCTTTGGTCTACCCCATGCTGTAAAAACAGCAGGATTCTGGAAACCAAATAGGTACGTGGATGCCATTTCATTTCCTCACACATGGAGATGTAGGCCCTCCAAGTGCGGTGATAGACCTTCCTAGAGGACGGTTTCCGAGCACTTCTCATAGTAGAGATTACTGAGTCTGACAGGCCCCGATCTCTCAGTACCTGGTTCTCAACAGCCATGCCGTTAAAGCCAATGACTGTAAAGCAGGAGGGAATATGGGACCTTGCGATAGCAGGTCCTTCCGTAGTGGTAGGCGCCAGGGGACGTCTGCTACCAGACGTACTAGATCGGCGTACCAAGGACGCTGAGGCCAATCTGGAGCGATTAGGATCATTGGAATTCCCTCTGCCTCCACTCTGCGGAGCAGAAGAGGAAGAAGCCTTAAGGGAGGGAAGGCATAGATTAGCCGATACTGACCCCACGATGCTACCAACGCGTCTGTTGAGTCTGCCCATGGGTCTCTTGACCGGGCCACAAACCTCAATACCTTCCGATTGAGTCGGGAAGCCAGAAGATCTACGTCTGGTGTGCCCCATCTTTGGCAGAGGAGTTGGAACACCTCCGGGTGTAAGGACCATTCTCCCTGGTCCAGCATCTGGCGGCTCAGGTAGTCCGTCTGCCAGTTTTCCACACCCGGAATGTACACGGCCGACAGTGCCGGTACGCTCCTCTCTGCCCACTTCAGGATGTGAGCGATCTCCGATGCTGCAGCTGAGCTTCTTGTTCCTCCTTGATGATTGACATATGCCACTGCTGTGGCGTTGTCTGACTGGATCCTGACTGGACGCCCTTGCAGTCTCTGAGACCATTTGAAGAGGCACAGCTTGATCGCCCGGATCTCCAGGACATTGATCGGCAGGAGGGCTTCCTCTGGGGTCCAGCGACCTTGCGCCGACTGGACACCCCAGACTCCCCCCCAACCTGTAAGGCTGGCGTCCGTCGTGATCACTATCCAGTAAACCGGAAGAAATGACTTCCCGGCCATTAGAGCCGGTGCTGTCAGCCACCATACCAGGGATCTCCTGACTAGGTGGCTCACTCGGATTTGATAATCCAGAGATGAAGGGCATCTGTTCCATCTGGACAGAACTTCCTTCTGTAACACTCGAGTGTGGTATTGAGCATATGGAACCGCCTCGAAGGAGGCTACCATGAGGCCCAACACTCGCATGCAAAAACGGAGTGACGACCAATTCCTGGAAGTCAGCTGCCGTACTGCAGCCCGGAGGGTCTGCAACTTCTCCACCGGGAGGAATACATTTGCCTCTGAGGAATCCAGAATCAACCCCAGGTACACTAGGCGTTGAGTGGGCACCAATACTGACTTTTGCGTGTTTAGTATCCAACCACAGTCTCGAAGAGTCTGACAGGTAATGGACACGCTTACCTCTAATTCTGAGCTTGAAGGGGCCTTCAGCAGAAGGTCGTCCAAGTAACCTGTGATAGCGATACCCCGCTGTCTTAGAAGTGCCAGAATCGGAGCGAGCACCTTGGTGAACGTCCTGGGTGCTGAGGCAAGGCCAAACGGGAGGGCCACAAACTGGTAGTGGTTCTTCCCGATAGCAAATCGCAGAAACCTCTGGTGTCTGGAGTATATGGGGACATGCAGGTATGCGTCCTTGATGTCCAAGGAGGCCAGAAAGTCCCCCGGATGGAGAGCTGTGACTACGGATCGAACCGACTCCATCCGAAATCTTTGTACCTTCACAAAGCAATTGAGGGCTCTGAGATCCAAGATTGGACGAACCCCCTCCTTCTTTGGCACAATGAACAGATTTGAGTAAAAACCCTGACCCCGTTCCTGTTCTGGAACTGGAATAACTACCCCGCGTTCCAGTAGACCCTGGACCGCCCCATACAGGGCCTCCCGACGGGTCGGTAGTAGCTGGAGATTGGAGGTGATGAATCTGTCTGGTGGACAAGAGAGAAATTCTATCTTGTAGCCTGAGGAGATTACTTCGCAAACCCACCTGTCGGAGACTAGAGCAGTCCACTGAGTCGCAAATTTGCGAAGACGTCCCCCCACCTGAGAGCTGGGTGGGGGCGGACCTTCATGTGGACGCAGATTTGTCCGCAGGCTTGTTGGGTCTGCGGGACCAAGGACGCTTTTGTCCTTGGGCAGGCGCTTTATCGGCCTGGGGTCTTTTCCCTGTCGCCTTAAGGGGGCGAAAAAAACGCTTACGTGCAGTAAAGGAGGGCCCTTGCCCTTGGCGTGGTCCCTTACCCTTGCTAGTTTGGGGAAGCAAAGTGCTTTTACCTCCTGTGGCATCCTTGATGATGTCATCCAGAGAAGCCCCAAAAAGTCTGTCGCCCTTAAAAGGCAGATCCAATAGGGCTTTCTTGGAAGTCTGGTCCGCAGACCAGCCCTTTAGCCAGATCAGGCGGCGTATTGCTACTGCATAAACCGAAGCTCTTGACAGCAGGGGAATAGTATCCATGTCTGACTCACAGACAAACTTAAGGCCCTGGACCAACTGGTCGGCCAAAGTTATCTCATTAGGAGGAGCATCTCGCTCCTTTAACCCCTGGAGTAGCAATTTTGCCCATTCAGTAAGTGTCTGAGACACTAGGGCCCCCGCCAATGCCGGGCGTACTGCCGAGCCTACCACTGAGTATAGGTAGCGAGCGAGTGCTTCAGCCTTCTTATCCACAGGGTCCTTGAAAACAGGAGCCCCTTCTACTGGAATAGTGGTGGCTCTATTAAGTCTGGACACCGAAGGGTCCACTATAGGGGGAGAGGTCCATATCTTCAGAAAACTCTCCTCAAAGGGGTACCGTACTGCAAACCTCTTTGGGGCTGTAAAGACCCTCAGTGGGTTCTCCCATTCCTTGTATAAGAGTTTGTCAAAATAAGACACACAAGGGAACACCTTAGCAGTGCGGGCAGGTTTACGAAACCCAAAGGGGACTGGAGTATCTGCTACTTCTTCAGTCCTTTCCAACTTTAGTGTATCCCGCACTGCAGTAATAAGGTCAGATACCAAAGCCGTCTCGCGTACTGACCTGGACTTCGAGTCCTCCTCACTGTCCGATCGGTCACGGTCTGCAGTCTCTGATGCATCAGAATATGGGCCATGAGCCGTAGCTGGACCTGGTTCTGCATCAGAAATATCCCCAGAAGATTGCAGGGGACGGGGGCGTTTATTACCCCCTGTATTCCCGTGTGCTGCTTCCACCCTGGCAGCAAACACCTCTAGGATTGCCGACATAGCGTCCATAGACACCTCAGGGACACCAGCTGCTAAATCTGGTGTTTCAGGGGAGAAGACCTCTGGCTCAGATGCCATGCTGACCACACGCTGACACTCACAGGGCTCCAGGCAAGATATCAATAGGCCACCCTCCTGTGCTGCAGAGATGCTGGGTTACCCAGAGGACTCACCACCCTGGATAGGTACTGCTATGCTGCGCCTGTGATGCTGTCCCCTTGCTGCTGTGTCAGTCTGCTTCTTTTATCAGCACTTCCTGTGTGAATTTTCGCGCCAGTGTAATGCACCCTAGAGGCCGGAGGCTCTCGCAAAATGGTTGCCAAAAACGTCTGTATGGAAGATAATGTGGGCTCTAAGAAAATGGCCGCCGACAGAAGATAGAGGTCAGGCAGCCATAGCCCACAAAAAGATGGCCGCCGAACGGCAATATCTGCATACAGGGTGGACAAACATGGCCGCCGATCACCTGATAGGGGCCAGTGGGTGTGGCCGAACCACAGGAAGATGGCCGCCAGGCAGTTACAAGAGGCCAAACTTGGCATGGACCACCTCAAAATGGCCGCCGACAGCATGGAGACACAGAAACACAGGTAAGCAAAAAATGACATTTCTTTTAAATGTTAGTTACAGCCAGCCCCGCTCCAGTGGGACCCCCTAGGTGACCCCCAGCACCCAGCAACCTTTAGCTAGAAGCCCAGGGAGGAGGGAAAGGCAGGGAGAGAGGGAAGAAAGGGGCCACAACCACTTACTTGATCTCTCCAGGAATGTCCAGCTAAATCACCCAGCCGAGGCAGGGGAGTTTTACTTACCTATCCTGCATGTATTCTGCTGGAAGACATTCCAAACAGATCATCGTCCGCGCACGGAAGGTGACTGTTGGCCAGGCATGCTGTGATTGGACCCAGAAGGGACGATCATATGTATGCCCTGGAGCATGACGCTCACCGGACAGGCAGCTGCGACTCGGCCGTAAGGTCAGCCGAAGCTGAGCGGTCCGATGCAAGCCTTGGAGCGTAAGCTCACTGGCCAGGCTGCTGCGACTCGGCCGTAAGGTCAGCCGAAGCTGAGCGGTCCGATGCAGGCCCCGGAGCGTAGGCTCACCGGCCACCCGTGGAGCGACGGGCATGTCGTGGAAAACCCAGCGCGTAGCTAGGGTCGGCACACGCTCGATGGCCGAAACTGGGGAGACTACAAGGATCGAGGATCCAGCCTGTCACCCAGTCGGCAGTTGATCGAAGATCGCAGGAAACAACAAATGTAGCAAAAAAAATAAAAATAAAAAATATATATATATCTTTTTTCCCCGGACCAATGGGCCCGAAGGGAGCCATGTCCTACTCCTTGCTAGACAGAAAAAAACTGATCTGCGATGTGCAGACTGAGAGGGTATACCCAGAGGGTCCGCCCCCTGGGCGGTACTGTAGAAGGTGTGATGCAACACTTTTTACAAGTTTTTCTGCCTAGTCACTCCTAATTAACGGATAATACCCACTTTGTCAATAGAGAAGCTGTGTCGGTCCATGGACGAAAGAGTAACATATATAGTATGTGCAATAAACATATTGAACATGTCTATACTGTGCAGAGAGCCGAAGCGCACATACCATGAGAGCGCGGGAGGACACCGGAGCCCCCGGCGGAAACCCGCGCCGACCCAGAGAGTATAATACATACATATACTGTGAATGTATCTGGAGTCGTGCATAAACATATTTTGTACGTTTATATCATGTATGGCACTGAAACACAGCATTGGAACGTGGGGGGACACCCACGCAGACACAGAGACCAATAACACATACATACACTGTGAATGTATGCAGTGTAGAGGTATAGGATGAGTTTAAATTATGGCGCAGAGGCGCATAATCTTCTCTGTATCATTCCAACCTGCTTGACTGTGCTGCCGAAGCAGCATGCAGGTAACAGGTAACCTCTGATCCTCAGACCGTGTGTCTGTCAGAGCTCAGAGCGTTCCCCAGAAAATGGCAGGAAACCACAGGTGCAGAGACCCTGTTGTTGCCTCAGGACATCACACAGAAGGCTCACAGGGACTATAGACATAAATGAATAAAGTCCCCCCCCACCATGCTGCACCGACCAGGGGGAGGGAAACACTGTGTACCACTGTATCATCCATGCTGCTCTTGACGCAGCGTGTGAGGAACACAGTGAGGAAGCTGTGTAAAAGAAAAGCTTGAAGGAACCAAGGGAAACAGCGTCCACCTGAGGTACCTCAGCCACAGCACCCAGCTTGAGAGTGTTCCTCACATCAATGAGTTGACTTACAAGCGCCCTGTCATTCACTGACACAGAACTGGAGTCTTCCTCACAAGGGAATGTCCTGTTCATAAACACATATTCAGAGCTAGGGTCCTGAGCACAGTAGCTAGGCCCATATCTGAATCAGAGCACTCCTTCACTAAAGATTTTTGTGGGGAGAGGGGGCTTAGAGCTCCTTTCACTCGCACACCGCTTCCATTCTGACAAGGAATGATTCCAGGACTGCCGACAACTGGTCCATAAGAACCGCAGGTGCAGGAAACATATGAACATGTTTAACTGTGCAGCACTGCCAGTTGCCCCAGGCAAGTGTGGAGAGCAGGTGTATCAGACTCCATAACGCCACCCTCTGAGACCTTATACACTAAATAAGGAATATACAGTCCACCCACTGGCTACGCTGAGGCTGAGGAGGGGATACCCGGAGGACTCACCAACCCTTAAGGACCGCTCAGTCCTGCTGAAGAAACCTCGCTGTGAGCCTGAGGAGAGTGAAGAAACTGAGGAGATTGTATGGAGATTCGCACCGCAGCGCCGCCGCTAGAGGCCGAAACCGAAAGTAAATCCGCGGCGGCTACAAGAAAATGGCCACCGGCCGCAGCTATAACTGCTCCATTGAACCACGCCAAGATGCCCATGGAGCACAAAATTCAAAGCTCTAATGCGTGCTAATGGCGCACGCAACAACCACCTCAAACAGCGCACGCAATAATCACCTCACACACCAGAAAAACTGCCCCTCTCTCCAGAACCCACTACAGACATGAACGTCCAGCCAGGCCAGAGTGACCCCCAAGCACCCCCACAGTACAGGGTGCAGAGAGCAGCATAACAGGGGGGAGACAGGGAGAAACCCCCCATATAAAGAAACACAGCCAGCATGTACTCATCTGCAGTAGGAGAGACTACAAGATCTACTAGTCCCAAAAACAAAAGGAAAAAAACAATATATCCAATGACCTACAATGGTCTTTTTTGACCACTTTTTCATCCCACTTTTGGTGGGTCAACAAAATAATAAGGAAACATTGGTCGGTTCTTAAGAGTGATAAGGTCCTGGGGCCCACGCTCCCCGATTGTCCTAAAATCTTATACAGAAGAAATCAAAACCTAAAAGACCTGGTGGCACCGAGTGTGGTTGACCCCCCACCCAAAATTCATGTTTGCCCATTTAAAAGTTTTTTTTCCGTGTAAGAGATGCAAGGTCTGCAGAACATCCAGAACTTTGAAAACTTCTACCTTCACCTCGCATACTACCTCCCAAGAATATAATATATCTGACTTCATTACCTGCGGCACTATAGGGGTAATTTACCTCTTACGTTGCCCGTGAGGTTTCCAATACATTGGGAGGAAAACCCGAGCTCTGAAAGTGAGAATATGGGAACACCTGTCCAACATACGCAGGGGGTTTAAAAAACAGTGTTTCATGGCACTTTCGTCAGTGCTACAACAGAGATCCCTCAGTATTGGAAGTAGTGGGCATAGAGAGATATGTTCCACACTGGAGAGGGGACAACCTGAAACGTCAAATTTCACGCAGAGAGACTCGGTAAATTTTTGATATGCAGTGTTATAGCCCTTGGGGCCTTAACATCGAATGGGATATAAACTGCTACATTAACAACAGTTGATTTTTTATTGGTCCCATCAAAACCACCTGCCCCATTTACAGTCTCCTTTTTGGCCAACTGCTTTGCCTCTCTATATTAATTTATATATTTTTTCCTCTCTTTTTCCCACCCAAATCCCCTTCAGTCCCTCCCCCCTTCTCTGTACTTAGATGTACAATTGGTTCCATCTAGGGGGGTCTTGTGGGGTGATATATACATGATAGGTGATACATCCTTTTGGGCGATTAAAATGTATATTTTTATTTTATTTTTTTCTCTTTGTATACTGACAGATTGGGTCATTCTCAGTATATATTGTAATGTTTGGGGGTTGTTAGCTCAAGTGTAGCACTTGCTAGCGAGAACAGTCCCACACAAATGTTTCCTTTTGAGGGCTTGTTGGCCCACTTTTATTAAAAAGAATCAAACAAAGTTCCAGAAATGAAAACAAATGTGGTTTCCCTTGCAGGGGGTTTTCATCATCAACATTAATTGGTTGTATGTTCAGCCTCCTGGCTCACACATGCAAAAGTGCAAATGAAAATACAGAGCCGCCTGGCTCTATTCAGCAGCAGCAGCACCACTGCTCAGGCTCCCGCATGGAGCCCTCCTGACTCCTGTCAGCAACCTCAGACTCAGGTCTCTGGGTTTCACAGTGCAGCCTGCACTCTCTAGCTTCTCTATCTATTCCAGTTCACACCTGCACACTGGGTTCTCCCTTGCAAGCCTGGTCTCCTCGGGAGGGTGGAGCCCAGAACCATGGTCAGGTGTCTACAAATAGGCCAGCACACACCTGACCAGTCAGTGTGCTGGTAAATATCAAAATCTGGACCCAGGACTGGGGATTTCATCCCACCCGGATCTCTAACAAATCCCCGGGCTCCAGGTCCCAAAGTGGACTTTATTCAAGACCGAGGAAACTGAAACGCCAGTTTCCTCTGTACATCACAAACTCCCTGGAGCCCCTCAACCCATCCAGTTGAGAATTCTGGGTCACTACACTGGTGGGGTACCACACTACCACAATATATGATTTGGTTTTATATGTATATGTTATTGTATAACCCTTCCAGTGCCCGTTTGTATTACTGACACTGGCAGGGTGAGCAGGTAGGAATTTGATGAAATTTTGAATTCTTCCCGTTTTATAATATAATTTTTAATAATGTTTTTTAATGATATTTCCATATTTTAAATCAGATTTTTATCTTGAGTATGGCTGTAATCAATTTAATGGGTATTGGTATATGTATTTGTCACATTTCTCCTTTTTTTTCAGCCAGCACGGTGATAAACATCCTCTGAATATAGATTGACATTTGTACGTATGTATATCCATGCTAGATAAGACACACATAGTCAACATATATTGCGGTTTTGTTGTTCCGTTGTATGCTTACTGTGTTTGAGGTCTTGTACGCCACGGAGCAGAGGAGCTGATAGCTCTATCGGGTTTCCGGTGTCACTGTCCTGCTCTTCCTATATAAAGTGTGGTGAGTGACGTCTTGATCCAGCCTCCTTTCCCAGTCGACGCCTCTTACGGAGAAACGCAGCGTAGGGCGGAGCTCAGGATCCTGACGTCACCACGCCCCCAGCTGATTGGCTCGAGCCGTGTCAGGGTTCAGTGCCGTTTTGAAAGTTTTGTTTTACCTTCTTGTGGATGTCAGCCTACCCATTTTTTAACATTAAAGGGTACTCTGTTTTTTTACCAAATTTACTGCACCATGAAGTTCTTTTATTTCTCCCTTTGAACCTGGTACTTACCACGCTACACGAGCGTTCCCACTGACGGAAGGTGCACTGATAGCCTCAGATCGGTGAGCGGAGTGAGGACTCAGATGACCACATTGCTGACACCCGAATCTGGTGTATGTGCTGAGCAGTGTTGCCAACCCCCCCAAGTGAAATTTACTGACAAGATGCCTAAAAATTACGAACACCTCACATTTTTTGCTGACGCTTCAAAACAGCACCTAAAATGTCTGTTTTCAGTGCTAAACTGTGCAACTTTTAGTATTTAAACTATAAACATGTTGCTAGTGCTATTAGCAATGTGTTTAAGTTAAACAAAAGTCAAAAACTGAATTTCTCCATTTACATGAAGGTCCGGTTAACATAACACAGCCAGCACAGAGTTCTGCATTACAGTGCAAGGGAGAACTCTGCGAATCTTGATGTAAAGGACGATGCCACAGATCACGATCTAAGGGGGAACTCTGATGTAAGGGGGGCTCTGCGCTGCCATTTACATCAGAGTTCCCACTTACATCAGGGTCCGCAGAGTTCTACCTTGCACTATAAGAGGAAATCCTGCAGACTCTGATGTAAAGGGGAACATTGGGAAATCTAATGAGGGGGGGGGGGACTCTGGTGACCAGAGATTACCTTTCGCAGAGTGAATACACTAACGTAAGGAGGGTTACTGATACAAGGGTTAACCTTTATTTCAGTGCCCCCTTACATTATTGTGTTCACTCTCCCCCCTTAAATCAGTGACCCCCCCCCTCAGACTGACCTCCTCTCAGGTGCACCGTGCAGGGCTCAGTCAGGCAACTCCAGCTTGGCGGCACACATCTAACTTCTCTCGTAATCCCCAATCTGGCGGCGCTCCCACTCTTGACTCCTCTACTGGCTCCCCCTCAGAGACTGCAGACATGATAAAAGATGAGATGGTCAGAGACTGCAGACATGGTACAGGAGATGGTCAGAGACTGCAGACATGGTACAGGAGATGGTCAGAGACTGCAGACATGGTACAGGAGATGGTCAGAGACTGCAGACATGGTACAGGAGATGGTCAGAGACTGGAAACATGGTACAGGAGATGGTCAGAGACTGCAGACATGGTACAGGAGATGGTCAGAGACTGCAGACATGGTACAGGAGATGGTCAGAGACTGCAGACATGGTACAGGAGATGGTCAGAGACTGGAAACATGGTACAGGAGATGGTCAGAGACTGCAGACATGGTACAGGAGATGGTCAGAGACTGGAGACATGGTACAGGAGATGGTCAGAGACTGGAGACATGGTACAGGAGATGGTCAGAGACTGGAGACATGGTACAGGAGATGGTCAGAGACTGGAGACATGGTACAGGAGATGGTCAGAGACTGGAGACATTGTACAGGAGATGGTCAGAGACTGGAGACATGGTACAACAGATGGTCAGAGATTGCAGACATGGTACAGAAGATGGTCATGGGGACAGGATACAGGAGATGGTTATGCAAACAGGATACACACAAGCGGACAGGATACAGGAGATATCAGAGAGACAGCAGACAGAGATTGCATACAATGATTTTGTACAATCTCACCACTGCCATTTTTTGTCTGGAAACCGCTGCCTTTGCCTGTCTGACAGCACGGGGGAAACCACAGGTCCACCTGAGCCCCCTCCTTTATCAATGAATCATCCCAGCCTGGCTGTCTCCCTGCTCACCCTCACACAGTGACAGTCACACAGTCGACTCAAGATAGTAGTCTAGTAGTTGGACAGACAGTGAGTGTGACAAGTTGTCACACTCACTGTCTGTCCAACTACTAGACTAGTCTGCTCTTCCTCTGACTGACTCACCAGATCAAAGACATCAGGCACAGCAACGGCAGGCAGCAGGCTCCACACACATCACTCACTCAGTTTGGCAAGCTGGCAGGGGTCCGTCCGTTGCGGTGTGTGTGCTCTGTTATCTGTATTTAGGCTCCCTCCTCTCACAGACCGTGACACATGCAGCTCTGCTCTCCACTCTGAGGCTCCTCCGTCCTGCCTGTTCATAGGCTGGCGGGAAATGACTTCATTGGCTGCGCGGCGGGTGGGCTGGGCAGAGGCTTTGCAGGAGTCAGACTCGGTGGCTCAGGATCGGATCTTCTCGGGGATTTCCATAATTGCGCATGCGCAGTTCTGACCCCGAGCCGATCGTCGCCATTTTTACTGGCACCTTTCCCTTACTACGGACTTTTACGTACAGGGAAAAAGTGCCTTGTTTTAACGAACTGTCCGTAATTCTACGTACGGTTGGCAACACTGGTGCTGAGCTCGTTTGGTCTCCGTGACAGGGACCCATCTGCTCTGGTAAGCGGCCTTTTTGTACATTTCTGCTGAACCGAAGTTTGCATTGAAGATCTACAATCTCCTGTCATATATTGGTTGTCTGCTTCATCAACCGACACTTCTCTGCCTATGTGAATTTATTTTTTTTGTGTGATAAAATCCGGCAGTGGAAGTGAATGGACTCCCTGCTTTTTACACATTCACTTATTTTTTTTATTCACCTGGATGTGAATCCAGAGGATTTGTATATATAATATCAACTTTTAAATATATATATATATATATATATATATATATATATATATATAAAAATATAATTGCTTCTGGCACGTTGTTTGCTATTCACAGGGTTGCGCATTTATTAATATTTTTCACAGGAGAGACTACTTACCTGTCCCTTTCAGGGACCCACTGGCTTGTTTCAGACAGACCTATCACAGAGCAGTACTGCGTAGCTGTCGGCCCGGTCCACCGCGAGAGATACAGTCAGTCAGGCACTGTTCAATCTTGAGAGGACCGTGGGAGCATGAAAGCTACCCGGCCACCCCTGGAGTCATGGGGCATGTCGTGAACTGAGTCTCACGCACACAAGGCGAGGATCAGCACGCTCGATGGTCGGGCAGGGAAGACTACGAGGATACCAGTGTGCCCAACCTGTTGCCCAGCCGACAGTTGATTGAAGGTCTCAAAAATAAAATAATAAAATTCCCAAAGGAATACAATTTAAAAGTAAAATCTTCCAGGAGACTGGCTCCTGAGAGAGCCACGTCTTCTCCTTCTGCTAGGCAGGTGGGAGGGTAATGTCCGGAGGGACCGCCCCCCTGGGCGGGGCTGTTCAGCTCTGGTTTGTTCTAGAATGTATGTTTCTAACAATCTAACATTCTGCCTAGATCTTCTCCTGCGAGCAGGGACATATACCCACACGTTTACAGTATCCAGCTGTGTCAGTCCATGGACGATAAGAGAAAAGATGTTATATTCCCGCAACTTGTGGCAAAATATAAAAAATATTCCATGGACTCAACATGCCTCTCAGTAAATAGCTTGGGGTGTCGAATTTCCAAAATGGGGTCATTTGGGTGGGTTTTGTGCTATTTTGGCATTTTATGGCCTTCGAAACTGTGATGGGTAGTGAGGAGTGAAATCAAAAATTTGCGCCCTTAAAAATCTTTAAGGCGGTGCTTGGTTTTCGGGGGTCCCGTACGCGGCTAGGCTCCCAAAAAGTCCCACACATGTGGTATCCCCATGCTCAGGAGAAGCAGCAAAATGTATTTTGGGGTGCAATTCCACATATAACCATGGCATGTGTGAGCAATATATCATTTAGTGACAACTTTTTGTAAAAAAAAATTATTTGTTGTCATTATTCAATCACTTGGGATAAAAAATAAATAAATATTCAATGGGCTCAACATGCCTCAGCAATTTCCTTGGGGTGTCTACTTTCCAAAATGGGGTCATTTGGGGGGGGGGGGGTTTGAACTGCCCTGCCATTTTAGCACCTCAAGAAATGAGATAGGCAGTCAAATTAAAAGCTGTGTAAATTCCAGAAAATGTACCCTAGGTTGTAGACGCTATAACTTTTGCGCAAACCAATAAATATACGCTTATTGACATTTTTTTTTACTAAAGACATGTGGCTGAATATATTTTGGCCTAAATGTATGATTAAATTGAGTTTATTATATTTTCTACTTTTTGTTATAAGAAAAATCGAATTTTTTTCCAAAATTCTCAGTCTTTTTCCCTTTATATCGCAAAAAAAAAAAAAAAATCGCAGAGGCAATCAAGTACCATTAAAATAAAGCTCTATTTGTGGGAAGAAAAGGATGCAAATTTTGTTTGGGTACAACATGTCCGCACAATTTCCAGTTAAAGCAGCGCAGTGCCAAATTGTGAAATCACCTCTGGTCATTATGGTCCGGTCCTTTAGTGGTTAAAGGATCACTAAAGACAATTTTTTTTTTTTTTTTTAAACAAACATGTTATACTTCCCTCCACTGAGCAGCTCGTTTTGCACAGAGAGGCCCTGAACCTGGTCTTCTGGGGTCCCTCGGCGGTTGTACCCACTCCTCCCCGCAAGAACTCAACACCTTCATGCGAGCGAGCTTGCATGGTGATGAGTTCTTGTGGATGCGCTTCCGTGATACAGCCGGCGGCCGTAGCCGCTCACTGTATCACTCGCCCCTGCCCCCCTGCATCATTGGATGTGATTGACAGCAGTGCGAGCCAATGGCTGCGCTGCTTTCAATCCATCCACTGTAGCCAATCAACGGCCAGGCTGAGCGGCGAAAAGGATGTCGGGGGCGAGCGGAGCACTTTCCAGGGCTCAGGTAAGTAAAACGAGGGGGCTGGGGGGGGGGCCGTATTGTCTGATCTTTTTTCGCCTTAATGCATAGGATGCATTAAGGTGAAAAAACATGTACAGTGCCTTGCGAAAGTATTCGGCCCCCTTGAACTTTTCATCCTTTTGCCACATTTCAGGCTTCAAACATAAAGATATAAAATTTTAATTTTTTGTGAAGAATCACCAACAAGTGAGACACAATTGTGAAGTGGAAAGAAATCCATTGGATTTTTGAAACTTTTTTAACTAAGAAAAAAATGAAAAGTGGGGCGTGCAAAATTATTCGGCCCCCTTGCGTTAATACTTTGTAGAGCCACCTTTTGCTGCGATTACAGCTGCAAGTCGCTTGGGGTATGTCTCTATCAGTTTTGCACATCGAGAGACTGAAATTTTTGCCCATTCTTCCTTGCAAAACAGCTCGAGCTCAGTGAGGTTGGATGGAGAGCGTTTGTGAACAGCAGTTTTCAGCTCTTTCCACAGATTCTCGATTGGATTCAGGTCTGGACTTTGACTTGGCCATTCTAACACCTGGATACGTTTATTTGTGAACCATTCCTTTGTAGATTTTGCTGTATGTTTGGGATCATTGTCTTGTTGGAAGATAAATCTATGTCCCAGTCTCAGGTCTTTTGCAGACTACAACAGGTTTTCATCCAGAATGGTCCTGTATTTGGCTGCATCCATCTTCCCCTCAATTTTAACCATCTTCCCTGTCCCTGCTGAAGAAAAGCATGCCACCACCATGTTTGACAGTGGGGATGGTGTGTTGAGGGTGATGAGCTGTGTTGCTTTTACGCCAAACATATCGTTTTGCATTGTGGCCAAAAAGTTCGATTTTGGTTTCATCGGACCAGAGCACCTTCTTCCACATGTTTGGTGTGTCTCCCAGGTGGCTTGTGGCAAACTTTAGACAAGACTTTTTATGGATATCTTTGAGAAATGGCTTTCTTCTTGCCACTCTTCCATAAAGGCCAGATTTGTGCAGTGTACGACTGATTGTTGTCCTGTGGACAGACTCTCCCACCTCAGCTGTAGTTCTCTGCAGTTCATCCAGAGTGATCATGGGCCTCTTGGCTGCATCTCTGATCAGTCTTCTCCTTGTCTGAGCTGAAAGTTTAGAGGGACAGCCAGGTCTTGGTAGATTTGCAGTGGTCTGATACTCCTTCCATTTCAAAATGATCGCTTGCACAGTGCTCCTTGGGATGTTTAAAGCTTGGGAAATCTTTTTGTATCCAAATCTGGCTTTAAACTTCTCCACAACAGTATTACGGACCTGCCTCGTGTGTTCCTTGGTCTTCATGATGCTCTCTGCGCTTTCAACAGAACCCTGAGACTATCACAGAGCAGGTGCATTTATACAGAGACTTGATTACACACAGGTGGATTCTATTTATCACCATCAGTCATTTAGGACAACATTGGATCATTAAGAGATCCTCGCTGAACTTCTGGAGTGAGTTTGCTGCACTGAAAGTAAAGGGGCCGAATAATTTTGCACGCACCACTTTTTAGTTTTTTATTTTCTAAAAAAGTTTAAAATATCCAATAGATTTCGTTCCACTTCACAATTGTGTCCCACTTGTTGGTGATTCTTCACAAAAAAAAAAAAAATTTATATCTTTATGTTTGAAGCCTGAAATGTGGCAAAAAGATGAAAAGTTCAAGGGGGCCAAATACTTTCGCAAGGCACTGTACCTTTAAGAATGTTTAGATTAATAGGAGTAAGCTAGCAATAACTTATTCAATGAAATATATTTTGAAATTTAGACCACAGATACACTAACTCTTACTTGTCTTGCCATCCATGGTATTGATCTTTGCTCTCTTGTGAATTTTTAGTATCGGACACTTCTGGGTTCATCTTAGGTCTGTCTCCCCTACTATTTCACTAGTCCAGGGCCACACATTTGTCCCTAATCACATATAACAGCTGGATAAGTGAGGACATGCGAACATTCATGGCTCCTGTCAGCCTGACATTGATTTGTACAGGCTGCTAACCATGGTTGTTTGAAACCACCTGTGCTGTCTGCCGCAGAAATATGCTGATTCTTGGACATCTGAATAAGCGCTAAAGATCAAAGGCATGGCAGCAACATAGGTAGGTAATAATACATTTGCTTTTTATTTCTAGGCTCCATAGTTGTTCTAACTAGTGTACTTACATCTGCTTGGAGCTCAGCTACAAACAAAAAAAAGTTATAGACAAATCAGTGTTTACACAATACTTAATTATACCAGACACTGCTTTATAGGTTTACATCACTCAAATACGAATACATATTTGTAGCACAATAAATTAATGTACCAGAATCTAGGGTTTGCAAGGACAAAAATAGTTGGAAAGCGTGTTCGATTTGTTTGAAAGCAACCTAGTTTACTTTGCATTAAGTAGACTTTTGTAACTGTGCAGAGAGAAAGACCAATGCTGCAAACCATGCATTAAGCACGGTTGTGGGGGGTATGAAAAGTATTGTAAAACTACTGCAACATAATGAGCTTTTGTCCTTACAACGGTACAGTAATGTTAGTTTTCTTGCTAAAATGGATTAACATACTTTCTGGACTTAAAGGTATTTGTCATAATACATTAACCAGTAAATCCAGCATATAAGGCCACAGCCAGTGTCGCAATAACGAAAAAGACCCGGTTTATCAGGTGACAATGAAACTAGACGGCTGGTTTGTAGCAATAGTCCCAATACACTAATATGAAAGCCTGAAAAGCCGAGGAAAAAAAAGGAAAATTGACTTGCTGGTAAATTACAGCAAAAGACCAAAGGAATTTTGACTTGCCTGTAAATTCCATTATTGGAGTACAGTACATTCATAGATTCTGGGTTATAGGCTGGTACCTTCAGGTGATTGGGTGCAGGCAAAGCTTTTGAGGACACCTGTGGGTCCTTCATATAACACTATCCCAGTCCGAGTCCATGGTTTTGTAGCAAGCAATGCAGAGTAACAGGATTAAAAAGGGAGGGTGTCCTGTACTGTACTCCAAGATATGGAATTTACAGGCAAGTCAAAATTCCTTTTATATTTATCGTACAGGATACAGACTAAATATTCATAAACTCCCTAAGCATTGAATGAAAAAGGTGGGCAACAACTAGGCAAACAAAACTGGGTAATCAGGCCCAACAGAGGAGATCAACAAACCCAATTTCAGAGTGTCGCTACAAGAATCTTGCATCCAAAGGCTGCAGAAGAATGGACATACGCCTGGTAGAACTTTGACAAGGTATGAACAGATGACCAGGTGGTTGCCTCCAAAGCTGGACAACAGAGGGTTAAAGTCTAAATGCCCAGGAAACCCCCACCAATCTGGTGAAGCAAGCACATAGGAGTACTGGTGGAGCTTTTTCTTTGAAAATGTAAGTTCTTTAGATCTAGTGAAGGATCAACACCTAAGGAAGGATGGCGTTTGGCATAAGCTTACTTTGGCTTTGTAAAGTATGAGGAATAGCTCCTTACAAGAGAGGGCCTGCTAGCTCAGACGCATGTCTGAGGTGATAGCAACCAAGAAAGCTACTTCGCAGGAGTGATCATCCTGAAGGGTTCAAAGCCAGAGGTTTTTTTTTTGTTTTGTTTTTTAAACAATTGACCAGGCTGAAACTTGTCCTTTTAAAGTGCTAGAGCCAAGTTTTGGTCAAGACCTGATTATAAGGCTTCATGTACACTTGTAAACCTGAGTTTATGAGCTTTTGGCATTTTTTTATGCCAAAGCTTCTAAACTTAACTCCATAAAAGCCTGTGCATCAATGTACACATAGGCTATTAGCAGAGTTTAGGAGCTGCTGCGGTTAGGTTCAACCTCCCTCTCCTGAACATGGAAAAATTGTGTTCAGGATAGGAACATTTTGACCGCCGGCCACAGGAAAACGCAAAACGTGGCAAAATCCTTTTTGCGTTTTCCTGCGGTCAATGTAGGCAGGGTGTACATGAAGCCTTAGAAGGCAGGAATATGATGCACAGTGTATTCTATGATAGAAGTGCTTGTGTTCACACCAAGCAAAGGAGGATTTTCAGATAAGATTGAAGATCTTTCAGGCAGAGGCTTTTTTGCTTTAACCAAGGTAGGGATGACAGACTTCGAGACCCCTTTGTCCTTTAAGCCCTAAGCTTCAACAGCCATGCCATTAAAAATAAAGTCTGAGAAGCAGGATGAAATCACTCTTCCATAAAGGCCAGATTTCTGGAGGCAAGACTAATAGTTGTCCTGTGGACAGATTCTTCCATCTGAGCTTTTGGATCTCTGCAGCTCCTCCAGAGTTACCATGGGCCTCTTTGCTGCCTCTCTAATTAATGCTCTCCTTGCCCAGCCTGTCAGTTTAGGTGGACGGCCATGATTTTGGTAGGTTTGCAGTTGTGCCATACTCTTTCCATTTTTGGATGATGGATTAAACAGTGCTCCGTGAGATGTTTAAAGCTATTTTTTTTCATAACCCCACTTTAAACTTCTCCACAACTTTATCCCTGATCTGTCTGGTGTGTTCCTTGGCCTTCATGATGCTGTTAGTTTAATCAAGTTTCTCTACCAAACCGCTGAGGGCTTCACAGAACAGCTGTATTTATGCTGAGATTAAATTACACACAGGTGGACTCTATTTACTAATTAGGTGACTTCTGAAGGCAATTGGTTCCACTAGATTTGACTGAACAAAAATTTCCCAACAAGCGGGAACCGTCTGAATTTTGATCCACCTGTGGTCAGTAAGATTGTAACAAAAGTGAGTCAGTTGCTCATAGCAACTAACCAGGTGTCATACGACAACCAAGACATCTAACCGACTACTATGGGTAACAGCTCCACCTTTGTCACAATTTTCACTCCAGTTTTTTTAAATTAGCCCCTACAAATTATGTTGGTTCATTATTCATTCATATAAAAAGCGTCCCAGTAGAACAACCCTGTTAAAAAGCTAAATGTAAAAAAACTGAAACATTTTGCATTCACTGTATTTTATTAGTGATTTTTTTTTACAATATATTTTATAATTTGCACATTATACCGAGATCATATGTATAACTTTTTTACATGTCAAATTTATAATATACTATATTTTCTTCTTTACAACCAAATAACAAAAGCCGTAACCCCTTAACAAAAAAAATTAAAACATTTTCTTAAAATGTGTAAAGAAAATATCAGAAAACAATGTTAAGTACAGTGTATTTGTGTTTGTTTACATATTAAATTGTATATATTAGGCACATTTTGTTAGCATACAATTAAGCCAGCAATGTATTATTAAATGGTAAATGGCCATATCAAAGAAGTAGATGTTTCTGACACATCCTTGAACAGTCGTCTCGTAATGTAATGTGTACTGGGAGCCTCAGTGGATATGACCAAAATAAAAAAGCTTACATTACTAGCAAGTCAGTGCAGCAAAGGTGCAATCTCTTTCCCATCTTACAGGGCACACAGGATACTGGCCAGATTTGAAACACCACAGCATTACCGGCCTCAGGTTCTGTCTGGAGCTCTTAAGAAAAGCTGTCAATTCTCACAAACATTTTCAAATTAAATAACCAATACCTTATATAAAGTATATACAAAGGTGTAAAAAATTAAAATCTGTTTACAACCAATCATACTGCAGTACAGGCACATAAAAGATATGTTGCATTCCAAAAAATTATTGCACCCTAAAATGATTGAAGTATTTATTTTGCTTGGAGTAGACAATATGTCTGCTTTGCCAATGTTGTACCAGATTACAAGGGACTAGTCATATTGTAGGTCTCAGAGAAAATACGCTAAAAAAGAGTTGTTAGATAATGTTTTCTAGTTTCAGAAATAATTGCACCCAGTTGTTTCTTATAGTGGGCAATGATACTGGTCTATGATGTAGAACCTGATCTCCCAGGCTGTGAAACACTATTCCACTTGAAACATTTGGCACCTGTTGCCTTTGTTTCAGTACAAATATGTCACAAACAATGCAATGATTAATGGTCTGAATAGTGGGAAAACAGAAAATGGACCTCAACTTCAGTGCAATACTACAGTTTACAGTGTTTTTTTTTCTTTTTTTTACTATTCCCTGTCAGGGTTGTTGGTTGAGCCCTGGCTAAGCCCACAAATGACCACCATCACTCCATAGGTAATACAACTTTCTCAAAGGGTTGCTTCACAAAGCTGCACTCACAGGGCCCCTCACTTGTTCACCGTGATAGTCTGCCTGTGGCTGCCTGACAGCTGAAAAGTCCAGTTACCAAACAGCAGAAGGAGAAGGAGATTAGTTCCATCTACTGCAATGTGGAAGCGGATGGTAAAATGTATGACCTCTAGCAGGAGTCAGTTTAGGGAACAAGAGACATATGCCGCTGTGTGGAATAACCCAAGATTCTTCAATAAGCATGAAACATTATTGTGCACAATAGTATTCAAACATTATGAGGTTGATGTACTAAACTGGAGAGTGCAAAATCTGGTGCAGCTACATATGGTAGCCAATCAGCTTCTGACTTCAGCTTGTTCAATTAAGCTTTGACAAAAAAAATAAAAATAGAAGCCGGTTGGTTTCTATGCAGAGCTGCACCAGATTTTGCACGCTTTAGTTTTAGTAAATCAACCCCTTTAGGTCAAATGCAGTCGGGTATTCAATTTTGGCTGCCGTATTTACAGGAAGAAAAAAAAAAAAAAAAGATCGCAAAGAACTGAAATCCAAGATCAAGCACTAACTCTAGACTGAAAAAATTCTAGCACTGTACAGAACAGGGTAAAAGAAAGGCTTTCTAGCCATTTTACTGAACAAGTTGTACAGTAGTTTTTTTTTGTGAAAGCAACACACAAAGAAAAAGTGAAACTTGCAGGAAAAGACACATCCCTCACTATTTCAAGCATCTTGAAATAGGAATGGATGTAGTGGGAGAAACAAAATATGAAGGGCATATAGATTACTACACTGCATTTAAAGAGTGACAATTTAGAACCACATTAGTGACACCTATTTCAAGAGCTGCTCTGATTAGTCAAGCCCTTATAATACCAGCATGGTAAAAAATAAATGATTTACCATAATAAAAGAAAACACCTACATATGCTTTGTTTTCTGCCAGAAACCTTATGGGTTTAATTGGGTTGCCTGAAACCCAATACTGTAAATTACAGTTCAGACACTGGAAATATTTTCCATCAAAAAAAAAATTCCTTTAAAAAAATAATTAACTGCTTTTGAATGCTATTGAACACAAAGTACAATTTTTTTATGCCTAGAAAGAAATCTAGCCCATGAGAGCATTAGATTGCTCCTGACACACCAGTCTGCACTGTATAGTAATGTATACATAGCTGGAGACACAAATTACTTTTTCCTCACACGGTTAAAACAGGGCATCAATTTCCATCATATACAACGACATTATTCAGATATGCTGTGGCAGATTACAGCAAATTCAATTTTAAATGACCACGTTCCCTTTTTGTTAAAATATTACATAAGCCTTGTAATACTTACTTTATAATGCAAACAGAAAAAATATGGTTGACCAAAGAAACCAACAATTTTTTCTGCTCTGACACAAGTAAACTAAAATGTGCCTGGTTGATTTGGGCAACTGAGCTTTGCACTACCTAATTAAGGTGTAAGCATGCAACTACCGTATCACAAATGTATTTCTCTATAGAAAATACAAAATGTAGAGTCTCCCTTTAAGAGCAAATAAAGCTTTTTTTTGTTTCCGTGAAGTGATTGTAAAGTGATAAATATGCACCAATCAAATCATGAACTCCAAAAGAGGAACAATTTTTATAATGCATTTCCGGGGGAAACTATTTCTAATAAGGATTTCCTTTAAAGAGTTGTGGGAAGTTTATTACATTTTTCAATGTCATACATTTTCAGCCACCTTCTACTCTAAGTCTTCAGGTACTCCTGTCTTAGTATGGCATGCCAGCTTTATACAGACACTACAATTTCTTCAGCATTCAAAGCCTGCTGTGATACATTGAAATAAAACTCTGCTGGAACAGTTCATAAAATTGTTACTTGGATTAATATTCAGCATGGTGGAAGTGCAAATGTATTCAGAGGCAAATGTACAGTTTTCAATACACTGGTGTGCTTTAGGAGGCTTCATTTACATAAAAGTGAAAATGCACAAAGCATGCAGCATCATCTGGAACTAGAACCCAGGGTAAATGCCACAGAATCAGGCAGTCCATGCACTCGTCGATTTGTTTGGGTAGTTGATGGCAAAGCTTACAGACGCAATGTTTTTCAGTGCCTGTAAAAAAGTAAGGAACATGAACATAGTGAAATCATTTTAATTACATTTACCGAACTCTTAAGGCAGAATTGTTCTAGAACTTGCTTAAACTGAACTGCTACTAACAGGCTTGCAAGTCAGAAGGCAAAAAAACAAATAAGTCCAGCAATGAGAGGAATGATCTTCTGGATTCCAAAGGTTACATAACATATATGGGGAGAATAATTCCACCGAGCAGAGATCTTACCCTCCAATGTCTGGGATGCGGAGACGTTACCTTAAAGAAAGACTGCTTTCTAAAGTAGGGATGGAGACTGTTAGACAGGGTAGGCAGTTTTCCCCTGCCACCCAGGTGTTAGGTTACTAAGCACCATTAGGTAATGTGCCTTATTGAGGCTGTGCTCTCTCAGGACATGGTTCATCCATGTCCATGAGAATGGGCAGCATATATGCGTTTTACCACGGTTCTGGGATTGTGGTTTGGTCTTATGCATGTCCCAGGCTTTTTTATGTCTGTCATTTGGGAGCTGTGATGGGCTCTGCGCGTCCGCTTCGCTGTTCCCCTTCCCCCCGTCCATCGGGCGGTGGGTTGTGTGATGGTGGGGTTCGGGCACAAAGCGCATCAGCGTCATGCCCAGCGTGGGACGTCACATGTTGGCGTCATGACGCTGGGCGTGCATTTATCCATCTTAGCCGGCGTAGCTTGGAGACAAGAGCTCCTCCGTGGGCGTTCCCCCGCCCACGTCGGGGGTTCCTCCTGGCTTACGCTTTGCCTGCATGACGCTGGTGATCATTAGCCTTCACCTATTTGTGGGGCATTTTCTATTGCCTACACAATGCTGGTGATCATTAGCCTGCACCTGTGTGGAGTGCTCTTATATGAACCCTCCCCAAACACACCTTCACCACTATCCTGAGACGTCATACTGCACCATGGTTCGTGGATCGGTCTCTGCAATTTTGGGACCCCTGGGATTTGAGCATCAGGTAATTTTACCTTTTATTTCCCCATTGTGGTCCTTCCCCCACCTGGCATGAACATGGTTTGACATTTTTATTTTGTGTTATTTTTTAGATTGCCTTTGGCAGCCACTTTTGGTTCAACATTTTATTATGAACATCAATACTGCATGTTCCTTGGGAGGGCTGTGATAGTGCACCCCGTCTGAGTGCGGCTATATATCACCTCAGCTCCCATGACGGACCCATCTTTGGTCAGGGCTCCATATGCACCATACCCATTGTACCAGATTCCATGCAAGTACTCAAGATGGGCTCTTGTGTTCCATCATCTATTTCCTTTGACCAGCAACCAGATTTAGTTATTTACACTTTATTATTTATCTTTTAGATGTCCTGAGCACTAGCCCCTGAAGAGTGTAACTTATACACGAAACGCGTCGGGCATCAGAAAATGCATCAACTCAGTTGACAACACAATCATTTACCTATGCTCTTACTGGTTTTATATGCTAATTCTTTCATGTTTTTAGCGTTTGTTGCCATGTGATATCTGTACATATGTAATTCACTGAATGTATTCCATTATCCATACGGATCACTATGTGGCACCTGGTCACACACTGATGTACCTTGTTGCTTATATTGTGCATACCCATACTTATGTGTGTGTAACTCTAGGGAATCGCATCAACCAGAATGTTTTTCCTTCCATGTGATTTCTGTTTGGAGATGTGTCATGCGTTTATTTTGAATAAACATGCATCTTTTTTACCTACACCATGTCTACAGTCTCACTCAAAGTCCCAAACCTCCACCACATATGCGCCTCATTTAAAGACCCAAACTTCCCCCCACCCCTTTTGTTCTTTCTAAAGTATGAACATTTGTACTGAAAAAATATCTTGACTGTGCTTCTGAAAATGCTGGTTGCATGGGTGTCATAGTGAATGCTTCAATACTTTGAGTGACTGACCTGCAACAAGCATGCAGAGAGTCATGCATACATACTTGTTTTGGGACAGTGACTCGGGAAATACGGATGCCATTTGAATAAATATGACAACTAGGCAACTAACCTTTTTTAAGTTAGTCAGTCGCTACAGTACAGGTTAAAGTGAATATAGGTTTTAGCTGTAGGAAAATATCAGCCTTATTTAAGGTATACCTGTGTGTCATGTAAACCTACTACTGTCAGACTAAACAGTACAAATCAAATTTCATGCTACTCTGTTTGATCTAAGTTTGTTGATGAAGCAGGAGGCTGAGGAGTGGAATATATTGATCGAACAACCTGTAGAAAAAAAGCTTATCCTGTTTGAGTTTAACAAGGCTAGAATGACACTTTGATTGCTGATGCACTTCAGATGCAGTGTTAGACACACACATTAAAGATTAAGTTCACATTTGTAACATGTTAGCCTGTATTTAGAATGTAGCATGTTACTGCGCAGCAGGGTGGATTTGATTTAAATCAAGATTTAGGCTGGGTTCACACTTGTGGGACACGACAGCCGTCCTACTTTGGATGCAACTTTGCCCTGCGATTTGAAGCCGACATACGTACGACTTTCAATGAAGGGGGATCCAACTTGGATCCCCGCCAAGACCAGGCACTGTTTGGTATGAATCTTGAGGGGGAACTCCACGCCAAATTTTAAATAAAAAAACGGCATGGGTTCCCCCTCCAAGAGCATACCAGGCCCTATGGTCTGGATTTTAAGGGGACCCCCTACGCCGAAAAAACAGCGTGGGGGTCCCCCCAAAATCCAGACCAGACCCTTACCCGAGCACGCAGCCCGGCCGGTCAGGAAAGGGGTGGGGACGAGCGAGCGCCCCCCCTCCTGAACCGTACCAGGCGGCATGCCCTCGACATGGAGGGGTGGGTGCTTTGGGGCAGGGGGGGGTTGATGGGGACAAGGGCCTCTTCCCGACAACCCTGGCCATTGGTTGTTGGGGTCTGCGGGCGGGGGGGCTTATCGGAATCTGGGAGCCCCCTTTAATAAGGGGGACCCAGATCCCGGCCCCCCACCCTATGTGAATGAGTATGGGGTACATCGTACCCCTACCTATTCACCAGGGGAAAAAATGTCAAGAAAAAAAAACACACTAGACAGCTTTTTAAAGTCATTTATTAGGCAGCTCCGGGGGTCTTCTACCGACTTCGAGGGTCTTTTTCCGACTCTCCGGTGCCTCTCCCGCTCTCCAGGGCTTTCTGCCTTCTGCCGGGCACCTCCGCTATCTTCTGCCGGACACCTCCGCTATCTTCAGCCAGCTCCTCTTCCCTCTTCTCTTCTGGAGATGTTGACACGACGAGGTCTCCCGCTGTAATGCCGTGTGCGCGGCGCGCAATAATTTATATAGGCATGGGGCGTGGTCACCCCGCCCCCTTATGGCGTCACAGTCCCATCATGCCCCGGGACTGCGACGTCATAAGGGGGCGGGGTCACCGGGTGACATCACCCGGTGACTACGCCCCATGCCCATATAAATTATTGCGCGCCGCGCACACGGCATTACAGCGGGAGACCTCGTCGTGTCAACATCTCCAGAAGAGAAGAGGGAAGAAGGCAACGGGGAAGACCGGGCCCCCGCTAGCAAAAGAGCTGGCAGAAGATAACGGAGGTGCCCGGCAGAAGGCAGAAAGCACCGGAGAGCGGGAGAAGAACCAGAGAGCGTGGAGAAGGCGCCGGAGAGTCGGAAGAAGACCCCCAAAGTCGGAAGAAGACCCCCAGAGCTGCCTAATAAATGACTTTAAAAAGCTGTCTAGTGTGTTTTTTTCTTGACACTTTTTCCCCAGGTGAATGGGTAGGGGTACGATGTACCCTATTACTCATTCACATAGGGTGGGGGGCCAGGATCTGGGGGCCCCCTTATTAAAGGGGGCTCCCAGATTCCGATAAGGCCCCCGCTCGCAGACCCCGACAACCAACGGCCAGGGTTGTTGGGAAGAGGCCCTTGTCCCCATCAACATGGGGGCAGGGTGCTTTGAGGTGGGGGGGGCCACAGGGCGCCCCCTGCCCCAAAGTACCCACCCCCCCATGTTAAGGGCATGCGGCCTGGTGCGCTCGCTCGTCCCCACCCCCTTTCCTGACCAGCCGGGCTGCGTGCTCGGATAAGGGTCTGGTCTGGATTTTGGGGGGACCCCTACGCCGTTTTTTCGGCGTAGGGGGTCCCCTTAAAATCCAGACCAGACCGAAGGGCCTGGTATGCTCTTGGAGGGGAAACCCATGCCGGTTTTTTATTTAGTAATTTGGTGTGGAGTTCCCCCTCAAGATCAGGAGAGCACAAGTCGCATGCCAAAGTCGGATCATGCAAGACGGCGGTCCGACTTTGATCCGACTTCAATGATAGTCAATGGGCTGAAGTAGGATCAAAGTAGTACAGGGAGCATTTTCAAAGTCAGACCGACATGTGTCGGACCAGTTAAGACAGCTCCCATAGGGAAACATTGATTTTCACACGTCATGCGACATGAGCTCCCAATGTCAGAGCGTTTCTCGGACCAGTGTGAACCCGGCTTTAAATCATGTTTAAATCACAAAAAAAAAAAGGCTTGATTTAAACCACAATTTTTAAAGAGCATCTGTCATCTCTGTCCCGCAGCAGATCCTCCTCTGACCCGCTGGTCACTCACCGACAGTCCCATTCACTTTAATGGGATGGCTGGTGATGTGGCAGTGACACAAGGAGAGGGGCGTGGTGGCAGCAAGTGAGTGGATTCCCGCTAACAGGCGCTGCAATGATGGAACAGAAATGACAGGTGCTCTTTAAATGTAAGGACTTATTCTTGTTGGTAGTTAGAATCTTTAATACTTGCAAACAAAATGAAGGTTTCCTATTTAGAATAATAAGCTGTCAGGTTAGTAAAACAGGGATATCAGAACCGATTCAATCATACAGTTTGAATTGTACATAGACTTAAAAAACAATGGGATAAAGGAATATTCCTGAACTTTGGTTTATCTCATGGTTACTGTTTGCAGAGTTTGGATTCATTGAATGAGTTTACCAAAAGTGTAAATATATTGCAGAATATACAGCCTCATGCTACATAACTAAAGCTCCATTTCCTGCTGAATAAACAAAATTATTAATGCATCTTAACCACTTAACGACCGCCCACTGTATATATACGTCGGCAGAATGGCACAGACAGGCACAATCACGTACCTGTACGTGCCTGCCTTCGTATGGGTGGGGGGTCCGATTTGGGAGCAATCTGTGATGAGGGGGCGGCCATTGGTTTCTGGCCACCCCTCGCGATCGCTCCCAGCGAATCAAATGCTTCCTCTGCCTGTGTAATGTAAACACAGGCAGAGAGGAAGCAGCAGGAAGTGATGTCATCTCTCCTGCGGTGCTCACATATACCAGAGCGCCGTGGAGAGAAGACACACAGGTTAGTGCACAAGCAGTACACTGACACCAGGAAACATAGGCACATAAATCGCCCCCCAGTCACAGTGTCACTGATTGCAGTGATCATTTATTTACTGATCACTGCAATCAGTGACATTTGTAACTGTAAAAGTGTCAGGGCAGTTAGTGTTAGGTCCCTTAGGTCCAGGGTAGCCCCCCAACCCCCCCCTAATAAAGGTTTAACCCCTTGATCGCCCCCAGGTAACCCTTTCAGCCCCTAGCACCACTGTCACTAATCGATCCTTTTTCTGATCGGTGTATTAGTGTCGGTGATGCGCTAGGTAGTCAGTTATTTTTTTATGTTCGCCGCCAGGTTTTTATAGCGTCGGGTACCCCCATATATATTACCTAATAAAGGTTTAACCCCTTGATCGCCCCCCCAGGTAACCCTTTCACCCCCTATCACCAGTGTCACTAAGCAATCGTTTTTGTGTATTAGTGTCGGTGATGCGCTAGGTAGTCAGTTATTTTTTTAGGTTCGCTGCCAGGTTTTTATAACGTCAGGTACCCCCATATATTATCTAATAAAGGTTTTAACCCCCTGATTGCCCCTAGTTAACCCTTTTTACCAGTGATCACCATATAAGTGTTACGGGTGACGCTGGTTAGTTAGTTTGCTTTTTATAGTGTCAGGGCACCCGCCGTATATAACACAATAAAGGTTTAACCCCCTGATCGCCCGGCGGGTGATATCAATTAGGTTTTAGCGTCAGAG
This sequence comes from Rana muscosa, assembly GCA_029206835.1. NCBI lineage: Eukaryota > Metazoa > Chordata > Amphibia > Anura > Ranidae > Rana > Rana muscosa. The sequence continues at coordinate 618,455,689 of CM055117.1, forward strand.
AGGGTCTGCGTGGCCTCAGGTTAGTGCCAGTAATGCTAACACCCACGCGCAAAGCATACACCTCCCTTAGTGGTATAGTATCTGATCAGATCTATACTAGTGTCCCCAGCGGTTTAGGGTTCCCAAAAATGCAGTGTTAGCGGGATCAGCCCAGATACCTGCTAGCACCTGCGTTTTGCCCCTCTGTCCAGCTCAGGCCACCCAAGTGCAGTATCGATCGATCACTGTCACTTACAAAACACAACACACATAACTGCAGCGTTCGCAGAGACAGGCATGATCCCTGTGACTCCAGTGCTGTAGGAGGTGATTTCACCACCACAGTTAAAATAAAGAGCATATATGCCGAAGCATGGGGGCAGCAGGGGCGGAGGAGCGATTTTGCTCCTAATGCCGCGTACATACGGTCGAAATTCCGACGGAGGCTTGCCCGTGGAAAAGTCCGACCGTGTGTACGCGGCATAACTTTTGCGGGAGGATGCCCCTATGCTTCGGCATATATAAATGGTGCATGTATGCCCATTATTAGAAGTGGGTGGATGAAGGGAGGTATTCTAATGGTGGGCATACCCACCGATCAATCTCTTTTTTTCGTTCAGCCAACAGGCTGCATGAAAAAAAAGATAACAATACATGTCCAACAAGGACCAGCAACGTACTGGTATGTTGCTGGACTTTGAATGGTTATACCAGATTCATGCCTGCAGGTTTAGGTATCATCTTGGTATCATTCTTTTCAGCCAGCGGCTGGCTTTCATGTAAAAGCAATCCTACTGGCTAATTAGCCTCTGGACTGCTTTTACAAGCAGTGGGAGGGAATGTCCCCCCCCCCCCCCGGATATAAAAAGCACCATTGGGAAAGCATTTTATCACACCGATCTTGGTGTGGTCAGATGCTTTGAGGGCAGAGGAAAGATCTAGAGTCTAATAGACCCCATTTTTTTCAAAAAAAAAAAAGAGTACCTGTCACTACCTATTGCTATCATAGGGGATATTTACATTCCCTTAGATAACAATAAAACATAATAAAATTAAAAAATATGGAAGGAACAGTTTAAAAATGAAATAAAAAAGGAAAATTAATAAAAAAAAAAAAAAAAAAGCACCCCTGTCCCGCCCTGCTCTTGCGCAAAGGCGAACGCAAGCGTCGGTCTGGCGTCATATGTAAACAGCAATTGCATCATGCATGTGAGGTATCACCGCGAAGGTCAGATCGAGGGCAGTAATTTTAGCAGTAGACCTCCTCTGTAAATCTAATGTGGTAACCTGTAAAGGTTTTTAAAGGCTTTTAAAAATGTATGTAGTTTGTCGCCACTGCGCGTTTGTGCGAAATTTTAAAGCATGTCGTGTTTGGTATCCATGTACTCGGCCTAAGATCATCTTTTTTATTTCATCAAACATTTGGGCAATATAGTGTGTTTTAGTGCATTAAAATTAAAAAAAAGTGTATTTTTTCCCCAAAAAATGCGTTTGAAAAATCGCTGCGCAAATACCATGTGAAGAAAAAAAATGCAACACCCACCATTTTTATCTGTAGGGCCTTTGCTTTAAAAAAAATATATAATGTTTAGGGTTTCAACGTAATTTTCTTGCAAAAAAAAAAAATGTTTTCATGTAAACAAAAAAAGTGTCAGAAACGGCTTGGTCTTCAAGTGGTTAGAAGAGTGGATGTAAGCTTCCTAATGTTGTGTATAAAATGCCAGAACAGTTCAAAACCCCCCCCAAATGACACCATTTTGGAAAGTAGACACCCCAAGCTATTTGCTGAGAGGCATGTCGAGTCCATGGAATATTTTATATGTTGACACAAGTTGCGGAAAAAATAATTATTTTTTTATTTTTTTGCACAAAGTTGTCACTAAATGATATATTGCTCAAACATGCCATGAGCATATGTGGAATTACACCCCAAAATACATTCTGTTGCTTCTCCTGAGTACGGGGATGCCACATGTGTGAGACTTTTTGGGAGCCTAGCCCCGTACAGGACCCCAAAACCCAAGCACCGCCTTCAGGCTTTCTAAGAGTGTAAATTTTGGATTTCACTCCTGACTGCCTATCACAGTTTTGGAGGCCATGGAATGCCCAAATAGCACAAACCCCCCCAAATGACCCCATTTTGGAAAGTAGACACCCCAAGCTATTTGCTGAGAGGTATGGTGAGTATTTTGCAGATCTCACTTTTTGTCTCAAAGTTTTGAAAATTGAAAAAAGAAAAATATATATATATATATATATATATATATATATATATTTTCTTTCTTCATTTTCAAAAACAAATGAGAGCTGTAAAATACTCACCAAACCTCTCAGCAAATAGCTTGGGGTGTCTACTTTCCAAAATGGGGTCATTTGGGGGGGGGGGGGTTTGTGCTTTTTTGGCATTTTATGGCCTTTGAAACTGTGATAGGTAGTGAGGAGTGAAATCAAAAATTTGCGCACTTAGAAATCCTGAAGGCGGTGCTTGGTTTTCGGGGTCCCGTACGCGGCTAGGCTCCTATAAAGTCCCACACATGTGGTATCCCCGTACTCAGGAGAAGCAGCAGAATGTATTTTGGGGTGCAATTCCACATATAACCATGGCATGTGTGAGCAATATATAATTTAGTGACAACTTTTTGTAATTTTTTATTTTTTTTTGTCATTATTCAATCACTTGGGATTAAAAAAAAAAATATTCAATGGGCTCAACATGCCTCTCAGCAATTTCCTTGGGGTGTCTACTTTCCAAAATGGGGTCATTTAGGGGGGTTTTGTACTGCCCTGCCATTTTAGCACCTCAAGAAATGAGATAGTCAGTCATAAATTAAAAGCTGTGTAAATTCCAGAAAATGTACCCTAGTTTGTAGACCCTATAACTTTTGCGCAAACCAATAAATATACGCTTATTGACATTTTTTTTTAAATACTACCCATTTGTCCTGGATTTCTGTCTGCCATGCCGCTGAAAACTGACGAAGCCATCGGCCGAGCGGGGGCGCCCCTTCACAGAGAGGCTTTGGGGTCTTGCTTGTTAGCTCTTGAACCCCACGGCTTCTTGTTCTTCTGAGCCTGATTTCCTTTGGCTTTTGTGGCTGGCTGAAAATGCCGTCGCCACTGGCTGGAGGCAGGCTTTCCAGGAACCGGGGAAAGAGAACGTTTAAAACAAGGCCGCTTGTTTTTCTTCTTCTCTGGTAAAATAGTGGTTTTACCGCTCGATATCTTTTGGATATATTTTTCCAGATCCTCCCCAAAGAGGCGTTCGCCATGGAAGGGGAAACTGGCCAAAAGTTTTTTGCATGGAGCTTCTGCTGACCAATGTTTTAATCAAAGAATTCTGTGCATATGCACCAGCTGGAGTGTAAGGCGAGATGCTTGCAGAACAGAATCTCTCATGGCATCCACTGTAAAACATAAGGCTTTAGGCAAATTCTCCCAAAATTTGGCTTGATCCGGAGGCAAATCCTTCAGCCCCTGTTTTACCTGTTACTTGATGACCTGACACATACCGACTGCTGCTACAGCAGGTTGGGTAACTGAGCCGGCCAAAAGAAATTAGGATTTTAGTAAAGATTCCAATTTATTTTCAGAAGGATCTTTAAACACTTGTACATTGTCCACCGTACAATTCAGGCTTTTTTTATACAAGAAATAGCTGCGTCTACAGAAGGCAGGCTCCACTTCTTGGAAAACTTCTCCTCCATAGGATAAAGAATGTCAAACCTTTTAGGAGGTGAAAAACGCTTGTCTGGGTGTTGCCAGTCTGCGTACATTAAATTTTCTAGTAATGGATGAACCGGGAAAGAGCATGCCCCCTGCAGGGATCTTAGTGAGCCGAGGAGACAGGTGATTCAGTTACCTCCGAAGAGGGTAACTTAAACGCAGAACGCACTGTTCCAGCATAACATTGCACCTGTGACTTCAGAATCTGGGACGCAGAGAAAGGCTCCTCTGATATTCCTGATCCATCCGACTCCTCATCCCGGTCCTCTGCAGGTATAGCATCATCCTCAGATTTTTATGAAAGGAGGTCTACAACAGAAGGAGATCTGCTTCGCTTTTTGTCCTTATTTGAGGACCTTGTGATTAATTTAGCAATTCTGCCTTCTAAGTTGCCTAGGGCTACTGCCAAAGTGTCCTCAGTGACATATGCACGCCCAGGCCCCACAGGGGAAGCCGCTATCCCTGATAGCAGCAATGGCTCATCCTGCACAGGTACATCAGATAATACCGGTGAGGAAGGTACTGGGTCAGCACTGATAGAGCCTCCTGCCTCAGGCGGCGATGCTTTTTTGTTTTTTGACCTGGTCATACTGCTTAAGCAAAGCCGAGGTACCCCAAAGCATATACTACTGTGCTCAGTTTAGCAATTTACATAAAGTATGCAACCTTAAAACACAGTTTCTATGCAAAAAGTGAGTGTCTCTCTTGGTAGTTCCCAGCCCAACCACATGGAGTCTTACGTGTTCCCGTATGCTGCTGTGTCCCATTCAAGGAGTGAGCTGCCAGCCTCTAAAGCCCTTTATGACTTCCTGTATCAGCGCCGTTCTCAGACGTGCCTGCGCACGTGCACGCGACCTCCTCCCACCGCTAATAAAGCGTGCGCGCGACCTGGGGCTATGGCGGCGGCTCAGGGGTGAGGGAAGCTCCCTCCTTATGGCCGCAAATTTTTTTGCCCTTTTATATTATAATATATCTGAGCTGTTGCCTTAAGGCTGCATCCAGTTAGAGGAGAAGGAGGGAGGCGACTGAAGCCGATCTCTGCAGCAGAGGAGGGATAGTGTGGCTTGTCCGAAGGAGCTGACACTACACAAAGCATGGTGAGTTACAAACTCAACTCTTTACTCGCACCAGTGGCGGCTTTAGAGAAGACACTCAACATATAGGAAAAGGTCCTTAAACACAGTTTAGGACTCTTAACCACTTACCTTATCCACGCCGCAGGTTTTTCTGCACAAAACAGAACCAATTTTCACCCATCACGGCGGGCTTTGTGTGCCAACCTTCAGGGATATGGGTTTCTATTTAAAGGATACCTCTCCCCTGGGCCTTGTAAAAGACTCTTACCAGGACTTTTAGCGAAGTAGCGAAAGTGCTGGATCCTAGAGCCCAGTCCTCCGAAAAGAGAGACATTACAGGCGATGCCTCATACATGAGGCCCGGATCCCATCCAGTTTTGGCTTAATTTTAGGAGTCTTGGATGGGTCCAAAAGCATAGCTCTTTTACCCCCAGAGGGTCTCTTTGGCAGAGCTTTCCTTTAGCATCCTATCGCGTCCAACACCTTTAGACACTGGCGAAAAAACTGAGGTACTTCCCTGATGGGAGGGGTTATATGGAGGGGAACTGTCTTCAATTGGTTGTGCCAGTGTCCAATCACCGCTGGTGACCCTTAACCCATTATGTAATGACTGGCTCTGTGTCCCGTGGTGCACGATAAAGAAATCTAATTTAACCACTTCCCTACCCGCCCATAGTCATATGACGTCCACAGATAGGATCTCCCATCCTGGGTGGACGTCATATGACGTCCTGGGCTTCCCGGCCACCTGTGGGGCCCGCGGCATTGCTTGTTACCTGGTGCGCGTCCCCGGCGGCCGCAATGTCCGGCGGGCAGCTGCGATTGTAAACACACAGATCCACGGCCCTGTCAGGTGAGGAGACCGATGTGTGTTCCCAGTACAGAGGAACACAGATCGGTCTCCTCCCCTTGTGAGTCCCCTCCCCCTACAGTTAGAATCACTCCCTAGGGAAAATACTTAACCCCAAGGCGCCCCCTAGTGTTAACCCCTTCCCCGCCAGTCACATTTACACAGTAATCAGTGCAGTTTTATAGCACTAATCGCTGTATAAATGTGAATGGTGCCAAAAATGTGTCAAACGTGTCCGATATGTCCGCCACAATGTCACGGTCACAATAAAAAAAATCGCAGATAGCCGCCATTACTAGTAAAAAAAAAAAAAAATCAATAAAGCTATCCCCTATCTTGTAGACGCTATAACTTTTGCGCAAACCAATCAATATACGCTTATTGCGATTTTTTTTTACCAAAAATATGTAGAAGAATACGTATTGGCCTAAACAATTTTTTTATAGATTTTTGGGGGATATTTATTATAGCAAAAAGGAAAAAAATGCATTTTTTTCAAAATTGTCGCTCTATTTTTGTTTATAGCGCAAAAAATTAAATCCGCAGAGGCGATCAAATGCCACCAAAAGAAAGCTCTATTTGTGGGGAAAAAAGAACGTCAATTTTGTTTGGGAGCCAGGTCGCACGACTGCGCAATTGTCAGTTAAAGCAACGCAGTGCCGAATCGCCAAAGGTTCTCTGGTAAGGAAGGGGGTAAATCCTTCCAGGGCTGAAGTGGTTAAATAAAATATTAAATAGGATTTTTGTACTCACCGTAAAATCCTTTTCTCTTTCGTCCATGGATGGACACAGCTCCTTTATTCTTGACAGTAGGGTTATATGCCGTCTATTAGGAGAGGACTAGGCAGACATGTTAAACAGTTAAAAACATGTTACTACAGCAAAGCTGAACAGGACCGCCCAGGGGGCGGTCCCTCTGGTTATAACCCCTCACCCTGCACTCGTCAACTCTGTTCGTCAAAAAGCAGTACAAACATAAAAAGGAGGGGTGGGTGCTGTGTCCGTCTATGGACTTCAGAGAAAAGGATTTTACGGTGAGTACAAAAATCCTATTTTCTCTTTCGTCCCCAAGAAGTGTCAAAAAACGAGGGGTGGGAACAGCAATCAAAACAAACTTCACCCCAAAAACAACCAGAGCTCAACAGAGGAGTTGCAACCTTAAACAGCCGCCTGCAAAATTTTGCGGCCGAAGCAAGCATCCGCTGATGCATGCATGTCAACCTTGTAAAACTTTGTGAAAGTGTGAATGGACGACCAGGTCGCCACCTTACACACCTGTGAGACAGACGCTTGATGTAGGAAAGCTCAGGAGGCACCTATTGCCCTGGTTGAATGCGCTGTGACAGGAAAGAGAGGCACCCGCCCTTTTAGGGCATAAGCCTGAATCACAATATGTCTGATCCACCGAGAAATGGTGGCCGACGAGACCACCAGGCCCTTCTTAGGACCAAACACCGACACAAACAGTGAGTTTGAGCTCCGAAACTGAGCCGTAGCAGACAGATACACTCGCAGAGCTCGGACCACATCCAAGGAATGCAACGCAACCTCTTTGGGATGCGACGGCCGAGGACACAAGGATGGAAGCACAATGTCCTCATTTAGATGAAAAGCCGAAACAACCGCCGGAAGAAACAAAGGCTGTGGGCATAGCACCGCTTCATCCTTGTGGAGGATCAAGTATGGAGACTTGCAGGACAAGGCCGCCAATTCAGAAACCCTCCTGACCGATGTAATAGCCACCAGAAAGGCAACTTTCTGAGAGAGTCTCAAAAGGGGAATCTCTCTGATGTTCTCAAACAGAGGTTTCTGAAGCACCGAGAGCACCAGATTCAAATCCCATGGAGTGGAGGAAGTGGTGGTCGAATCGGAGGAGCCACATGTCGAACCCCCTGCACAAACGTACTCAAGGCTGAAATTGGTCCCTAATGGTGCTTAGCGCAAGTTTTTGATACACTCCAAGCTGTAAAAAAAGCATAATTTTGGAAACTGAATAAGTCCGTGGACGCCACTCCATCTCCTCACACAGAGATGTAGGCCTTCCACGTGCAATGATAGATATTCCGAGAAGATGACTTATGTGCCCTCAGCATGGTGGAAATTACTGAATCCGACAGGCCTCGGTCCCTTAGTACCTGACTTTCAACAGCCAGCGACTGTAAAGCAGGATGAAGTATAGGACCTTGTAACAGAAGGTCCTCTCGCGTCGGCAGTCGCCAAGGAACATCCGCCACCAGGCGTACTAGGTCGGCGTACCAAGGACGCCGAGGCCAATCTGGGGCAATTAGAATCACCGGAATCCCCTCGGTCTCCACTCTGCGAAGCAGACGAGTTAGAAGTTTTAGCAGGGGGAAGGCATAAATTAGCCGATATGGTCCCCACGGAGCCACCAATGCGTCTGTCGTGTCCGCCCAGGGATCTTTGGACCTGGCCACAAACCTCAATACCTTCCGATTGAGTCGAGAAGCCAGGAGATCCATGCCTGCCGTGCCCCATCTCAGGCAAAGGAGTGGAAACACATCCGGGTGTAGCGACCATTCTCCTTGGTCCAGCATCTGGCAACTTAGGTAGTCCGCTTGCCAGTTTTCTACACCCGGAATGTACATGGTCGATAGAGCCGACACGCTCCGCTCTGCCCACCTCAGGATGTGAGCGACCTCCAATGTTGCAGCCGAGCTTCTTGATCCTCCTTGATGGTTGACATACGCCACCGCCGTGGCGTTGTCCGACTGGATCCTGACTGGACGTCCCTGCAGCCTCTGTGACCATGTGGAGAGGCACTGCCTGATCGCCCTAAGTTCAAGCACATTGATCAGCATGCAGGATTCTTCCTGCGTCCAGCGACCCTGTGTCGACTGTACGCCCCAAACTCCCCAAATGGTCAGGCTGGCGTCCGTCGTGATCACCGTCCAGTGAAAAGGAAGGAACGACTTCCCGGAATGAAGGGCTGGAGATCTCAGCCACCATACCAGGGAAGCCCTGACTAGCTGGCTCACCCAGATTTGACAATCCAGAGACAATGGAGATTTGTCCCATTTGGACAGGATCTCCTTCTGCAAAATTAGAGTGTAAAATTGAGCATACGATACCGCCTCAAAGGTGGCTACCATGAGACCCAGGACTCGCATGCAAAAGCGCAGCGACGACCACCTGCGGGATGCCAACAGCTTCACCGCAGTCCGAAGAGTCTCCAGCTTTTCCAAAGAGAGAAAAACCCTCGCCTCTGAGGAGTCCAGAATCAAGCCCAAGTACTCACAGCGTTGAGTCAGCAGCAACACCGACTTCTGGAGGTTCAGTACCCAACCACATTCTTGAAGGGTCTGACTGGCAATCGCCACATCCTCCTCTAATTCTGAGTCTGAAGCTGCTCTCAGAAGGAGGTCGTCCAGGTAGCCCACGATATCGATTCCTCACTGTCTCAGCAAAGCTAGAATCGGGGCAAGCACCTTGGTGAAAACCCTTGATGCCGACGCCAGGCCAAAAGGAAGAGCTACAAACTGGTAGTGATCGTCCCCGACTGCAAAACGCAGAAATCTGTGATGCCTGACATATATGGGGACATGCAAGTATGCGTCCTTGATGTCCAAGGATGCCAGAAAATCCCCCAGATGGAGTGCAGCGACCACAGAGCGAACTGATTCCATTCTGAACCTTCGTATTTTTACATAGGAGTTGAGGGCCTTGAGGTCCAGGATTGGATGGACCCCGTCCTTCTTTGGGACTACAAACAGATTGGAGTAGAATCCCTGAAACCTTTCCGGCAGTGGCACCGGTACTATTACCCCACGCATCAGCAGGTCCTGCACTGCCCCAAACAGGGCGTTCCGACGAGCCGGAAGATGAAGGTTTGGAGGAAAAAAAATCTGTTTGGTGGACAAGAAATAAACCATCTTGTACCCTGATGAAACCACTTCACAAACCCACTGGTCGGAAAGCAGGGAGGCCCACCGAGCTGTAATATCGCAAAGGCGACCCCCCACCCAAGTCGGACGGGGGCAAACCTTCATGCTGTCGCAGATTTGTCCGCAGGCTTGTTTGGCTTGCGAAACCAGGGACGCTTTTGTCCCTCAGCTGGCCCTTTGTCGGCCTGGGAACGCTTACCTGCGGGCCCGGACTGACGAAAAAAACGCTTCTGAGTGGAAAAGGAGGGCCCTGGCCTATGGCGCGGCTCCTTACCTTTTCTGGATTGTGGGAGCAGCATGCTTTTACCCCCAGTGACATTCCTAATAATGTCATCCAGCGAGGCTCCAAATAGCCTCTCTCCCTGGAAGGGCAAATCCGCCAGAGCTTTCTTGGAAGTCTGGTCCGCGGACCAGCATTTTAGCCAAATCAGGCGACGGAGCACCACAGCAGACACTGAGGCTCTGGAAAGCAAGGGATCTGTATCTAAGGCTGCATCGCAGACATACTTAAGGCCATGCACCAACTGGTCGGCCAGTTCCACGCAGACCGGGGAAGCCTGTTGCTCTACCAACTCGTGGTGCAACAATTTTGCCCATTCTGTAAGTGTCTGTGACACCAGGGCCGTAGCCAATACAGGCTGTAATGCTGACCCCCACCACCGTGAACATGGACCGGGCCACCGCCTTGGCCCTCCCGTCTGCAGGGTCCTTAAAGGCAGGGGTCCCTTCTACTGGAATCATGGTTACCTTGTTTAACCTGGATACCGGGGGTCCATTTTTTCAGGAGACTCTCCTCAAAGGGGCAACGGATCGCCATGCGTTTAGGGACCGAAAAGGCTCTCTGCGATCGTTCCCATTCTTTATATATAAACTTATCAAAATAAGTTAGGTAGGGAAACACCTTAGCAGTGCGGGCCGGCTTGTGGGAACCCAAAAGGGACCGACACCTCAGTAGATGCCCCCGCCATATCTTCCAATTTTAGGGTCTCCCGCACTGCAGTGATAAGTGCTCCAAGAAGCGCTTTCTCCAGCGCTGACCCGGACAGGATTGAGGATGCACACATGTGAGTCATGCCTGTTCATTATGTTTATTATTCAATGTTGTATTAATGTGTCTGTTTACCATGCACTGTACTGATTCTGTATTTTGAATTCTAGAGAATTTGCTATCCCTGAAGAAGATTCTACTTTGTATTATTTCGAAACGCGTTGGTTTCAGCAACTCTAATTATTTTCAGGACCCCAATTTTTTGGGCTCCTTACAGCCATCTTCATGTATTTTGCATGGTTTATTATTTGATTTTATGTTTCCTTATCACCTGTGGTGATTTATGTCTATATTCAATAAATTTCTATATTTTATTTAATGTTTCTATATATTTTTGTATTTTTCTATATTTATATTTCATTGCCCTTAAAATCCCATTTTTTTTAGGTAAATTTTCCTTATACAAGGATCTATATTATCCAGCCTGTCACCCAGCCGGCAGTTGATAGTAGATCTCAGGATCAAAAAAGTAGAAAAAAAAGAAAAATCTCCAGGACCAATGGTCCCCCTAGGGAGCCAGGTCCTTCTCCTATGCTAGGCAGAAAAAAACTGAGCTGCTGAGTGCAGGGTGAGGAGTTATAACCAGAGGGACCACCCCCTGGGCGGTACTGTTCAGCTTTGCTGTAGTTACATGTTTTTAACTGTTTAACATTTCTGCCTAGTCCTCTCCTAATAGACGGCATATAACCCTACTGTCAAGAATAAAGGAGCCGTGTCCATCCATTGACAAAAGAGAACAGATTTAAAAAAAAAAAAAATACATTTAAATCATTGATTTATATCCACCCTGCTGTGCAGCAGCTGACCTCTCCACATTCACGTGACAGCAGACAGGTGTTCCAATCCCTGGTCTGCTGTCACTTTTTAAAAACAGTGCAGGTCTCCACCCATGCTATCTAAGCAAAGCCACAAATTCAGTTTATATAGTATTGAAGTGTAACTAAAAGGAAAATGTTTTTTTTTCTCCCATTTTGGAAAGGGAGAGCTATAACCCCCGTATTTTTTTTGCTTTCTTTTGCCATCCGTGTCCAATTGGGGAAATTTCTCTTCACTTCCTGTCCCATAGTCAAAAGAGGAAGTGAGAGGAAATCCCTTCAAAGTGGGGGAATATAATTTTTTCACCAGGGTCAATAGAACTAGTGTGCCCAATTGTAGATTTCCCTTCTTTTTTTTAAATTATATATATACACACATACACACACACACACACACACACACATTATATACAGTGGGTACGGAAAGTATTCAGACCCCCTTAAATTTTTCACTCTTTGTTATATTGCCGCCATTTGCTAAAATCATTTAAGTTCATTTTTTTCCCTCATTAATGTACACACAGCACCCCATATTGACAGAAAAACACAGAATTGTTGAAATTTTTGCAGATTTATGAAAGAAAAACTGAAATATCACATGGTCCCAAGTATTCAGACCCTTTGCTCAGTATTTAGTAGAAGCACCCTTTTGATCTAATACAGCCATAAGTCTTTTTTGGGAAAGATGCAACAAGTTTTTCACACCTGGATTTGGGGACCCTTTGCCATTCCTCCTTGCAGATCCTCTCCAGTTCTGTCAGGTTGGATGGTAAACGTTGTTGGACAGCCATTTTTAGGTCTCTCCAGAGATGCTCAATTGGGTTTAAGTCAGGGCTCTGCCTGGGCCATTCAAGAACAGTCACGGAGTTGTTGTGAAGCCACTCCTTTGTTATTTTAGCTGTGTGCTTAGGGTCATTGTCTTTTTGGAAGGTAATTAAGGCAGAGAATCTTATTTCTCACCATCTTGGAGTCCTTCAGGTGTTTTTTTAGCAAACTAAATGCCGGCTTTCATGTGTCTTGCTCTGAGGAGAGGCTTCCGTCGAGCCACTCTGCCATAAAGCCCCGACTGGTGGAGGGCTGCAGTGATGGTTGACTTTCTACAACTTTCTCCCATCTCCCAACTGCATCTCTGGAGCTCAGCCACAATGATCTTTGGGTTCTTCTTTACCTCTCACCAAGGCTCTTCTCCCCCGATAGCTCAGTTTGCCGGACGGCCAGCTCTAGGAAGGGTTCTGGTCGTCCCAAACGTCTTCCATTTAAGGATTATGGAGGCCACTGTGCTCTTAGGAACCTTAAGTGCAGCAGAATTTTTTTTGTAACCTTGGCCAGATCTGTGCCTTGCCACAATTCTGTCTCTGAGCTGTTCAGGCAGTTCCTTTGACCTCATGATTCTAATTTGCTCTGACATGCACTGTGAGCTGTAAGGTCTTATATAGACAGGTGTGTGGCTTTCCTAATCAAGTCCAATCAGTATAATAAAACACAACTGGACTCAAATGAAGGTGTAGAACCGTCTTAAGGATGATCAGAAGAACTGGACAGCACTTGAGTTAAATATATGAGTGTCACAGCAAAGGGTCTAAATACTTAGGACCATGTGATATTTCAGTTTTTCTTTTTTAATAAATCTGCAAAAATGTCAACAAGTCTGTGTTTTTCTGTCAATATGGGGTGCTGTGTGTACATTGAGGAAAAAAAATGAACTTAAATGATTTTAGCAAATGGCTGCAATATAACAAAGTGTGAAAAATTTAAGGGGGTCTGAATACTTTTCGTACCCACTGTGTGTGTGTATATGTGTGTATATGTGTGTGTGTATATATATATATATATATATATATATATATATATATATATATATATATATATTATATATATATATATAAAAATCTTTATTTTCCAAAAACTTATGACAAAAAATGACAAATATTACTTAAATACTTTGGACTGTCTACTTTTCAAAAAGGGGTCATATCTGTACTGTCCTGACATTTTTTGGGCCTCAAGAAAGGGGATAGGCCATCAGTACATCAGGATTGATCAATTTTCAGATGTATACCATAAGTTTGTGGACTTCATAATTTGCACACAGACTAAATAATAAACATTGATTTAGGCTATGTGCACCACAGAAATGAAGCAGAACACATTGTGGCCTACATTTTTGAAAGAAAGTTGATTTGAAATTTTTTATAACAGAAATAAAGAAAAACATGTTTTTTCCCCAAAATTCTTGGTCTTTCTTTAATTTATTTAGCAAAAACAATGACTAAATACCACCAAAAGAAATCTATATTTGTGTGAACAAAATGATATAAATGATATAAAGTTATTTTGGGTACAGTTTTGCATGACTGCGCAATTGTCATTCAAAGTGTGACAGTGCTTAAAGCTGAAAATTGGCCTGGGCAGGAAGGGGGTAAAAGTTAGAGGTCGACCGATATGGGTTTTTCTCTGGCCGATGCCGATATTTAGAAATTTGGGCGGCCGATGCCGATATTTAGAAATTTGGGCGGCCGATATATGATGCCGATTTTTGTGGCCGATTAAAAAAAAAAAAAACCTCACCCACTCCACTCCTTCCTGCTTACTCCCGTCACTCTAGCACACACTTGATGTCCTCAGTACAGATGGCACTGGCAGGTGGCACTGGTTTGGAACTGGCAGGTGGCACTGGTGTGGAACTGGCAGGAGGCACTGATTAGCCCTGGCAGGTGGCACTGATTGGCACTAGCAGATGGCGCTGGTTTGGAACTGACAGTTGGCACTGGCAGGTGGCACTGGTGTGGAACTGGCAGGAGGCACTGATTAGCACTGGCAGGTGGCACTGATTGGCACTAGCAGATGGCGCTGGTTTGGAACTGACAGTTGGCACTGGCAGGTGGCACTGGTTTGGAACTGACAGATGGCACTATTGACACTGGCAGGTGGCACTGATTGGCACTAGCAGGTGGCACTGGTTTGGAACTGAGAGATGGCACTGGTTTGGAACTGAGATGGCATTGGCACTGGCAGGTGGCACTGGTTTGGAACTGGCAGATGGCACTATTGGCACTGGCAGGTGGCACTGACTGATGGCACTGATTGGCACTAGCAGATGGCGCTGGTTTGGAACTGACAGTTGGCACTGGCAGGTGGCACTGGTTTGGAACTGGCAGGTGGCACTGGTGTGGAACTGGCAGGAGGCACTGATTAGCACTGGCAGGTGGCACTGATTGGCACTAGCAGATGGCGCTGGTTTGGAACTGACAGTTGGCACTGGTTTGGAACTGACAGATGGCACTATTGACACTGGCAGGTGGCACTAATTGGCACTAGCAGGTGGCACTGGTTTGGAACTGACAGATGGCACTGGTTTGGAACTGACAGATGGCATTGGCACTGGCAGGTGGCACTGGTTTGGAACAGACAGATGGCACTATTGGCACTGGCAGGTGGCACTGACTGATGGCACTGGTTTGGAACTGACAGATGGCACTAGTTTGGGACAGATGGCACTGATTGGCGGTGGCACTGGTTGGCGGGTGGCCCTGGCTGGCGGTGGCGGGTGGCCCTGGCTGGCGGTGGCCCTGGCTGGCAGTGGCGGGTGGCGCTGGCTGGCAGTGGCGGGTGGCGCTGGCTGGCAGTGGCGCTGGCTGGCAGTGGCGGTTGGCGCTGGCTGGTGGCACGGATTTGCGGTGGCACTGACAGATGGCACCGATTTTACGGACCCAGCAGCTAAATTACATCAGCCAATGATTGGGCTGCTTTAGAAAGGGGGCGGGGCCACATACACGTAGCGACCCGCCCCGATACCATCCCATTAGCTGGTGTAATATAGCTGCTGGACCCCGGACGGGTCCCGCCCACCCCGACATCGAGCCGACAGCTCCTCTCTCTCTCTCCTCTCTGCTCACACACTCAGCAGCTCTGGCTGCATCAAGCGCCGCGCTGAGTGTATGAGCAGAGAGGAGAGAGAGACAAAGAGGAGCTGTCAGCTCGATGTCGGGGTGGGCGGGACCTGGCCGGGGTGGGCGGGACCCAGCAGCTATATTACACCAGCTAATGGGATGGTATCTGGGCGGGTCGCTATGTGTATGTGGCCCGCCCCCTTTCTAAAGCAGCCCAATCATTGGCTGGTGTAATTTAGCTGCCGGGTCCTGCCCACCCCGGCCGGGTCCGGCCCACCCCCAACATCAAGCTGACAGCTCCTCTCTGTCTCTCTCTCCTCTCTGCTCACACACTCAGCGCGGCGCTTGATGCTGCCAGAGCCGCTGAGTGTGGAGAAGGAAGAATGAGGGGCGGTCAGTGTGAAATATCGGCCTAATTTTGATAATAATCGGCCGATGCCGATTTATCAAAAAATAGGATTTTTATAACAGCTTACCTGTAAAATCCTTTTCTTGGAGTACACCACGGGACACAGAGCTAGTCATTACATAATGGGTTAAGGGTCACCAGCGGTGATTGGACACTGGCACAACCAATGGAAGACAGTTCCCCTCCATATAACCCCTCCCATCAGGGAAGTACCTCAGTTTTGTAGCAAAGCAGTAAGGTTCCCATAAGAAGGGTGGGACCTCTGTGTCCCGTGGTGTACTCCAAGAAAAGGATTTTACAGGTAAGCTGTTATAAAAATCCTATTTTCTTTATCGTACACCACGGGACACAGAGCTAGTCATTACATAATGGGACGTCCCAGAGCAATGCTCATATGAAGGGGGGGAGACACAGATCAAACCGGCCGCTTGCGGACCAGAAGCCCTATACTGCTGCCTGCAGCACACTTCGCCCGAAGGCGGAATCCTCATGTCCTTTCACATCTATTTGATAGAATTTGGAAAATGTATGGACTGAGGACCAAGTTGCAGCCTTACAGATCTGAGCCATCGAAGCCTGGTGGTGCACTGCCCATGAAGCACTTATCGCCCTGGTAGAGTGCGCCTTAACAGGAAAAGGAGGAGTCCTGTTCTTTAAACCATAAGCTTGAACAATTACTTGTCTAATCCACCTGGAAATGGTGGATTTTGATACCGCTTGGCCCTTCTTGGGACCATCTGGTAAAATAAACAAAACATCTGTTTTACGTATCTGAGCGGTTGCTTGCAGATACACCCTTACCGCTCTCACTAGATCTAGAGAGTGTAATAATTTTTCCCCCGCCGTCCGCGGGTTTGGAAAAAAGGAAGGCAGAACAATGTCTTGATTCAAGTGAAAAGCCGACACCACCTTAGGCAGAAAAGCCGGATGGGGTCGTAGTACGATCTTGTCCTTGTGACAAATTACATAAGGCTCTTTACAAGAAAGAGCTGCTAGCTCTGATACTCTCCTAGCAGAAGCTATAGCAATCAGAAAGGCCAATTTCCTACTTAATATAATTAAAGGAATATGGCGAATAGGTTCAAAAGGTTGCTTTTGCAACACTGACAATACCAAATTCAAATCCCATGGACACAAGGGAGACCTGACTGGAGGATTTATCCTCAGTACCCCCTGAATGAATGTCCGAACTAGGGAGTGAGATGCCAATGGTCTCTGAAAGAAGACTGATAGAGCCGATATTTGCCCTTTGATGGTGCTAAGGGCTAATTTCATATCCACTCCTAACTGGCAAAAAGCAAGAATCCTACTTATTTCATATTTCAGAGGATTCCAACTTCTGGATTCACACCAGGAAACGTATGCTTTCCAGACTCTATGATAGATGAGTCTGGAGGCTGGCTTTCTAGCATTAATGAGCGTAGAAAGAGCCAGGCCAGAGACCCCTCTCTTTTTCAAAATGTGGGTCTCAGCAGCCAGGCCGTCAAATTTAGCCTTTGTAAGGAAGGGTGGAATACTGGACCCTGTGACAACAGGTCGTGTCGAAGTGGAAGCTTCCAGGGCCTTCCTATCGCCATTTTTACGATCTCGGCATACCAAGGCCTCCTGGGCCAGTTTGGGGCCACTAGGATTACTGGTATTCCCTCCTCCTTGATCCTGCGAAGCAGTCTTTGTAGAAGAGGGATCGGAGGGAATGCATAGATCAGTGAGAACTGATTCCATGGAGTTATTAGAGCGTCTGTCCCGTAGGCTAGAGGATCTCTCGTTCTGGACACAAAGTTGTCCAATTTCTTGTTGAACCTGGAAGCTAGCAGGTCTACATCTGGGTTTCCCCATCTCAGACATATGGCCTGAAAGATCTCTGGGTGAAGAGACCACTCTCCTGGTAGCAGCTGCTGACGACTCAGGTAGTCTGCTTGCCAGTTTTCTATCCCTGGAATGAAGATTGCAGAGATGCAAGGTACATGCTCTTCTGCCCATGCCAAGATCCGGTTCACCTCTCTTTGGGCTGCCCGACTGTGGGTGCCTCCTTGGTGATTGATGTAAGCTACTGCCGTAGCATTGTCGGATTGAACCCGAACTGGGTAGCCCTGTAACCTGTATGTCCAGGTTTTGAGGGCTAGATATACCGCCCGGATCTCTAGCACATTGATGGGCAGGATCCCCTGAGTCTTGGCCCAGGTTCCCTGGGTAGAAGCCTCCTCGAATACTGCACCCCAGCCCGATAGGCTGGCATCCGTAGATACCACCTTCCAGGCCACTGGGAGGAAGGACTTTCCCTTCCGTAAATTCCTGGCTTCTAGCCACCAATTGAAGCTGTGGCGTACTTGTGAGGACAGGCGCATGGGTATATCCAGAGCTTGGCTCTTTCTGTTCCAGGAGGCTAAAATATTGCCTTGAAGTAGTCTCGAATGAAACTGGGCGTAAGGGACCGCCTCGAAGGAGGCTACCATCTTTCCCAATAGTCTCATGCAAAGGCGAATAGACGGCCTCTTGTTTGCTTTGACCTTGTGGATCAGGTCTTTCAGAGACTGTATTTTTGGCTCTGGCAGGTATACCCTGTTTTGGGCTGTATCTATGATCATGCCCAGGTACACTATCCTTCTTTGGGCCTGGAGAGAGGATTTTTGTAAGTTTATAATCCATCCTAAATGCTCCAGGTATCCTACTGTAGTGTCTACAGCGTGATCCAATCCCTCCTTTGACTGATCTATTAATAGTAGATCGTCTAGATAGGCTGTTACCGCAATGCCCCGTGTTCTTAGGTTTGCTAACAGAGGAGCTAGCACCTTTGTGAATACTCTGGGCGCGGTGGCTACACCAAATGGCAGGGCCACAAATTGAAAGTGGCGATCTTCTACCGCAAACCTTAGGAATCTTTGGTGAGCGGGGAGGATTGGTATGTGTAGATATGCGTCTTTGATATCTATGGACGCAATGAATTCTCCGCCTTTTAAAGTAGCGACCACGGATCGAATCGTTTCCATTCGAAAATGGCGAACGTTCAGAAACTGGTTTTAGATTTTTTAGATCCAGGATGGGTCTGACTTCTCCGTTCGGTTTTGGAATCACAAAGAGGTTTGAGTAAAAACCTGAACCTTGCTCCTTTTGGGGTACCTCTGTAACCACACCTTGAGCTATTAAGTGATTCAAACCTTTGAAGAAGGATCCTCTTTTTTGTGGATCCTTGGAGAGTCTTGAACTTCGGAATTGAGAAGATGGGATCTCTCGAAATTCCAGTCTGTACCCTGAGGATATTGTGGATACCACCCATTTGTCCTGGGTTTCTGTCCGCCAAGTCGCTGAGAACTGACGAAGCCTTCCCCCCACTCGGCCGAGCGGGGGCGCCCCTTCAATGAGAGGTTTTGGGGGCTTGCTTATTAGCTCTTGAACCCCACGGCTTCTTGTTCTTCTGAGCCTGTTCTTTGGCTTTTTTGGGCGGCTGAAAAGGCCGTCGCCACCGGCTGGGGTCAGATTTCCCGGGAGCTGGGGAGAGAGTGTGTTTAAAACAAGGTCTCTTGTTTTTCTTTCTCTCAGGTAAAAGTGTCGTTTTACCACTTGATATCTTTTGGATATATCTTTCTAAATCTTCCCCAAAAAGGCGTTCGCCATGGAACGGGAAACTTGCCAACAACTTTTTGCATGGGGCTTCCGCTGACCAATGCTTAAGCCAAAGTACTCTGCGCATCTGTACCAGCTGGAGTGTAAGGCGTGATGCCTGTATGATAGAATCTCTCATGGCATCCACTGTGAAGCATAAGGCTTTAGGCAAATTCTCCCAATTTTTAGCCTGCTCTGAAGGCAGCTCCTTCAGCCCCTGCTTTACCTGTTGGCTGACGACCTGACACATACCGACTGCTGCTACTGCAGGTTGGATAATTGAGCCGGCCAAAAGGAAGGAGGATTTCAGTAAGGATTCCAACTTCTTCTCAGAAGGATCTTTAAACACTTGTACATTATCCACTGGACATGTCAGGTTTTTATTTACACAAGAAATAGCCGCATCTACCGTAGGCAGGCTCCATTTCTTTAAAAAATTTTCCTCCATAGGATAAAGAATGTTAAACTTTTTTGGAGGTGAAAAACGCTTATCTGGATGTTGCCAGTCTGCGTACAATAGATCCTCTAGTAACGGATGAACCGGGAAGGAGCATGCACCTTGCAGGGATCTTAATGATCCTAGGGAGGAGACAGGTGATTCTGTTACCTCCAAAGAGGGTAACCTAAATGCAGCTCGCACGGCTCCTGCATAGCATTGCACCTGTGACTTTAAAATCTGGGATACCGAAAAAGGCTCATCCGATATCCCTGATCCGTCTGACTCCTCATCCTCTGCTGATGTAGCCTCCTCCTCATCCTCCTCCTCCTCAGGTACTTCTGAAGGGAGGTCCAATACTGGAGGAGATCTGCTTCGCTTATTGTCCTTTTTAGAGGATTTAGCGATTAAAGTAGCAATTTTCTCCTCCAGATTATTTAGGGCAGCTGATAAAGTGTCCTCAGTGACATATGCAGGCCCAGGCTTCACTGGGGAAGCCGCCATACCTGACAGAGGTAATGGCTCATCCTGTACAGGTGCTTTTGGCAACACAGGAGAGGAAGGTACCGAGTCAGCACAGCTAGAGCCCCCTGTCTCAGGCGGCGGTGCTCTTTTATCTCTTTTTGTCCGCATTACTTCCTCTGGAAGACTTACTGTTTAGACAAAATACAAGGTACCTAAATGCATATACTACCGTGTTCAGTTTAGCAAATACATTAAGTATGCAACTTTTAACACATAACTATGCATAACATGGATGTCTTCTAGGAAGTACCCAATCCAACCACATGGAGTCTTACGTCCCTGTATAGCTGCTGTGTTTCTCTGCCAGGAACAAGAGAACTAACGAGCTTGCTTGCTGCTGCAGTGCTTTTTACACTGACAGTCTTTTAAATTTGGCGCCGTTTCTGTGCCTGCGCGCGCCACGTGCCCGCGCACGCCTTCGGCCCCCCCCCTCCGATAAAGCGCGCTCCCGCGCCCGCGCGCGGCCTTTAGCGCTATGGTGGTGGCCATAGTGAGAGAGGACTCTCATCAGCCCCTGTCCCCACTTACCTGCATCTGCAGGTGTCTGTATCGGCCACCGGAAGGAGGAGCGGGGCGCTCAAGCAAGCTCAGCAGCGGAGGTGACGAGCAGTGTACTTCGCCGAAGCCGACACTGAACAGAGTGAGGTGAGTATATTCAGCTCTTTACTCCCCCCAGTGGTGGAAAAAAAAAGAAGACATCCACTTTTTGAAAAAGGTCCCAACCTAGTTATGGACCTTCTAATCTCACCTTATCCACGCTGCAGGTTTTTCTGCTGAAAGTTTTCAGACAGATACCAAACTTCACCCTTCACGGTGGGCTATGTGTGCCAACCTTCAGGGATATGGGTTCCTATTTAAAGGATACCTCTCCCCTGGGCCTTGTACAAGACTCTTACCAGGACTTTATAGCGAAATAGCGAAAGTGCTGGATCTTAGAGCCCAGTCCTCCGAAGAGAGACATTACAGGCGACGCCTCATGGATGAGGCCCGGATCCCATCCAGATTCAGCTCATTTGTAGGCGTCTTGGATGGATCCGAAAGCATAGCTCTTTTACCCCCAGAGGGTCTCTTTGGTAGAGCTTTCCTTTAGCACCTCCTAACGCGTCCAACACCTTTCGACACTGGCGAAAAAACTGAGGTACTTCCCTGATGGGAGGGGTTATATGGAGGGGAACTGTCTTCCATTGGTTGTGCCAGTGTCCAATCACCGCTGGTGACCCTTAACCCATTATGTAATGACTAGCTCTGTGTCCCGTGGTGTACGATAAAGAAATGGCCAAATATCGGCCGATATATCGGCCAGCCGATATATCGGCCAGCCGATATATCGGTCGACCTCTAGTAAAAGTGCCCCGTATTGAAGTGGTAAACAAGACTGAAGAGGCTGTTTAGCTGGGTACAGACAAACACAGCTTACCTGTTCTGTGTAAACACTGATTTGTTCATCTGTGGTTAAACTAATGAGAAAATCTTGCAAGCACCCAAGGTCCTGCAGTGAAAAAACATGAGACTATTAGTTTTGAACATGCACAGTTCTTACCATTGTTTTACCACATGTAATTGCAGCTTCCATGCAGACATTTAAATAAAAGTTCCCGCATTTAATAATGTAACAAACCGGTTTGTTACTTTTAAAACAATAAGTGTGGCAAGAAAGGGTCAGCATGGTAATAAAGAGGAATTGAACTCTGGAAGCTGTGCCCAAAAGACAGAGAGGGAAAAGTAACCTTCATTGCCTGTGGTCTCCCTACGCTGATTTTTCCCCATTACCGATTTGTTCTGCACTGTCTGTGTGGAGCAGGCAGTCTTGGTAGGAGCCAAGCTTTGCTTCCTCATGTCAAGAGACTCCAGCAAGGAGAAAATTGAGCAGCACAGCAATGGCATCACCAAATCTCAAACCAAATAATTTTTTGATCTCCTGCATATTTTGTAAATTTGCCTACTTACAAAGAAATTAAGAAATTAAAACCGTGATACAAATGTTATAAATTGAGATGCAGTTCAGTAAGTAAAATAAGTATTTGATCCCCAAGCAAAACATGACTTAGTACTTGGTGGAGAAACCCTTGTTGACAAGCACAGAGGTAAGATGTTTCTTGTAGTTAGTGACCAGGTTTGCACACATCTCGGGAGGGATTTTGGTCCACTCTTTTTGACAGATCTTCTCTAAATCCTTAATGTTTCTTGGTGGTCTTCTTGGCAACTTGAAGTTTCAGCTCCCTCCATACATTTTCTATTAACCTTAAAGTGCCTTAATGTGCTTCTTCTTGAGCCACTTCTTTGTTGCCTTGGCGGTATGTTTTGGGTCATTGTCACGCTGAAAGACCCATCCATGACCCATCTTCAGTGTTCTGGCTGAGGGAAGGTGGTGCTCATCCAAGATTTTACAATACATGGACCCATCCATTGGCCCCTCAATGCGGCTAAGTCGGTCAGTACCTTTAGCAGAGAAACAGCCCCAAAGCATCATGTTTCCACCTCAGTGCTTGACCGTAGGGATGGTGTTCTTAGGGTCATAGTCAGAATTTTTCTTCCTCCAAAAAACGGGGAGTCCCCCTCCTCAAGAAGTCACATGTACAGTCATGCCAATAAACATCTAAATGATTCAGAGAAGGATCGGGAGAAGGTGCTGTGGTCAAATGAGACCAAAATTTAGCTCTTTGGCATTAACTCGACTCAGCATTTTTCTTCCTCCAAACACGCAGACTATGACCCTAAGAACACTCTTACTACAGTCAAGCACGGAGGTGGAAACATAATGCTTTGGGGCTGTTTCTCTGCTAATGGTACAGGCTGACTTTGCCACATTGAGGGGCCAATGGATGGGGCCACGTATTGTAAAATCTTGGATCAGAACCTTCTTCCCTCAGCCAGAACACTGAAGATGGGTCTTCCAGTATGACAATGACCCAAAACATACTGCCAAGGTAACAAAGGAGTGGCTCAAGAAGAAGTACATTGAGGTCATGGAGTGGTCTAGTCAGTTCTCCAGACCTTAATACTATAACAAAAATGTATGGAGGGAGCTGAAACTTCGAGTTGCCAAAAGACAAGCCAATAACACTTAAGGATTTAGAGATTTGTAAAGAAAAGTGGAACAAAATCTTTCCTGAGATGTGTGCAAACCTGGTCAACAACTACAACATACATCTTACCTCAGTACTTGGTGGCAAAACCCTTGGCAAGCACAAAGTCATCAGATCAAATACTTATTTTACTCACTAAACTGCAACTTAATTTATAGCATTTGTTTTAGGTGGGTTTTTTTTCCTGGATTTTTGCTTGATATTCTGTCTCTATTATTTAAAATACACCTTTGATGAAAATTATAGACCCTTAATTTTTTTGTAAGTGGGCAAACGTACAAAATCTGCAGGGAAACAAATCATTATTTTCCCAACTGTACATACGAGGCTATAGGCACAGGAATGTCTAAGCACACTCCCATAACAGGGAGGTATATCTTCCAAAGCACCGATAAGGCAATCTTATTTACATTTTCCCTATAAAGGTAAACTGACAGAAATATAATAGCACTTTTGTAAATGTGATCTCTTATAATGCATTATTCTGTACGCCTTTCTTCATTTATTGCAGCAGCCAATCCACAACTGCTATCCAGGCCCCACTTTCCCTAATTTCCTGATCCTAAGGCTGGTGACCATGTCCTCTCCTTCCCTGTGGTCTTCAGTTATGTAAATGCTCCTGTGTAGTTCTGTTAGATGGGTAGCAATGTATTTAAACCCCCACCCTCCCCTGCTCACAGCAGTGGGAAGACCTAGGCTGCTCAGAGCAAAGTCTATTCCACCCCCCCCATGACTTTAAAAAGTAACTGACAGGCCAGGGGACTCCTGTCCACCCAAACGCATGGTGACTGCACAGATTATTTAAATTACCATTTGTCTGAAAATAGGCACTACATCCAGGAAATGAAGGGAGAACTCCTTATGACAAACTGGACACAGAGGGAAGAATGATGTTCTGGTTTAAGTTAAAAACTGAAACCACCTTATGTAGAAAGGAAGTAACAGGCCTTACCACCACCTTGCCGTGTAAGAAAAGAACTCTTAGTTTACAGGATACGCTTTCTAGCTCAGACTATCACCTTGCCTGGTATGCAGTAAATCCAAAAGAACATGTCCCCAGACCAGGTAATTAACTACAATGGTTGGGGTTGTGAAGGGGTTAAACTGTGCTTTTTGCATTATTTAGGCAGTTCAAACAATAAATGGTCATGTTCATTAAAAAGAGATTAGTTCTGGCAGAAAATACAAATGTATTTCAACAAATTATCCCTTGCAACTTTAGTACCTTACACAGGCAGTATATAATCTCCCCCCCCCCCATGATTTCTTTCTTATGTACTAATAGTACCCCCAAGAAATCCCTTTGCTTACACTTGCACGGTTCTCTGCAATGAAGAACAATTCAGTAAGTGATCTGTGTAGGGGGAGGAGGATTCCACAGCTGGCTGCATCTTGATAAGCAGCATTCTCCATAGATGTGAAAACTGGCCACAATGGTCTCAGCAGCTTGAAATCACAGTCCCTAATAAAACAGAGAAATTGCACTGTTGTAAAATGAGAATGTGGCCTGCGCAAACACAAAGCATTTTTATTTCTGTTGTCTAAGCAAGCTAAATGAGAAGATATCAGAAAGCTGTCCTAAACATTTACATAAGAACGTACAATGGAGAAAATGGGTCATGGGACCAGATGTACTAGCTGGTACTTGCACTCCCATTTTTTAAACAGAGCTTGTGCTTCATACAAATACATTTTTCCTGACAAAGCATTTTTCTCTATGGGAAGCAAAGCATTCATAGGTAATGATCAAATTAGGAAGCCCATTAACGCTTATAACTGTAACATGTAAATAAAAAAATTATATGGTATAACAAAATCTATTTATTGGAATCAATTGGGGGACACAGGAATTTAAAAAGACTTTTGTGTTATACTGCCACCTACGGTGGGATTGGACAGGGCAAACAAAAAAAAACTAGTGGTCAGTCAAGGATAACCCCTCTTACTTCCAAGCATGTCTTGGTTTGGTGGTAAAGCAGTAACAGCAGCATGATCATACAAAAAACAGAGGCGTTGGACCTCTGTACATTAATGGATTATTTACAGGAAGTACAAAAATCCACAACTTTCTCATCCATTGAGGGACACAGCAGAGACCATAAAAACTTCCAAAAGGCAGTCCGACTAAGGGACAGGCAACAGCAAGAGAACACCAACAGGCCAACAAAAAAGAGCTGCCTAAGGGACCTTGTAACTGAAGTTTACATGGGATGAGGCCTGAAAATCTACATTGTGAAACTTGAAGAACATGTGAACAGAAGACCAGGTAGCAGCCTTGAAAATCTGAGAAATTATAGCCTTATATCGAAAAGCCTAATGCCTTGACACACGACTGTTTTTCATGATGAGAAAACTGCCATTTTTTAGATTGGTTGTGATAAACGGTCATGTGTATGCTCCATTGCAGTTTTCTCAACGAGAAAACTGTCCGAAAAAAAATTAGAACCTGCTCTATTTTTTCTCGTCGTTTTTCACGTCGTTCTTTTTAACTTCGTGAAAAACGGTCGTATGTATGCTTTTACGAGGGAAAAAAAACCATGCCTGCTCAGAATCAAGTATGAGACAGGAGCGCTCGTTCTGGTAAAACTAGCGTTCGTAATGGAGATAGCACATTCGTCACACTGTAACGGACTGAAAAGCACGAAGACTGAAAAGTGAAAATCGTCTCTCACCAAACTTTATTAACACGAGGATCAGCAAATGCAGCCCAAAGGGTGGCGCCATTCGAATGGAACTTCCCCTTTATAGTGCTGTCGTACGTGTTGTACGTCACCGCGCTTTGCTCAAGCATTTTATTCCATGAACCTGTGTATGCAAGGCAGGCTTGAGAGGAATCACGACGAGAAAAACTTAGTTTTTTTGCATGACATGAATAACGGTCGTGTGTACGCGGCATAAGAAGCACTTGCTGATCTAGAAGAGTGTGCCTTTACAAGAAAAGGTGGAACACAATTGTAGGGCTGAAACTAATCGACATAATGGATTATGAAAATATTGGTCAACTATTTTCATAATCGATTAGTTAGTCAACCGATTAGTCGGCCTGCATATAGAATGCATTAGATATTTACATATAAGAAAATACAGTGCAACGCACATACAGCTCAGTACACCATCCTTAAATGTCAGTAAGCGCCTAAGAACATGTGAATGTGTGAGGAGCAATGCCTCGTGAGACATGTAGTCCTGGGCAGGAAAAGGACGTGAGATTCTAAAAGCAGCACTATGAAGGCAGGAGTCACTGGTGGGGGCCCCAGAAGAGGAGAATCAGGGCTGCTCTGTGCAAAACCACTGAAATTAATGGGCAGCCCCGTTTTTGAATCCTTTTTCGGCCGCTAGCGGGGGTTGAAAGCGCCCCGCTAGCGGCTGACAAGCTAAAACTAAATAGAGGCTCTTTACCACCGACGCCCCCTCCGCCACAGTGTGAAAGGGCTCTAAAGGTTTACAAGTATTGTGCATTAGAATTCAAATGATTATATCCATGAAAAAAATGTCTCAGCCTTTAGTACTACTTTAACACAAAAAGATTTCTAAACAAAAACCACACACACCATCCAAAAATGTGTTTGCTCGAGAAAAGTTTTCTATTCCGCTCCCTTGAATTTTTCTGTTAAGTGGTTTAAAACAAACGTTGATTTGACCCCACTAACGATAAGAAAATCGAATGAACATTCTTAAAATTTTTGAAGGACATATTTGTTAGTGTATAGCCAGCATAAGTGACAGCAGGCGCAGGTAGGATGTATCAAGCTACCTGCCTAAAGATAGTCTGTCATGAATATTATATTACAGTCTTGTCTGAAAATCTGCAATGTTTTAGGCTTTTTTTTTTTTTAAATCTTTAAATAAAATTTTTGACCTCTGAGTCTGATTATATGTACAAGATTCAACCTCTAATAGTATATACAGTGGAAATAAAGTCTACAAACCCCTGTTAAAATGTCAGGTTTCTGGGATGTAAACAAATTAGACAAAAGCGGAATCATTTTAGTTAATGTGACCTATAAACTGTACAGCTCAAAAGAAAAAGAAACTGAAATATTTAAAAAAAAATTAGCCACTTGACAATTGGGCACTTAAACCCCCTTAATAACCTTACCAATTTTGAGCTTTCGGTGCTCTCACATTTTGAATGACAATTACTCAGTCATACAACAATGTACCCAAATTAAATTTCTGTCATTTTTTTCACACAAATAGAGATTTCTTTTGGTGGTATTTAATGACCGTTGGGTTTTTTATTTTTTGCGCTATAAAAGAAAAGACTGAAAATTCTGTAAAAAAATGAATTTTTCTTTGTTTCTGTTATAAAATTTAGCAAATTAGTAATTTTTCTTCATAAATTTTGGCCAAAATTTATCCTGCTACATATCTTTGGTAAAAATAAGTACAAATTGGTGGATATTATTTGGTCTTTGTGAAAGTTATAGAGTCCACAAGCTATGGTGCCAATATCTGAAAATTGATCACACCTGAAGTACTGAAGGCCAAATATCTGAAAATTGAAGTACTGACGGCCTATCTCATTTCTTGAGACCCTAACATGCCAGAAAAGTACAAATACCCCCCGAATGACCCCTTTTTGTAAAGAAGATACTCCAAGGTATTTAGAAAGAGGCATGGTGAGTTTTCTGAAGTTGTCATTTTTTCCCCACAATTCTGCAAAATCAAGATTTTGTTTTTCACAAAATTGTCATATTAGCAGTTTATTTCTTACACACAGCATATGCTTACCACAAATTACACCCTGCTATTACGCCTGAGTATGGCGATACCACATGTGAGACTTGTACACAGCGTGGCCATGTACAGAGGCCCAACATGCAGGGAGCACCTTCAGGCGTTCTGGAGCACCCAGGCCAATTCTGACATTTCTCTCCTACATGTAAAAATCATAATTTATTTGATAGAAAATTACATAGAACCCCAAAACATTATATATTTTTTTTTAGCAAAGACCCTATAGAATACAATGGCGGTCGTTGCAACTTTTTATCTCGCACGGTATTTGCGCTGCAATTTTCTAACGCCTTTTTTTGAAAAAAAAAATGTTTTGTGCTTAAAAAACAAACAAACCGTAAAGTTAGCCCAATGTTTTTGCATAATGTGAAAGATGAAGTTACGCAGAGTAAATAGATATTTAACATGTCACCCTTCAAAATTGCACACGCTCGTGGAATGGCGCCAAACTTCGCTACGTAAAAATCTCCATAGGCGACGCTTAAAATATATTTACTGGTTACATGTTTTTAGTTACAGAAGAGGTCTAGGGCCAAAATTATTGCTCTCGCTCTAACGTTCGCAGCGATACCTCACGTGTGGTTTGAACACCGTTTTCATATGTGGGCGGGACTTACGTATGCGTTCGCTTCTGTATGCGAGCACATGGGGACAGGGGCGCTTTAAAAAAAAAATGTTTTCAATTGTTCATTTTACTTTATTTTAGTTTGACACGTTTTTCCCCAAAAATAATTTGTTTGATCACTTTTATTCCTATTACAAGGAATGTAAACATCCCTTGTAATAGGAATATGGCATGACAGGTCCTCTTTACAGTGAGATATGGGGTCAATAAGATCCCACCACATCTCACCTCTAGGCTGGGAAGCCTGAAATAAAAAAATAAAAAAAACGATCCTGGCTTTGATCCTAGCGGTGAGTCGGTAGAAGCGCCGGAGGGGGGGGGGGCATCCCCTCTTGCCTCCCGTAAGAACGATCAAGCGGTGGAACAGCCACTATGATCATTCTTATGGTGTAGGGAATCGCTGGCTGAAAAAGCTGATATCTGGATAATGCCTGTAGCTGCAGGCATCATTCAGATATCCCTGCACAAAGTCAGGGACGTCATATGATGGCCGGCGGGAGGGAAGTAGTTAAAAACTCATTTTTTTTTAAACACAAAGTTGTTATTTCTAACACATAGCATGTACATACCAAAAATGACACCCCAAAATTGATTCTCCTACTCCTCCTGAGTACGGCGATACCACGTGTGATACTTCCCCAGCCTGGCCACATACTGAGGCCGAGTACAACCGAGTATCGCAGAGTGAGAGTATGGCTGGGTATCGCAGAGTGAGAGTATGGCTGGGTATCGCAGAGTATGGCAGGGTATCGCAGAGTATGGCAGGGTATCGCAGAGTATGGCAGGGATGGCTGAGCAGGGATGGATGGATCTATCCCCCTCTCCAACTGTACCGATCGGTACAGAGAGGGGAGAGAGGAACCAGCGTCATGACATGACGCCGGTTTGTTAACAAGTGATCGCTCCATCATTTGACGGAGCGATCACGTGGTACACGGCTGCTATCAGCGGCCATTTACCGTGATCCGTGATGCGCGGGGCCCTTTGGACCCGGCTGTCACGGACACTCCCGTGTGAGCGCCCCAGGGGGCGCGATTCTGGGAGGACGTTATACAACGTCCTCCCAGAATTAAGGAACCGCCCTGTAGCCGTTATTCGGCTATGGGCCGGTGATTAAGTGGTTAAAATAATGTGGTTGCATAAGAGTCTACACCCTCTTATAACTGGCGATGTAGCTATGTTTAGAATCAAGCAATCACACTCAAACTCATGTTAAATAGGAGTCAGTAGACACCTGCCATCATTTAAAGTGCCTCTGATTAACCGCAAATAAAGTTCAGCTGTTTTAGTAGGTCTTTCCTGACATTTTCTTAGTTGCATCCTACAGCAAAAGCCATTGTTCGCAGAGAGCTTCCAAAGCATCAGAAGGATCTCATTGTTAAAAGGTATCAGTCAGGAGAAGGGTACAAAAGAATTTCCAAGGCATTAGATATACCATGGAACGCAGTGAAGACAGTCATCATTAAGTTGAGGAAATATGGCACAACAGTGACATTACCAAGAACTGGACGTCCCTCCAAAATTGATGAAGACGAGAAAAAAATGGTCAGGGAGGATGCCAAGAGGC
This sequence comes from Rana muscosa, assembly GCA_029206835.1. Classification (NCBI taxonomy): domain Eukaryota; kingdom Metazoa; phylum Chordata; class Amphibia; order Anura; family Ranidae; genus Rana; species Rana muscosa. The sequence goes on from CM055117.1 coordinate 618,485,960, forward strand.
CTACAGCAACATTAAAGGAGCTGCAGGAATATCTGGCAAGTAGTGGCTGTGTGGTACATGTGACAAAAATCTCCCGTATTCTTCATATGTCTGGGCTATGGGGTAGAGTGGCAAGACAGAAGCCTTTTCTAATGAAGACAAACATACAAGCCTGGCTAAATTATGCAAAAACACATCTGAAGTCTCTCAAAGGCATGTGGGAAAATGTGTTATGGTCCGATAAAACCAAGGTTGAACTTTTTGGCCATAATTCCAAATAATGTTTGGCACAAAAATAACACTGCACATCACCAAAAGAACACCATGCCCACAGTGAAGCATGGTGGTGGCAGCATTATGCTTTGGGGCTGTTTCTCTTCAGCTGGAAAAGTGGCCTTAGTCAAGGTAGAGGAAATTATGAACAGTTCCAAATATCAGTGAATATTGGCACAAAACCTTCAGGGTTCTGCTAGAAAGCTGAACACGAAGAGGAACTTCCACCTTTCAGCATAACAACGACCCAAAGCATACATAAAAATCAACAAAGCAACAGCTTTACCAGAAGATGATTAAAGTTTTGGAATGACCCAGCCAGAGCCCAGAACTGAATCCAATTGAAAATCTGTGGGGTGATCTGAAGAGGGCTGTGTACAGGAAATGCCCTCGCAATCTGACAGGTTTGGAGTGTTTTTGCAAAGAAGAGTGGGCAAATATTGCCAAGTCAAGATGTGCCATGCTGATAGACTCATACCCAAAAAGACTGAATGCTGTAATAAAATCAAAAGGTGCTTCAACAAAGTATTAGTTTAAAGGTGTGCACACTTATGCAACCATAATATTTTATTTACTTCCCTCCTCCTAAAAGTTTTCAGTTTGTTGTCCAACTGAGTTGTACAGTTTATAGGTCACATTAAAGGTGGACCTATGAAACTTTGTCTAGTTTTTTTACATCACAGAAACCTGACATTTTATATACACTGTACATCACTTTTGTCTCTTATTCCCAGTGGATTCGATATTTCGTTTCCCAACTATATATAGCTGGTTATAGTTACCACTGCATATAGATATTTAAGAATAAATTGCCTTTTTTTAAACTTTACATATTAACTAAATTATACACTAAACGTTGAGTCTTTAATCTGATTAATCGAAAAAATTAATCGGCCAACAAATAGTTTATGAAACACGATTGTTAAACAAGTCCAGGCAAAACCTAACGCTAAACCTGCGCTGTGCCACATTCTAAACCTAATCTATCTAACCCTGTAAAGCAAAAATCACTGTACTTAACTATTCTGCAGCCGATCCGGTTCCAGCATCAGCCGCGGCATCGCTGTGTAGGCGGGTGCAGGAGAGGCATCCAAAAACGGAAGCCCCCATAGTAAGTCTGTGAGCGATATCACCTTCTATTCATTTCCGGTCGATGGAGGCCGGCCTGGATCAGGTGTAGAATAGGCAAGTACAGCGAGTTTTGCTTTAAAGGGTTCGATAAATAAGGCTTAGAATGTGGCACAGTGCAGGTTTAGTGTTAGTTAGGTTTTGCCTGGACTTCTCCTTTAAAGCTTTCATTTTTTTTGCACAAATTATTGTTTGTCACCCCCCCCCCCCCCCGTAGACGAAATGCATAGGGTCCCACGTATGCAGCCTGTAATGCGCCCTTTTTCATATTTGTGATCACCTGTAGGAATCACTGGATTTTTACTTTACTTGAGATTTGATGTATATTTTTTTGTTTTTTTACCTTTTTTAATTAAAGTCCTTGCTTTATTGATCTATGCTATGTGGAGGTTTTTTTTCTTCTTTTTTCCACGCTTTATGAACTTTTTATGCTGCTGAGCCCCTGGAGGGGTATCCCTGCAAAACATCAACTCACTCTCTGAGATCTATGAGAGGTGCTGCTCCTTTTTTCCTGCTTGTCGTGGAAGGATCCCAGGAATGACTAACAAATACGCACCAGGAGAAGCTACAGGATCGCCACTCTTTCCCTCACTTTTCAGACCCACCCGTAGCAGGCGTTTGTGGGTCCACGTCACATGGTAAGAGTACCCATCCTTTATTATCTTTTCATCCTAGGCTCCCCAAGGGGTTCCCCTCCTTCAGCTTCCTACCACCAAGATTGTTATCCCCTCAACATCTTCCTTCCCTGGGATACCTTATTCCCATTGTTTATAGACATTGATATATGGACTCCCCACATTGGAGCCTGACATACATTTTGTTCTGTTCTAGGGATAACGTTTGTATTGATTCATCACATGATACACACATTAGCAGCATTATACTGTTTTTGTTTTAACCACAAAATGTTTAAATAGTTGGTATTTATGCACTTTAGTGGATCACTTATAGGACAATCTCCTACTTATGTATAATTTTTTTGGTATATGTGATTATATACTTTCATATTATTTATGACCACTAATTACTAGCGCTGCACTTTTCACTTTCCATTAATGATACAAATTATTGTTTGTCTGCACCATCGGGAAATGGCGAAGTAGGTTTACCCTTACTAAAACCATTAGTCCTTCTAATGGAAAGAGTGGTTGTAAAGTAAGCTCACACAACACTCACTACATCCAGGTAATGGTGGGAGATCTCCTCCTGATGAGCTGAAGCTGGACAGAAGGATGAACAATGTCCTAGTTGAGATGAAAGGCCAAAGCTACCCTTATAGGAATAAGGTTCTCCGCCTTCAAACCAACTTCTCCTTGTATAGGACCAGAAAAGGGTTCTTTACAAATATGGCTGCCAGTCCAGACAATCACCTTGCAGAGGTGATATCAACAATAAAAGGTAACCTTGTGAGTGACATTGGAAAGGGGAATATTCCTGATCAGTTTAAAAAATGTTTTTTGAAGTGCTGAGGGAGCCAAATTCAGACCACACTGAGAAAAAGGAAGCGCACAGAGGAAGCTACGTGGAAAACCAGCACAAAAGTTTTGATCAAATGGAAAGCCAGCATCTCTGGAAAAAAATTTTTTCAAAGTGCAGAGAACATCTTGGCTATTGTTTCAGCCGTTTACAGAAATGTGAGCACCTTTTATTTAATGTTTTTATGAATTTATTGCATTATAGTCTTTGCCGGTGGTTTTAACCCTTTTCGACCGCTAGGGGGGGGTTAAAAGTGCAGCAAAAAGATGGTAAAACGCTGCTAAAAATGGCGGCGCTTTACTACCGACGCCCCCAACGCCTCGATGTGAAAGTAGCCTTAGTCTCTATTCCTCTTCTTCCCAAAACCAGCCTCCCCCTTCTCCTGGGCCCTCTGGAACGCATGCTCTGCCTGCAACAAACTCACCGTCCTCTACGATCTCTTTATCACAAATTCCTTTAACCTACTTGCCATTACCGAAACCTGGTTTCATGAATTAGATACTACTTCTCCCGCTTCACTCTTCCATGGTGGCCTTCTCTGGACTCACTCCCCCAGACCAAGTGGACGGAAGGGAGGTGGAGTGGGAATCCTTCTAGCCCCATGCAGCACCTATCAGGTACTTCACCCACCTACCTAACACTCTCCTCTTTTGAGGCACATTACATTTGTCTATTCTCTTCTATTTCTCCAAGAATTGCTGTCATCTACTGGCCCCCTGGACCAATATCAACCTTCCTTGATGAAATCCCCACAATTATTCTCGGTGACCAACATCCCTGTTAAGATTCCCTCTATTATTACTTCTAAACTTCTCAGTCTAAGCTCATCTCTTGACCTGAAGCAATGGATACAGGCTCCTACTCACTCCAACGGCAACATCCTTGACCTTGTCTTCTCCTATCTGTGCAACCTCTCCAACAATCCTCTCCCACTCTCTGATCACCACCTTATTAGTTTTGCTCTCTCCCCGTCTTCCACTTCTTATCCCTCCAACCATCTTGCCGTTACCCGTAGAAACCTTTGCCACCTTAACCTTTCTCTTCTCTGATACTGATCATCTCTATGACAAAATCTCCCCCTGTCCTGCCCCGACCGCTACAACCCTAGCAGGCTCAGAAAACGTAACTGCGCTCCTGAGCATCTGTGGCATAAGACTAGGTTACAGGAAGACTTCAAACAATACAAATCTGCCCTAATACTATTCCTGCCTCCACACTGCCAAACAGACCTATTACATCACATTAGCACCTTCTCATGCAGTCCACGGCAACTCTTCTCTACCTTTAACACTCTAATCTGTCCTCCACCCTCTAATTCACTCACTGCCCAGGAGATTACCAATCACTTAAAAAATCAGATTGATACAATTCATGAGGAAATCTCCTACTGCACAGAAACCGCCCCCATTTAACATCTCATGTCCACACATACAATCATTACTTCCCTCATTCAACCCTGCTAGTATTAACGAGGTTGCTAAACTTTTGCTAAACAATCATCTAACGACCTGCCCCTTGTATCCTGCTCCCTCGCAAATGCTACGCTCACCCTCTGACTCGATCCTACACTCTCCAAATCACATTTTCAACCTCTCTCTCTTGTGGCATCTTCCCAAACTTTCTAAAACATGCGCTAGTCACCCCCATACTTAAAAAGCCCTCACTGGACCCCACCAATCTTAACAACCTACTCGCCTTCTCCTCCAAACCTCTTGAAAGACTGGTCTACAACAGACTGTGCGACCACTTGACCATGAACAAACTTCTTGATCCCCTTCAGTCCGGATTTCACCCTCAACACTCCATGAAAACTGCTCTCCTTTAACTCACAAATGACTAACAGCTAAAACCAACAGACACTTTTCTGTACTACTTCTCCTGGACCTCTCTGCTGCCTTTGACACAGTGGATCACCCCCTCCTCTGGTCTCTGTGACTGTGCACTTCGCTGGTTCTTATCCTACCTATCCCATCACTCTTTCAGTGTCACTTACAACTCTACTTCCTCCTCTCCTCTTCCTTTCTCCATTGGGGTCCCCAAAGGTTCTGTTCTTGGACCTCTCCTTTTCTCAATCACCACCTCCCTGGGTCAGTTGATAGTCTCCCATAGCTTTCAAGATCATCTCTACGCTGATGACACCCAAATCTCTCGCTCTCTACCCCCAAGCTCTCTGCATCTGTCTCCTCATGCAGCACCAACTTACTAGCAGACATATCAGCCTGGATGGCACATCACTTCCTCAAACTCAACCTATTCAAAACCGATCTCATGATATTTCCTCCCCCAGGTGCCACTTCTCCTGATTTCTCTGTCAAGATCAACAGCTCAACTATCACCTTGTTCCCCCACACCAAGGTACTAGGTGTAATCCTGGACTCTGAACTAACCTTTCGGCCCCACATCCTATCGCTATCCAAAATTTGCCGCCTCAACCTCCGCAACATCTCCAAGATACGCCCCTTTCTAACCAATGTCACCACAAAGCCTCTAATCCACTCCCTGGTCATGTATCGCCTCGACTACTGCAACTCCCTCCTCATTGGCTTACCTCTAAATAGGCTATCCCCACTTCAGTCCATCATGAACGCTGCTGCCAGGCTCATCCACCTCACAAACCGCTCAGTGTCTGCTATACCCCTCTGCCCATCCCTCCATTGGCTGCCACTCAACCAACAAATTAAATTCAAGATACGAACATAACTTTTTACAAAGCCATCCACAACCTGGCCCCCAGCTACATCGCTAACCTAGTCTCAAAATACCGACCTAATCGTTCTCTTCACTTCTCCGAAGACCTCCTGCTCTCTAGCTCCCTTGTCACTTCATCCCATGCGCACCTTCAGGACTTCTCCAGAGCCTCTTCCCATCCCATGGAATGCTCTACCCCAATCTGTCAGGCTTTCGCCTACTTTCAGACGATCCCTGAAAACTCATCTCTTCAGAGAAGCCTATCTGGCCCCCACCTAACTGTACATTTACATTCTCCATCAGCACATCCCCCCCCCCCCCCAGTTACCACCTCTTGTATCGCTTGACCATCCCTCTTAGTTTGTAAGCTCTAAGGATCAGGGCCCTCTGATTCCTACTGCAATAAAATGTATTGTATTTGTACTGTCTACCCTCAAGTTGTAAAGCGATGTGTAAACCGTTGGCGCTATATAAATCCTGTATAATAATAAAATACTACCTATCTTGAAGTGACAAGACTTTTGATTCCTCCCTGATGATTGATGCATGCCACTGCTGAGGTGTTGTCCAAATGACACTGGATTGGATGATGATCTTTAAAGTGATTGTAAAGGCTCCTACTTACCTGCTCTGTTGCAGTGGATTTGCACCATCTACTCTCCAATTGGAGGAGATTTATCAATGTCTCCAGGAGACATTGATAAAAAAAACACTCCTCCAATTGGAGAGTAGATGGATCTACTTATTACAGGCAAGTCGCTGTCCCGGCCTGAATGAGGGAATTAGTTATAAACCTTTTTTGTGATCCAATGTTTGACCATCATGGGAACATCCCCGCTTATTGATCCCCATTGGGATGGCCCTGGTTTTTCCTCTGAACTTCATTGCACTCTCAACTCCGGCCCCCTTTTTTTTCCCATCATAACCTTTCCCTCTGTCGCCCTCTCCCGTTGCTCTCTGTGCACACATCCTTCATGGGAGTTGATGTTATACCCGGTGGCTACTCGCTACGGGTTATGCACATGGGGGGATGCCCCGAACACTATTTCCTCGCCAGCAATACCTCTCTGCTAAAAGGGAGGCAAATTTATTAAATGCTGTTTTTCAATTTTTGCATTATGTGTGTAATGTATATTATGGTATTTTTGAGTAACTTACAGTTGCATTTGAAGCTATTTGGTATAATGTGTTTGCACGTATGCGTTTCTGGTCGCTATGCGGGTGGACGGAACAAATCACATCTTTTTAGTATACGATATGCGTTGGATCTGCTTCCTTTCATATGTTGACGTGCTCTCCCTCTCACTCTCTCCGTCTCTTTGCCATGAATACCCGTACAGACGCCCAATGGTGTTCACTGGACCAGGTTGCCCAATTGGGGTGAACATGGCCTGGTGTCTGCCCGCTTTGAGAGTCCGATGTGCCAGGGCATCCTGTGGATCAGCGCGACTTCCTGTGCAATGACAGCTATGCATGCTTGGTTCCTGGCATTGTCAGCACTCCAGTGTCTGCACAGAATGTGCATCTGTGTAGACGGAGCCGCAGACCAGAAGTGATGTCACTTCTTGTTTCCAGGTGCTAGTCCCCAGCTATAGGCCCCTCCCCTTTTGCGTCCGCGATGCGTCATTGCGGCGTGACGTCACACGCTGCGTTCTGACTTATCGGGGGGGGGGGGGGATATTTAAATCCCACATGGCATCAGCCATGTTTGGGATCATCGGGAGCTCATGCTGGACTGGGACTTCTAATACAGGTATTTACCTTACTGATGGAGGTCTATGGTGGCTATTATACAATTTTTTAATGGCTGTTTTTTCCTGTGTGCTGTTTGGATTTAGGAGTAGTATCTCTGGTGGCTCATCCTTGTTTGTGGATTTGTCCGCTCTCAACCCTCCAAGCATCACCTTTGGAGTGGAACTACCAGCAGAGCTGACCAGGACCGCCCATATGGGTGAGAACATATCCCAATTTCTGCCATGAAAGGTTAGGAATTTCACTGTAGGATACCAAGATGTCATTTTGTTTATACATTTTCAGGTTTCTCTAAACAGAAAATCCTCGGTTGCCATAGGAATACACATCTTAGTCCCACTGTCCACAGGAGCTCGCATCTTGGTTACAATTAAACGATAGAAGGGAGGTGAGTGCAGTCCTTGGATATGCCTGTCATGGACATATGCAAACCCCTCCTTGTGTCTCTCTCGTTTTTTGACTTCTTGAATGTACATTACAGGCACTTTATGACGTTTCTATCTACATGCCATACAACCCCTTTTTTCCCCCCCTTACGGGAGTTTTGGCATTCATTGGATGGAGATGAGTGGAGGGATTGCACAGTGACTCGGGAGGAGCCGCTATCAGTGTATCAATCTCCATGCTTTACCATGAGGTATGGAGATGATTGTGTCTCTTGTCCACCTGTTTATGTCCAGAAAGTGTGCATGCACGTTTTCACCATAGTATATATTTTTGTTTAGAAATGTGTGTATATTACTAATTTGTGTCTTTTCTCTTTTTTACACCTAAAGTTGGATATTTACTGTCATTACAAACATAATTAAAGTGTTTCCCGCGTCCAGTTCTCAAGAAGCCTTATAGGCTAAACTGTTGAATAATATGGACGCCACACCATTTTGTATATGAATACAGTACCTTCTAGTAATTTGTTAGGTAGTAGGTGTACGCCTGTGACTTTAAATGAACTGCATATATTTTAACAATGCTGTTATCAAAAAATATTTTTCTATTTTTATAAATTTTTTGTTGAGTTTTCGTATTTAGCACCCTTAAGATCCCATATCCTGTATATTCAATTGTTCTATTTAACTCGGGATGTTGGTGCCATATAGTTTAATGATTACTTACATGCTGATCTCTGCCCACTATCTTTGACCATCGTTGGACAGAGCGAGACCTCAAATATTAGGGGGTGCCAGGGCAGCTGCTGCACACAGAGGGCTTTTTATCTTAATACAAAGAATGTATCAAGATAAAAAAAACTGACTTTACAACCCCGTTAAGCCAAAAAAAAAAGGATTGCAGGGACAACCAAATCACCTGAAGTTCCAGAATGCTGATTAAGAGTCAGGATTCCTCTGAGATCCAAGTCCCCTGGACCTACAAGGTGTCCAGGACTCCTCCCTATCCCTACAGGCTGCCATCAGTTATAATGACCTTCCAGAATGCTGAAAGGAATGACTTTACTGAACACAGAGCATGACTTCTGAACCACCAAGCCAGGGCCAACCAAGTCTTTGGTGCCAGAAAAATCTGTCTAAGGACTAGACTGACTCGTCCCATGATAACAGATGTTATGTTGTAGAGGTCTACAATGAAACTGAGCAATTACACTGCCTGAAAGGAGGCTACCTTCAGCCCCAGGACTCCCATGAAGAACAAAGAGTAGGGGACTACTTGAGTGAAGATCTGAGTTTGGGAGCAGAGTGCTACATTATCTGTCAGAACCTGCACCAACTGTTTCCTCAGCAGGAGGTTGTCTAGATATTCCACAATGTGGAAGGATTAAAACAGGAGTCAGCACCTTGGTGAATACCTGCAGTGCACAGGACGGGCTAAACTGCAGAACCACACTCTGGAAGCGGAGAAATCCACAGCCAAGCAAATTAATCACAGATGAACTGGAAAATACAGCAACATGCAAGTATACGTCGTTAGAGCCTCAGAGTCGGATTAAAGGCATTTAGGGCCTTTCGATCCAAGATGGGACAAATTCTGATTTGGAAACGGCTTAGAGCAGAAACCCTGCAAACCAACCAATGAAGTGGTCCGGGGGTTGGGAGCCAAACTCTAGCTTGTAGCCGCTGGAAGCAACATACCATGCACAAAGCATTTGAAAAGCAGTTTGTACACATTTTCACAAAGGCAAAGATTTATCTGAGGGATTTGTGCACAGACTGGGTGCCAGACTTCGGTTTGGATTTAGAAGTTGTGGCCTGGAAGTAACAAAAAGATCTCCTCTTAGCCTGTCGTGGAGTGAACCTTCCCATATGGAGCCCTAGGTTTCTTTCGCTGGGGAAAAAAATTGGTACCATTGTCACTGCTGACATCCTTAAAGTGCCAGCAAACAATTACATAAGCCCACTGAGACAAGCAATTGCCTTTAGAAATGCAGACATCACTTTATATTAGGTTTGGAAAAAGTATAGAGAATAAAATCCAAAGCCATTTTCAATTATAGTTGTTTCAAGAGGTAACATACCTTACAGGACCAAGTTGTAACAACTTTAGTAATAAGTGGATTGCCTTTAATCGCTGGTGGCCTGTCTGCCGACAAGCCACATCCACCTGCCATGCCCATATGCTGGGAAGTGGGAGATGAGGCACAACCCTCTGGTCTGACAGCATCTGCTTTAGAATTTCAAACCCTAATAGAGGAGATAATAAAAGAACAAAGAAATAAGTTACCGTACAAGGTGAGGCATATGACAAATTAAAATGTTTTTAGCAAACTGATTAAACACGATGGGTTTTCATGCTGTGGTGGGGGAAACTGCTTTCCTGTACTTCTAACAATGTAGGTTCCTCCCACGAGACCCTCTGAAGCTTGCAGGATTCCACACACAAACAGTAGCATTTACTTAGCATAGAAAGCCACCTCTATTAATCACATCTAAAGTGCAGACATGTAAAGCTCAAACATACATTAACCACTTGCCGACTGCGCTATAGCTGAATAACGGCTACAGCCCGGTCGTCCAGTTCTGGGACACCATCATATGGCGGCTTCCCGTGATCGCGCCCACTGCAGAGCGCGGGTGGCACACTCTGATCACAGATAGAGGTAAAGAGCCACTCGCCAATCAGCTGATCATGGAGGTAAACAGAAGCTGGTTATCGGCACTCCTTTCCTCATGCTGACAGTGTGAGGAGAGGAGAAGCGAGCCGATAAGCAGCTTGTGTAAAAGGGACATGCACACTGATAATCAGGGCAGTCCCAACAGTACTCGCCAGTGCCCCCTTGCCAGCGTCCCCCATCGGTGCCTCCCCGCCAGTGTCCCCCATCGGTGCCTCCCCACCAGCGTCACCCATCAGTGCCTCCCCCCACCAGCGTCACCCATCAGTGCCTCCCCCCACCAGCGTCACCCATCAGTGCCTCCTCGCCAGCGTCACCCATCAGTGCCTCCTCGCCAGCGTCACCCATCAGTGCCTCCCCGCCAGCGTCACCCATCAGTGCCTCCCCGCCAGCGTCACCCATCAGTGCCTCCCCCCGCCAGCGTCACCCATCAGTGCCTCCCCCCGCCAGCGTCACCCATCAGTGCCTCCCCCCACCAGCGTCACCCATCAGTGCCTCCCCCCACCAGCGTCACCCATCAGTGCCTCCCCCCACCAGCGTCACCCATCAGTGCCTCCCCCCACCAGCGTCACCCATCAGTGCCTCCTCACCAGCGTCACCCATCAGTGCCTCCTCACCAGCGTCACCCATCAGTGCCTCCTCACCAGCGTCACCCATCAGTGCCTCCTCACCAGCGTCACCCATCAGTGCCTCCTCACCAGCGTCACCCATCAGTGCCGCCTACCAGTGTCCATCCGTGCAGCCTACCAGTGTCCATCCGTGCAGCCTACCAGTGTCCATCCGTGCAGCCTACCAGTGTCCATCCGTGCAGCCTACCAGTGTCCATCCGTGCAGCCTACCAGTGTCCATCCGTGCAGCCTACCAGTGTCCATCCGTGCAGCCTACCAGTGTCCATACGTGCAGCCTACCAGTGTCCATCCGTGCAGCCTACCAGTGTCCATCCGTGTTTTCTGAGTCACAACAGGCACACAACCATTAAAGCCAGGAAATAGTCAGAAATCCTGATTTGTTTTTTTGTGGGACTCATAATATTAAAGTCAATGAACTGCCATGAGAGCCAGGCAACTTATTTGCAGACAGAGAGGTTTCAGATTCCCTTTATAATCTCATACCAGAAAAAGTTTTTTTTTGTTAATTTGAATAGAATGATTAAAATTTAAAACCAAATCAAGTTTCTATTTCTGGCTATTTAATGGGCGACAAATAGGAATGAGAGGAAATTCCAACAGGAACACCAGTGTATTTCAAACCTGATGGGATGCCACATTCATATAGAGATATTTTACGTTCATACAAAAAACAAACCTGTCTGAAATCGTCCTCGATGTCCTGCAGCCACAGTAAACTTGTAACCCCACTCTGTAAAGCTCATATCAGATGTAAACCGATAGAATAAGGTATCTCCTGTAATTTAAAAAAAAGCAGTACATTATAAAATACCAAGCAAAAAAAAATAAAAAATTGATAGATAGTTACCCAAAACAAATATCATGCTTGCCTTGCGTGAAAGAACTAATAACATTCAGTAACTTTGCTATTTTACTTATTATGGAGTATTCTGGAAACACTGCAGCAGTTCAGCTGTTATTAGAATTATAAGCCATGCTATTAGAAAATAAGCCACCATCTGAGGCTGTAGACGTATTGATGCTACATAGTTGGTGGTCATGCCCTGAAGCTCCAAGGCTCTGAACTAGGGCTTATTTTTTAATGCACACAGTTTAAAATTGTAACCTGCACCAACGCCCTTCTAAAGCCACTTTTAAATAAAATAATTCATGAAATTTAAAGCAACAAGGATTTGATTTATATTTAATGCCACCAAATAAACCATAGCCTATGGTTAGCCCACTCATAACCTAATGAAAAAAGTTCTGAGCTTATGATAAGGACCAGAAGGTTGACCAACCTTCTGGCACAGGGTATTCCTCCTCCTATCTCTAGTCTTACTGGACTTGGATAGTCCCTCTACTGTTTTATTCTTTACTTTACTTCTTATAGGTAATGCAGATACAATTATTTATCATGAAGAAGCTACTTAAAGAGGAGGTCCAGCCTCCTTCAGAAAAAATTAAAAGTCAGCAGCTACAAATACTGCAGCTGCTGACTTAATATTAGGACACTTACCTGTCCAGGGATCCCATGATGTTGACACCCAGAGCGATTTTTTTCATCAGCTCTCGTGTGCTGCCCCCACCGCCATTGCTTGTCAGGTAAACTGGCAGTGAAGCCTTGTTCCCTAGTGCGTGGAGCTTTGTGAAAGGCCCAGGAGGGGGGAAGGAGGAGGGGGGCCGAACTTCCGGGTGATCTCGCCACAGAAGTGGAAGCTGGTACCTGTCAAAAAACATTTCCCCAGTGTACCAGAAAGGCCCTGTTGCAGTATTTCTTGTCATATTTTCATATCTTAGAAATGCAAGCAAAATTTTCTATTATGATAATTATAGAAATCATTTAATTTTCAATGACCTGCTTTAGTGTAGGATATAGCTATGTTTACTTTGCGAACAGGTAAAACACATCTGTAGTCATACTCACCAGGGAGTTCAAAGTCTATCCACTTTTTAGGTAGCCCACTAAATCTGTGAAGGTCTTGTTTAAAATCAGAGGAGCTTGAGATTACCAACTCATCACAGCCCTCCTCCGTGTTACACATTGGATCAAATTTGATTGACAGGTAAATTGCACCAGGGATGTGGACTTTGTCCTGAAGAACAATAACAGCGTGCTCAGAAAATACATACAGGATACACAATAATGACCAAATAAATTAAAACAAGCACATACTTATTCACTTTTAAGATGCCATCAATGGCCTCAAAAACTACTTGTGGAGCAAAGCGAGAAATTGCTGCAGGGAAATGTGCAAAATTGCTGCAAAAAAGTTGCAATTTCTGACAAATGATGTATTATATTGCAGACCGTAGTTTAAGTACTGCGCAACGTACTGCTTGGCATACTAATGCACACAAATTGAGACATTTCCAGAAAATATCACAAATAGGGATTTTCTTTCTGGACACAGATTGTGAATCAATGTCTTGTTGCATTAGTAAGTAATTTTGTCGCCAGCTACACTATTTTAAAGTCAAGTCGGTAATAGTTTGTGAGGAGGCACAGATAGTGTGTCACAAACCTGAGCAATTCAGGTAGAGCTAGGAAAACAGTACAGGAGCATAGATTGCCGCTGTAAAAAGTACATATTAACCCTGCTAGAAGTTTCAGAAATATAGGTAGCAGAGTAATATGCAAAACTTAAATTTCCTGTAAGTCAACCTTGACTAACTGACCTGTTCCTGCATATTGTTATGGGTCATTTAAAGAACACGCCATGAAAGTAAAGTGAGGGGTTGCCATTGCTGACCTTTTTGAAAATGCTAGTTGCTATGCGGTCTGTGGATTCAATACTTTTTAAGTCATTGCCTTTAAACAAGCATGCGGGAGGGGAAGTCAGAACTATTGATATGCATACTAGTTCCGGTTTCCATAACTAAAAAGTAGGAATTTTGACGTAACTGTACAGTGCAGGGCACATCGGCGGATTCTCTGACCACGGGTTATATGCCATGACCTTTAGGTAGACACTGGCAAAAGCTCTGCAGGGAACCGCCCTCAGTGTGCTCATGTAACACTGGCCCCCTTGATCTTGATATGGAGAAGGATGGCATATCAAGGCTCTGCGCCAAATCTGAGGGTTGTAGGTCAGGGAGGCCTGTCTAGAAAATGGGTCTATGTAATGGAGCAAGCCTCCACGCATAGTGACGAGAAAAGTGCCAGTGACCAGGAGTAAAGAAAAAAGGCACTGCCTTTCCCATAGGGGTCCGCCAGTAGAACTGAGGAAAAGGGTGGCAGCACGATTATGAACATGGCGTCAGCGATAGACAAATGCTGTGCTGAAGAGGAAGTACTATAAATAAAACCCAGACCTAGATATTCTGAGCAGCACAAGGTCAGGGGAGATGCTTGGGAAGGTTGTGGTGTCAACTGTAGGGGAAAGTGAAAGCATTAGTGTCAGGGGCCTGATGTCAAAGATTTGGCTAAGGAGCTTTTTTTTTTTTTTTTTTAGAAAAAAGGTCTCCAAGGTAACATGGTACATGTCACAGGATTTGCTTAAGGGTCTAATTCTACTAAATTAGCAATGTAGAAGCTACACTGAAGTATACAGGGATGCAATCAATCAATCATTGCAGTTGTTTTTAAAATTAGACGATCTCTCATATGAGAGATTACCAGTAGGCCTATAGAAGAGTAGGCAGAAGTCACTTTGCTGCAGTTGACTTGGTGAAAAGTCTACAGGATACCAACCAGGAGGCTGGGTACTGCAGTAAATAAATATTCTTGGAGTATAATTGGAGATGCACTATTGAGCAGATCTGGGAACTGAACTGAACTGTGCAGGATTTAAAAAAAAACTTGAAATCCTCTCTGAGAAGGGAGGAGATAATTACCTCTTGTGATTGAAAGCTGCAAGGAGGTGTAAGAAACAGTCTGCCTTGCAGAGAAAGGAAAAAGCAGAAAAAGGACAGCAATAGAACTTCTCTGTGTATCTCTCCAAAGGACAGAGTGAATTAAAAGGTCAGGACATCTTTGCTTAATATGGAGCAAATGTTATTAGACATTCTCCTCTTCACTTCTTTTGTTAAGGGGTGGGGCAACTTTTACTGAGAAGGTGGTTTCCAACAAGTCTGGTGGGCTTAGTTGTGAGGGGTCTGCCATGGGGACCTGCAGTATATGACGACTCCCTGAGGTGACAGATAGTATTCGCATGGTAGGGGAGATGAGATTGAGAATAATAGGGCGGGAACCCCCTTTACCTCAGTAACCGCCTCAATGTATTCTTCAAAGGAGTTTCCACAGGGCATGCACAAAAGGCATTTTTTACAAGGGTGTTTTGCCAACATAAGATTTTGCACGCATGCACAGAAAGTAATGTTATTCTGGGGATCTGATGAATCACATTCTCAATTGCATCTACACTGAGGAGCAGTGCTAAGGTGCTAGAGTTGTCATCTTGCAGTAAGATTAGAAACATCTGTAATGGGAGAAAGTTCACTACTGCATTCTTTAGTCCACTCTGCCATGGTCTGGGTAATCAACAAAATGGCAACAACTGTTGGCAGGGCTAACTCACTAAATGCCTATTAACTGATCCCCTAAAACAGGGATATGCAATTAGCGGACCTCCAGCTGTTGCAGAACTACAAGTCCCATGAGGCATAGCAAGAGTCTGACAGCCACAAGCATGACACCCAGAGGCAGAGGCATGATGGGACTTGTAGTTTTGCAACAGCTGGAGGTCCGCTAATTGCATATCCCTGCCCTAAAAGGAGGAAATACCATCAATTAAATCAGTAGATTGGCTGGATCCACAGTGGGAACATTCCAGTTCATCTCCTCTTTGGAAACGCCCCTTTCATAGGGTACAAGGGACAAATTATGAGGGGGAATCTTTGGGCCAATCATTATATAAGGCCTACGCAGCTTTATCCAAAATAGGGAAAAGCTTTCTAGGAATAGCCTTCTCTTTCATGCTTGGAAAAATATGTGTGGATAAGCAGTACTAGGTGAATCTGTCCAGAGACTTGAACACACTTCTTCAACTAAGAGTCCACAGTAGCCAGCATGTGGTGAGAAGTTGAAAACTTCATGACATTCTGTCAGTGAAAAATCATTCCGCTGCCTCTGCTAAAAAGTCATTGTCTTCATTTCCATCTGCATATAGATGGGCTTTAGGCAGCTCAGGATGTAGTGTCTGAAGATAGTCAGGGGTAGAGAGGCAGAAGAGTGTTTATGGGCACCTGAATGACATAATCCACCAAAATTAGAAAGAATCATTATTCAACTGTATATATAGGCAATTATATGTAAGTAAAGGGGTTTTATTAAATACAAAATGAGCAGTAAATGTGCAAAAGAATGAACACCACTCATCAACACCTTCCCTTAGTACAGGGGGTGTCACTAAGCGTTGTTTACCTTATATACTCATGACTGTCTCTTGTTGGTTTGTTTTTTATAAGAAATATGTTATGCTTACCTGCTCTGTGCAATGGTTTTGCACGGAGCAGCCCCAATCCTCCTCTGCTCATGTCCCCCACCATCGCTCCTGGCTCCTCCTCTTCTCCAAGTGCCCCCACAGCAAGTCGATTGCTAAGGAGGCACTCATGTGCTCGCTCCCGAGCCCCACATGGAATTTGTCACTACTTATTATTGGTATGGAAGTGTATGTGTAACCTGCCTATGCAAATATTGTTAACGGTTTGGTAAATGTAGCATCATCCTTTTTCCTATAAAGGTTGAATGTATGCTACATTATGTGTTATAAGTTCTCTGTAACTCTTCATTTTTAAGGCTCCATTCACACTTGTACGACTCCAAAGTAGCTCAACTTTACTTTGAATTGCAACTTTGGATGGGTATGACTTGGATGCGACCAAAGATAATGGACAGCTGTTGCATTGTACAACATTCAGGTAAGACTTTCAAGCAACTTTTGAGGGTTGCAAAAGGCTGCTGCCTGCCAACAGCTTCCTATACAAACAAGTAAATGCCCGATCTAGTTCACCAATCAACTGAACATCCAAAAAGGAAACTTCTTTACTACTATGCATCATCACCATCGCTGTTCCGTTTTTTTTTTCTGGTGGTGAGCGCACGAAGACTGCGATTAGACACGTCACAGGAAGCACCTCCATGGTTAACGGAGAAAATAATTAAAATTAGACTTGGGAAACTTAACATTAATAAATCACTGAGACCAGATGGCTTGCACCCGAGGGTACTTAGGGAACTCAGTCAAGTAATTGCCAGACAATTGTTTTTAATTTTTACATACAGTCTACTGACTAGACTGGTAATAGCTGATTGGAGAAAAGCCAATGTAGCACCAATATTTAAAAAGGGCCCAAAATACATCCCTGGGAATTAGACCAATTAGCCTAACATCAATAGAATTTAAGCTATTGGAGGGGATGATCAGGGACTATATACAAGATTTTAGTACTGAGAACGGTATCATTAGCAGTAATCGGCATGAATTCATGAAGAATCGTTCTTGCCAAACCAATCTATTAACCTTCTATGAGGAGGTGAGTTGCCATCTAAATAAAGGAAGGCACGTAGATGTGGTGTATCTGGATTTTGCAAAAGCATTTGACACAGTTCCCCATAAAGTTTTACTGTACAAAATAAGGTCCGTTGGCATGGACCATAGGCTGAGTACATGGATTGAAAACTGTCTACAAAGGCGAGTTCAGAGGGTGGTGATAAATGGGGAGTACTCAGAATGGTCAGGGGTGGGTAGTGGGGTCCCCCAGGCTTCTGTGCTGGGACCAATCCTATTTAATTTGTTCATAAAAGACCTGGAAGGAAGGAGTGAACAGTGCAATCTCTGTATTTGCAGACGATACTAAGCCAAGCAGGGCAATAACTTCTACGCAGGATGTGGAAACCTTGCAAAAAGATCTGAACAAATTAATGGGGTGGGCAACTACATGCCAAACAAGGTTAATTGTAGAAAAATGTAAAATAATGCATTTGGGTGGCAAAAATATGAATGCAATCTATACACTGGGGGGGAGAACCTCTGGCGGAGTCTAGGATGGAAAAGGACCTGGGGGTCCTAGTAGATGATAGGCTCAGCAATTGCAAGCTGCTGCTAACAAAGCAAACAGAATATTGGCATGCATTAAAAAGGGGATTAACTCAAGAGAAAAAAATATAATTCTTCCACTCAACAAGACTCTGGTCCGGCCACACCTAGAGTATGCTGTCCAGTTCTGGGCACCAGTCCTCAGGAAGGATGAACTGAAAATGGAGAGTGTACAAAGAAGGGCAACAAAGCTAACAAAGGGACTGGAGGATATTAGTTATGAGGAAAGGTTGCAAGCACTGAACTTATTCTCTCTGGAGAAGAGACTTGAGAGGGGATATGATTTCAATTTATAAATACCGTACTGGTGACCCCATAATAGGGATAAAAAAAAAAATCACGGAAGGGAGTTTAACAAGACACGTGGCCACTCATTAAAATTAGAAGTAAAGAGGTTTAACCTTAAACTACGTAGAGGGTTCTTTACTGTAAGAGCGGCAAGGACGTGGAATTCCCTTACACAGACGGTGGTCTCAGCGGGGGGCATCAATGGCTTCAATAAACTATTAGATAAGCACCCTAACGACCACAACATACAGGGATATACAAGGTAATACTAAAATATAATCACACACACACACTAGGTTGGACTTGATGGACCTACTATGTAACCTACTATGTAACTATACTCACCTGTCCCATGGTCCAGCGATGCGGCCGCCTGGAGCCTCTCCTCTCCCCCTCTTCGACGCCGTTATAGCAACAGCTTACGGCTTCACGGACGGGCGTGCAATGCGCATGTGAGAGTCGTGCTGCGCTCTGCTATTGGCCAGCCAATCTTCTGGGACCTGTGTTGGATCCCAGAAGATCGCTGGCAGGGAGGGGCTGCCTAGGCGGCCAAAAAGAGGAAGGAGGAAGTGGGACAGGAAGTCCCACTGAAAATAAGGTACAACCCCCCCCCCCCAAAAAAAAATGACATGCCAAACGTGGCAAGTCAGCGGGCGAGGAGTGCTTAAAGCGGAAGTTCCACTTTTGGGTGGAACTCCGCTTTAAGCAGCCCATTCAATTCAATGGGATGCCCTTATAAAACACAAGTTGACCAACAGAATGGCTCAGGACTGGCAGAGCCAAGACTGAATTCTACAAAAAAAGTTAAGAATTGGAAATAAATTCAGTTGTCTATATCTCTAGATATACTGATCGTGACATACAGCTTTCGCAAACATGGACCTCGCACTGGTGTACACTGTAGTATGTCTGTATGAACAAGGCCTGAATATAGGAATACTTCAGGAAAAAAAGGTTTCACAATAAATTTTTAGTAAATTATGACGGATTGCATTACCTCAAAGATTGTGTTGTTGTTGTAAGGATGTTTAGATTCCCGCACTTGTACTGCTGTTCCTGGTTCTTCCATAAACTGACAGGCAGTAACTGCTACTGTTCCAAGCATAATTCCACTACAGCCTCCCAACACCTTCTGTAAAATCTGCAACACAAAAATGTAATATATTACCATTCCTTATATGTAGTAGACGCAATATAAAAATAGTATTCAATCTTTTTTCCTTATTTGCATCCGATAATCCTGCCAACAACACACTTGCCTGTCTCAGGGTGACAAAATGTTCTTACAGTAATTATGAAGTATAGGACAGGATGAAACACCCCCCCCCCCCCCCCCGCCTCTAGGAGTCATGCCTGTGATTGTCGGGGTCTTGCAATGTCTCATGGGACTTGTAGCTTCACCACAGCTGGAGGGCCGAGGTTGCCTAACCCTGCTGTAACCACTTGACAACTGGGCACTTAAACCCCCTTAATAACCAGACCAATTTTCAGCTTTCGGTGCTCTCACATTTTGAATGACAATTACTCAGTCATGCAACACTGTACCCATATGAAATTTTTGTCCTTTTTTTCACACAAATAGAGATTTCTTTTGGTGGTATTTAATTACTGTTGGGTTTTTTATTTTTTGCGCTATAAAAAGAAAAAAGACTGAAAATTCTGTAAAAAAAAAAAAAGAATTTTTCGTCGTTTCTGTTATAGAATTTAGCAAATTTGTTATTTTTCTTCATAAATTTTGGCCAAAATTTATCCTGCTACATATCTTTGTACAAATTGGTGTATATTATTTGGTATTTGTGAAAGTTAGAGTCCACAAGCTATGGTGCCAATATCTGAAAATTGATCACACCTGAAGTATTGACGGCCTATCTAATTTCTTGAGACCCCAACATGTCAGAAAAGTACAAATACCCCCCAAATGACCCCTTTTTGGAAAGAAGACATTCCAAGGTATTTAGAAAAATGCATGATGAGTTTTTGGAAGTTGTCATTTTTCCCCACAATTCTTTGCAAAAATATGATTTTTTACTCACCGTAAAATCCTTTTCTCTGAGTCCATGGACCGACACAGCTTCTCTATTGACAAAGTGGGTATTATCCGTTAATTAGGAGTGACTAGGCAGAAAAACTTGTAAAAAGTGTTGCATCACACCTTCTACAGTACCGCCCAGGGGGCGGACCCTCTGGGTATACCCTCTCAGTCTGCACATCGCAGATCAGTTCGTCAAAAAGCAGTACAAACTTAAAAGGAGGGGTGGGTGCTGTGTCGGTCCATGGACTCGGACGAAAGAGTAAATAGGATTTTTTACTCACCGTAAAATCCTTTTCTCTGAGTCCATGGACCGACACAGCTTCTCTATTGACAAAGTGGGACGTCCCAAAGCAGTGTCAGAGAAAAAACGAGGGGTGGTAACAGCATAAAAACAAACTTCACCCCAAAACACAAAACAGCACTCCTCCAACGGAGGAGTTGCAACTCTAAACAGCCGCCTGCAAAACCTTGCGGCCGAAAGAGGCATCCGAAGATGCACCTACATCAACTTTGTAGAATTTTGTGAAAGTGTGAGCGGACGACCAAGTCGCCGCTTTACATAGTTGGGAAACAGACGCTTGATGTCGGAAAGCCCAAGAGGCACCTATTGCCCTGGTCGAATGCGCCGTGACAGGAAAGGGGGGCGCCTGACCCTTTAAGGCGTAAGCCTGGATTACTATCTGTCGGATCCACCTAGAGATGGTGGCCGATGAGACTGCTTGGCCCTTCTTGGGACCAGTCACCGAAACAAACAGTGAGTCTGACTTCCGGAACAGGGAAGTAGCAGATATGTATACTCTCAAAGCTCGGACAACGTCCAAGGAATGCAACGCCGACTCCTTAGGATTCGACGGCTGAGGACACAAGGATGGAAGTACAATGTCTTCGTTGAGATGAAAAGCCGAAACGACTTTCGGAAGAAAGGAAGGCTGCGGCCGCAGCACCACCTTATCCTTGTGGAAAATCAAATAGGGAGCCTTGCAGGACAGGGCTGCCAGCTCAGAGACTCGTCTAACTGACGTAACAGCCACCAAAAAGACCACCTTCTGAGAAAGTGTCAACAGGGGAATATCTCTAATATTCTCAAACGGTGCCTTCTGAAGCACCGAGAGGACCAGGTTCAAGTCCCACGGAGGTAACGGGGGCCGGACCGGAGGGGCCACATGTCGAACCCCCTGCACAAATGTACTCACGAGAGAGTGAGTCGCCAGGGGTCGCTGAAAAAAGACAGCCAGGGCAGATATCTGTCCCTTAATCGTACTTAGGGCAAGCCTTTGGTCTACCCCATGCTGTAAAAACAGCAGGATTCTGGAAACCAAATAGGTACGTGGATGCCATTTCATTTCCTCACACATGGAGATGTAGGCCCTCCAAGTGCGGTGATAGACCTTCCTAGAGGACGGTTTCCGAGCACTTCTCATAGTAGAGATTACTGAGTCTGACAGGCCCCGATCTCTCAGTACCTGGTTCTCAACAGCCATGCCGTTAAAGCCAATGACTGTAAAGCAGGATGGAATATGGGACCTTGCGATAGCAGGTCCTTCCGTAGTGGTAGGCGCCAGGGGACGTCTGCTACCAGACGTACTAGATCAGCGTACCAAGGACGCTGAGGCCAATCTGGAGCGATTAGGATCATTGGAATTCCCTCTGCCTCCACTCTGCGGAGCAGAAGAGGAAGAAGCCTTAAGGGAGGGAAGGCATAGATTAGCCGATACTGACCCCACGATGCTACCAACGCGTCCGTTGCGTCTGCCCATGGGTCTCTTGACCGGGCCACAAACCTCAATACCTTCCGATTGAGTCGGGAAGCCAGAAGATCTACGTCTGGTGTGCCCCATCTTTGGCAGAGGAGTTGGAACACCTCCGGGTGTAAGGACCATTCTCCCTGGTCCAGCATCTGGCGGCTCAGGTAGTCCGCCTGCCAGTTTTCCACACCCGGAATGTACACGGCCGACAGTGCCGGTACGCTCCTCTCTGCCCACTTCAGGATGCGAGCAATCTCCGATGCTGCAGCTGAGCTTCTTGTTCCTCCTTGATGATTGACATATGCCACTGCTGTGGCGTTGTCTGACTGGATCCTGACTGGACGCCCTTGCAGTCTCTGGGACCATTTGAAGAGGCACAGCTTGATCGCCCGGATCTCCAGGACATTGATCGGCAGGAGGGCTTCCTCTGGGGTCCAGCGACCTTGCGCCGACTGGACACCCCAGACTCCCCCCCAACCTGTAAGGCTGGCGTCCGTCGTGATCACTATCCAGTAAACCGGAAGAAATGACTTCCCGGCCATTAGAGCCGGTGCTGTCAGCCACCATACCAGGGATCTCCTGACTAGGTGTCTCACTCGGATTTGATAATCCAGAGATGAAGGGCATCTGTTCCATCTGGACAGAACTTCCTTCTGTAACACTCGAGTGTGGTATTGAGCATATGGGACCGCCTCGAAGGAGGCTACCATGAGGCCCAACACTCGCATGCAAAAACGGAGTGACGACCAATTCCTGGAAGTCAGCTGCCGTACTGCAGCCCGGAGGGTCTGCAACTTCTCCACCGGGAGGAATACCTTTGCCTCTGAGGAATCCAGAATCAACCCCAGGTACACTAGGCGTTGAGTGGGCACCAATACTGACTTTTGCGTGTTTAGTATCCAACCACAGTCTCGAAGAGTCTGACAGGTAATGGACACGCTTACCTCTAATTCTGAGCTTGAAGGGGCCTTCAGCAGAAGGTCGTCCAAGTAACCTGTGATAGCGATACCCCGCTGTCTTAGAAGTGCCAGAATCGGAGCGAGCACCTTGGTGAACGTCCTGGGTGCTGAGGCAAGGCCAAACGGGAGGGCCACAAACTGGTAGTGGTTCTTCCCGATAGCAAATCGCAGAAACCTCTGGTGTCTGGAGTATATGGGGACATGCAGGTATGCGTCCTTGATGTCCAAGGAGGCCAGAAAGTCCCCCGGATGGAGAGCCGTGACTACGGATCGAACCGACTCCATCCGAAATCTTTGTACCTTCACAAAGCAATTGAGGGCTCTGAGATCCAAGATTGGACGAACCCCCTCCTTCTTTGGCACAATGAACAGATTTGAGTAAAAACCCTGACCCCGTTCCTGTTCTGGAACTGGAATAACTACCCCGCGCTCCAGTAGACCCTGGACCGCCCCATACAGGGCCTCCCGACGGGTCGGTAGTAGCTGGAGATTGGAGGTGATGAATCTGTCTGGTGGACAAGAGAGAAATTCTATCTTGTAGCCTGAGGAGATTACTTCGCAAACCCACCTGTCGGAGACTAGAGCAGTCCACTGAGTCGCGAATTTGCGAAGACGTCCCCCCACCCGAGAGCTGGGTGGGGGCGGACCTTCATGTGGACGCAGATTTGTCCGCAGGCTTGTTGGGTCTGCGGGACCAAGGACGCTTTTGTCCTTGGGCAGGCGCTTTATCGGCCTGGGGTCTTTTCCCTGTCGCCTTAAGGGGGCGAAAAAACCGCTTACGTGCAGTAAAGGAGGGCCCTTGCCCTTGGCGTGGTCCCTTACCCTTGCTAGTTTGGGGAAGCAAAGTGCTTTTACCTCCTGTGGCATCCTTGATGATGTCATCCAGAGAAGCCCCAAAAAGTCTGTCGCCCTTAAAAGGCAGATCCAATAGGGCTTTCTTGGAAGTCTGGTCCGCAGACCAGCCCTTTAGCCAGATCAGGCGGCGTATTGCTACTGCATAAACCGAAGCTCTTGACAGCAGGGGAATAGTATCCATGTCTGACTCACAGACAAACTTAAGGCCCTGGACCAACTGGTCGGCCAAAGTTATCTCATTAGGAGGAGCATCTCGCTCCTTTAACCCCTGGAGTAGCAATTTTGCCCATTCAGTAAGTGTCTGAGACACTAGGGCCCCCGCCAATGCCGGGCGTACTGCCGAGCCTACCACTGAGTATAGGTAGCGAGCGAGTGCTTCAGCCTTCTTATCCACAGGGTCCTTGAAAACAGGAGCCCCTTCTACTGGAATAGTGGTGGCTCTATTAAGTCTGGACACCGAGGGGTCCACTATAGGGGGAGAGGTCCATATCTTCAGAAAACTCTCCTCAAAGGGGTACCGTACTGCAAACCTCTTTGGGGCTGTAAAGACCCTCAGTGGGTTCTCCCATTCCTTGTATAAGAGTTTGTCAAAATAAGACACACAAGGGAACACCTTAGCAGTGTGGCAGGTTTACGAAACCCAAAGGGAACTGGAGTATCTGCTACTTCTTCAGTCCTTTCCAACTTTAGTGTATCCCGCACTGCAGTAATAAGGTCAGATACCAAAGCCGTCTCGCGTACTGACCCGGACTTGGAG
Source organism: Rana muscosa (assembly GCA_029206835.1). Taxonomy (NCBI): domain Eukaryota; kingdom Metazoa; phylum Chordata; class Amphibia; order Anura; family Ranidae; genus Rana; species Rana muscosa. The sequence goes on from CM055117.1 coordinate 618,510,601, forward strand.
TCCTCCTCACTGTCCGATCGGTCACGGTCTGCAGTCTCTGATGCATCAGAATCTGGGCCATGAGCCGTAGCTGGACCTGGTTCTGCATCAGAAATATCCCCAGAAGATTGCAGGGGACGGGGGCGTTTATTACCCCCTGTATTCCCGTGTGCTGCTTCCACCCTGGCAGCAAACGCCTCTAGGATTGCCGACATAGCGTCCATAGACACCTCAGGGACACCAGCTGCTAAATCTGGTGTTTCAGGGGAGAAGACCTCTGGCTCAGATGCCATGCTGACCACACGCTGACACTCACAGGGCTCCAGGCAAGATATCAATAGGCCACCCTCCTGTGCTGCAGAGATGCTGGGTTACCCAGAGGACTCACCACCCTGGATAGGTACTGCTATGCTGCGCCTGTGATGCTGTCCCCTTGCTGCTGTGTCAGTCTGCTTCTTTTATCAGCACTTCCTGTGTGAATTTTCGCGCCAGTGTAATGCACCCTAGAGGCCGGAGGCTCTCGCAAAATGGTTGCCAAAAACGTCTGTATGGAAGATAATGTGGGCTCTAAGAAAATGGCCGCCGACAGAAGATAGAGGTCAGGCAGCCATAGCCCACAAAAAGATGGCCGCCGAACGGCAATATCTGCATACAGGGTGGACAAACATGGCCGCCGATCACCTGATAGGGGCCAGTGGGTGTGGCCGAACCACAGGAAGATGGCCGCCAGGCAGTTACAAGAGGCCAAACTTGGCATGGACCACCTCAAAATGGCCGCCGACAGCATGGAGACACAGAAACACAGGTAAGCAAAAAATGACATTTCTTTTAAATGTTAGTTACAGCCAGCCCCGCTCCAGTGGGACCCCCTAGGTGACCCCCAGCACCCAGCAACCTTTAGCTAGAAGCCCAGGGAGGAGGGAAAGGCAGGGAGAGAGGGAAGAAAGGGGCCACAACCACTTACTTGATCTCTCCAGGAATGTCCAGCTAAATCACCCAGCCGAGGCAGGGGAGTTTTACTTACCTATCCTGCATGTATTCTGCTGGAAGACATTCCAAACAGATCATCGTCCGCGCACGGAAGGTGACTGTTGGCCAGGCATGCTGTGATTGGACCCAGAAGGGACGATCATATGTATGCCCTGGAGCATGACGCTCACCGGACAGGCTGCTGCGACTCGGCCGTAAGGTCAGCCGAAGCTGAGCGGTCCGATGCAGGCCCCGGAGCGTAGGCTCACCGGCCACCCGTGGAGCGACGGGCATGTCGTGGAAAACCCAGCGCGTAGCTAGGGTCGGCACACGCTCGATGGCCGAAACTGGGGAGACTACAAGGATCGAGGATCCAGCCTGTCACCCAGTCGGCAGTTGATCGAAGATCGCAGGAAACAACAAATGTAGCAAAAAAAATAAAAATAAAAAATATATATATATATATCTTTTTTCCCCGGACCAATGGGCCCGAAGGGAGCCATGTCCTACTCCTTGCTAGACAGAAAAAAACTGATCTGCGATGTGCAGACTGAGAGGGTATACCCAGAGGGTCCGCCCCCTGGGCGGTACTGTAGAAGGTGTGATGCAACACTTTTTACAAGTTTTTCTGCCTAGTCACTCCTAATTAACGGATAATACCCACTTTGTCAATAGAGAAGCTGTGTCGGTCCATGGACGAAAGAGTAATCAAGATTTTTTTTTTTTTTTTTTACAAAATTGTCATATTAGCAGGTTATTTCTCACACACAGCATATGCATACCACAAATTACACCCCAAAACACATTCTGCTATTACTCCCGAGTATGACAATATCACATGTGTGAGACTTTTACACAGCGTGGCCACATACAGAGGCCCAACATGCAGGGAGCACCTTCAGGCGTTCTGGAGCACCCAGGCCAATTCTGACATTTCTCTCCTACATGTAAAAATCATAATTTATTTGCTAGAAAATTACATAGAACCCCAAAACATTATATATATATATATATATATATATATATATATATATATATATATTTTTAGCAAAGACCCTAGAGAATACAATGGCGGTCATTGCAACTTTTTATCTCACACGGTATTTGCGCAGCAATTTTTTAACGCTTTTTTTTGGGAAAACAAACAGTTTTGTGCTTTAAAAAAACACAAAACAGTAAAGTCAGCCCAATGTTTTTGCATAATGTGAAAGATGAAGTTACGCCGAGTAAATAGATACCCAACATGTCACCCATCAAAATTGCACACGGTCATGGAAAGGGCGCCAAACTTCGCTACTTAAAAATCCCCATAGGCGACACTTTAAATATTTTTCTGGTAACATGTTTTGAGTTACAGAGGAGGTCTAGGGCCAAAATTATTGCTCTCGCTCGAACGTTCGCAGCGATACCTCACATGTGTGTGGTTTGAGCACCGTTTTCATATGTGGGCGGGACTATGCATTCGCTTCTGTATGCCAGCACACGGGGAAAGGGGCGCTTTAAAAAATATATATTTTTTTATTGTTCATTTTACTTTATTTTAGTTTGACACGTTTTTCCCCAAAAATACATTTTTTGATCACTTTTATTCCTATTACAAGGAATGTAAACATCGCCTCCCGTAAGAACGTTCAAGCGGCGGAACAGCCACTTTGATTGTTCTTATGGTGTAGGGAATCGCCGGCTGAAAAAGCTGATATCTGAATGATGCCTGTAGCTGCACCCATCATTCAGATATCCCTGCACAAAGTCAAGGACTTCATATGACGACCGGGAAGTGGTTAAAATGCATTTTTTTTTTTTAACACAAAGTTGTCCATTTATACAATATTTCTAACACATAGCATCTACATACCAAAAATTACACCCCAAAATAGACTCTCCTACTCCTCCTGAGTACGGCGATACCACATGTGTGAGACTTCCACAGCCTGGCCACATACAGAGGCCGAGTACGGCAGAGCATGGCTGGGTATCGCAGAGCATGGCTGGGTATCGCAGAGTATGGCAGGGATGGCTGAGCAGGGATGGATGGATCTTTTCCCTCTCACACTGTACCGATCGGTACAGAGAGGGGAGAGAGGAACCGGCGTCATGACATGACGCCGGTTTGTTTACAAGTGATCGCTCTGTCATTTTACGGAGTTATCACGTGGTAAACAGCCGCTATCAGCAGCCATTTACCGTGATGCGGATGGTACCAGGGCCAATCACAATTTTGTAAAGTGAAAAAAAAAAAATGAACAAAAGTGCCCCTGATCACCTCCACATCAATCATATTGTCCATGATCACCATGATCACCTTCACGCCAGTCTCAGTGAACCGGATCATCGCCACACCTGTGATGATATCCCTAATCACCACCCACATCAGTTACAGAGTCCCTGATCATTATTATATGCGCAATTACTGCCCCTAGATAGCCTGAAGGTGCAGATGCAGATTGCACTGCATTAGATTCTTCCCTAGCCACAGTGCGCAAGTTGCGGTGTGGCCGTTACCAGGGTTGTTTAGAAACAAACACTGGACTGATTCCATCTGATAGCAGACAGTCAGCCTGTCAGATGTACACACATTCCCAGTGGCTGCAGCCACTGAGAGTGTGTGTACAACACCACACCCCCCCTCCCTACTATTGGGCCCATACGATGTATGGACCTGACTGTAAAAGGCCTAACAGGACCAGAGTGGGGCCAGCAGCAGCGGCGGCAAGGGACAGAGAAGAGCTCTGGTTAGGTGTTCTGACAGTAGAATCAGGTGTGCTGACAGTGGACAATTATTGTCATGCTTGGTGGGTGTAGCACCTACCAAGCGCCCATGAGTAGTACAGCGACCAAGGGGTCAAAAGCAGGTAGTGTGGAGGTGTTGTATTGCCTCCTCACCACCTGCTTTCAGTATCCAGACTTTTGGAGGGTGTGACAAGCGCTTCTTTACTTCCTATAGGGGAGTAGTTCGTGTGTCATGCTGCACACAGAGTGTTGTTCTCTGTTTGTTTTGATTGTTGCAGAGATTCCTTCACATCTCCTAGGAGCTGCCTTCCGAGTGCTGCCTATGCCCCCGATGATTATTGTTGCCGAGATAAACTTGCTTTGCCTTATGGATTCAGTGATTACCTATCTATTGCGCCATCTATACCTATGAAGTGCTATGACAATCATCAGCTGCATTAGATAATATGAGGAGCTACCGACGTTGGGGACTCTGTGGCTATTAAATTCTGCAAAGTGCCAGTCACTTAGAAATTGAGCTAAAGATCGCTTCTACAAAACTGCCTGTATGACACGGGCCAAAGGTTTACGAAAAAGTCACTATTCTCTGTGGAAAAATACAGATAAATGTATAATATAAGAAAATATAAAAAGGAACATTTATAAACCACCTTACCTTTTCCCACAACTGTTTTTCTTCCAGATGCATTAGCATATTTAAAATATATGTTATATGCGCAGGTCCACTTAATTCCAGGATGTCTTCTTTCAGTGGAACACCATCAGGCCATTCAGCCAACAAGGAAGCAAGTACATGGCGGGCATACACAACAGCTGTGGCCTCATTCACATGGAACAGGTAATCCCGTGCTGCTATCTTGCCACGAGAATCAAGCTCTTTGCGGAGAAGTATAGAGCTTTTTGTTCGTCTTTGTTTAGCATAGGCAACTTGAAGGTCACTCTCATTTGTTACAATAAGCTTTTGATTGACAGGATTGGACTCCTCTGTAGCTTTATCACACGGAACAGGTTTCATCTGCAAGAAAAATAGTTTCAGGCATCACAGGAATTTTTCACATTTTAGAAATGTGTAGGTGCTTTAAATTGTAGGTGTGGGAAGCAATGCTTTTTACACATTGTTCCACTGTAAAATAACTTCTTTAATCCTAGATAAAGCTTTATATTCTTCATGCATACAAATATTAAAATACCTATACAATTATCTATTTAAGTATGTAATTGATTGAGACAGGCAGTGTGCAGTCTTTCAGTTACACTGAATACATCTACATCTGTACATCTCTAAAAGTGGTTGTAAATGTCTGATATGAAAAATAAACAGAGCATATCACTCTATAGTTAGTACTTTCCTCAATCCAAAGCACCAGGTATAATTTCGGTCTCCTCTGCCTTCCCTCTGCTATCTGTATTAGTCACATCTGACAGGTTTTCCAAACACCACAGAATCCTGGGAGGCACTCCAACACACAGGTTGAGATTGACAGCCTCAGCTGTGCATATTTCTCTAGGACAGTGTTTCTCAACTCCAGTCCTCAAGGCGCCCCAACAGGTCATGTTTTCAGGTTTTCCATTATTTTGCACAGGTGATTTAATCAGTTTTACTGCCTTAGTAATTACCACAGCCCTTTCATCTGAGGGAAATCCTGAAAACATGACCTGTTGGGGCGCCTTGAGGACTGGAGTTGAGAAACACTTCTCTAGGAGACTGTGTAGAGGAAGGGGTGTGCCATTTTCCTCCACTCAGGTCTCACCTTACACCCAGCACTCTCCTCTGTGCTGTGCAGTGTGACACATGCGATTCTCTCCTGTCTGCTGGAGTGGAGAAAAAGCTTCTGATCTGTGTGTTTTCAAAGACTAGAGAAGAAAGGGCTGAAGACAAACGGGTACATTTTATGTATGAGGATTTGTTTCATCTCTCTGTATCACCTTAAGCTAATCAATTCAGTGGGTGTATACGTAAATGGAAACTAATGGTGTTCAGCCAATTGCATCTGATTAGTTTAAAAAAAAAAAGGTTTAATAGCTTTTAACTTGTTTTTATACTATAATTATGCAATATTTGTTTTACCAATTAAGAAAAAAAAATCCCCTAAACACTGTGGGTTAGCTGCATGCCTTTTGCATTATTTTATGGGTCTTAATGGGTCGCACTAAGGTTTCCAATAGGGCTTGGATCACTGCTGAGTCATAAATTCCTGAAACTTAAACAGTACTTAAAGCTTCAACTAAAGAAAAAAAAAAAAATGCAAAAATTTAAATATGCCATTTACCAGACCAAAAAAACAGAAGCCTTTTTAGTTCAAACCCTAAATTACATCTCTGCAATACATGCACATTTCTGCATATTTTAGGATTTTCATTACTCTGCAATACAGAAAAGAGTTTTTGATTTGCCAAAAATATAGTGTGCTCCTATCTTTCTATTTGACCCAACAATGCACTGAGGAGAATTTATGACACTAGAGCAGACAGAATCTGAAGCAACAGGGCATGGCAACCAATCAATTTCTATCTTCAGCTTGCTCAATTAAGCTTTGAAAATGAAAGATAGAAAGCTCGTTGGTTGCCATGCACAGCTGGTCCAGACTCTGGCTTCTCCAATTTTGATAAATTCACCTCACTGTATTTTTAAAGTACAGCAAAACCTTGGATCGAGAGCATGTATATCAAAGAAAATTTCCCCATAAGAAATAATGGAAACTCAGGTGATTCGTTTAACCATTTATTCATACAGTTGTGCTCATAAGTTTACATACCCTGACCAAATTTATGATTTCTTGGCCATTTTTCAGATAATATGAATGATAAAACAAACTTTTCTTTCACTCATGGTTAGTGTTTGGCTGAAGCCATTTATTATCAATCAACTGTGTTTACACTTTTTAAATCATAATGGCAACAGAAACTACCCAAACGACCCTGATCAAAAGTTTACATACCCCAGTTCTTAATATTGTGTATTGCCCCCTTTAACATCAATGACAGCTTGAAGTCTTTTGTGGCATTTGTGAATGAGGCTCTTTATCTTCTCAGATGGTAAAGCTGCCCATTCCTCTTGGCAAAAAGCCTCAAGTTCCTGTAAATTCTTGGGTGGTCTTGCATGAACTGCACACGTTTGAGATCTCCCTAGAGCTGCTCAATGATATTGAGGTCAGGAGACTGAAATGGCCACTCCAGAACCTTCACTTTATTCTGCTGTAGCCAATGACAGGTCAACTTTGCCTTGTGTTTTGGATCATTGTCATGTTGGCATGTCAAAGTACGTCCCATGCACAGCTTCCTGGCTGATGAATGCAAATGTTCCTCCAATATTTTTTGATAACATTCTGCATTCATCTTGCCAACAATTTTGACCAAATTTCCTGTGCCTTTGTAGCTCACACATCCCCAAGACATCAGCGACCCCCCTCCGTACCTTTCATCATAGGCCTTGTTGACTTCTCTCCAAATGTAGCATTTATGGTTGTGGCCAAAAAGCAAAATTTTGGTCTTATCACTCCAAATGACTTTGTGCTGGAAGGTTTGAGGCTTGTCTCTCTGCTGTTTGGCGTATTGTATGCAGGATACTTTGTGGCATTTGCGTAGTAATGGCTTTCTTCAGGTGACTCGACCATACAGTCCATCTTTCTTCAAGTGCCTCCTTATTGTGCATCTTGAAACAGCCACACCACGTTTTCAGAGAGTCCTGTATTTCACCTTAAGTTATTTGTGGGTTTTTCTTTGCATCCTAAACAATTTTCCTGGCAGTTGTGGCCGAAATTCTAGTTGGTCTACCTGACCGTGGTTTGGTTTCAACAGAACCCCTCATTTTCCACTTCTTGATTACAGTTTGAACACTGCTGATTGGCATTCTCAATTACTTGGATATCTATTTATATCCCTTTCCTGTTTTATACAGTTCAATTACCATTTCCCGCAAATCTTTTGACAATTCTACTGCTTTCCCCATGACTCAGAATCCAGAAACATCAGTGCAGCACTGGATGAAAGATGCAAAGGGACTTTTAGGAGTCCAGAAACGCATTGACCTTTTATACGCACACACTTATTACAAGCAAACAGATCACAGGTGAGGATGGTTACCTTTAATAGCCATTCCAACCCCTTTGTGTCAACTTGTGTGCATGTTATCAGGCCAAAATCACAACGGTATGTAAACTTTTGATCAGGGTCATTTGGGTAGTTTCTGTTGCCATGATTTAAAAAGAGTAAACACAATTGATTGATAAAAAATGTTTTCAAAATATTCTTTATTTTCTTCAATACAAAGCGTTAAAATGCATCACCAGTATAATGCATACAGCACATTGTATTAACCTTAAAATACCCTCTTCTCCCTTTACCCTCCCCCCTAAACTTTGACTAATCACACAAATATCCTGTAGCCAGCGACATCACTATTTTCTTATTCTCTAGAGGCATTGCTATTTCTGATTTACTGCTGTTTCCTCTCTCTTCCTTTCCCCATTACGTATAAGGCTAACTTCCGACTCCTACTCTGATCTTTTTAATCCCATCCTTAAGGCAGGCAACACAATCTACTCAACCAGGGCGTCCACATTCTTTAAAATGTATTAAAATTACCCCGTCTCGTAAGGACTACCCTTTCCTTCCATACTGTCGAATTTATCACATTGACCCATTCTTCAGATGTCGGTGGTTTCAATGATTGCCAGTTTTGTGCCATTAATTTTCTCGTCTGGTACAGACGAGATTGATAATAAATGGCTTCAACCAAACACCAACCATGAGTGAAAGAAATGTTTTTGTGTTATCATTTATATTCTTTGAAAAATCGCCAAGAAATCATAAATTCTGCCTGAGTATGTAAACTTATGAGCACAACTGTAGGCCTTTCAGTTTATAGTTCATATAAAAATATTATAGCAATGCGATAGGTTTTGTAACCATAAAATGTACATTCACAAATGGCAGCCTCCACAAGGGGATTAGAAGCAAAATCCAGCAGGAGCTACAGAGTATAAAAGAGAAGAGAAGCACCTATAAGTGTAGCAATACAGTTACATTTAATAAAGGTACAACATTTAGCAACTCACATGGTTGTTAATTAAAACAGGCACATCTAAGTATGCAGGTATCTGGGGTAAAGCTGTCCACATAGACCATCCTTTGCACCTCTGGCTCTCACCGCTGTCAGTCTGCAATTGTGACTGGGAAGACTACTCTAAAAGCGATGCTTGAAGCGCACATGTAGCGCAGCGTGGAAGGGATGACCTTGGTGGCGGTGCGGAGGACAGTGTCTATGTGGACAGCTTTACCCCAGATGCCTGCATACTTAGATGTGTCTGTTTTAATCATCAACCATGTGAGTTCCTAAATGTTGTACCTTCATTAAATGTAACCATATTGCTACACTTAGAGGCGCCTCTCTTCGCTTTTATACTCAGTGACATGACACTACTTGTATATCAAAACATTGCTTGTATATCAAGTCAAAATGTATTTAAAAAAGGTTTTACTGTAGAACTAAAAAGGCAAAAACTTTTTCCTACGTTTTGGCTAGAGTGGAGATGGATTAGAACACCTGTCAGTTTAAAATGCTCTGGTGACAGTAGGCAATATATGTATGTGCAGCCAGCCATCATCTCCAATCATCACCACAGCAGTACAATGTCACCGAACCACTTCTGTTAGTCAGTGTTCCTTATCACCAGTTACAGCATCCCCAGTGACCGCCACACCAGTTACAGCATCCCCGATAACCGCTACACAAGTTGCAGCGTCCCCGAATAATAATAAAAAAAAAATATATATATATATATACACACACACACACACTTTCCTGAATATTGTAAAAACTTCCAGAAAATACGTTGTAGTGTTTGCTTTCCAAAATGGGGTAATTTTGTATGCGTTTCCACTGTCTTGGTGCTCATGCACTGAATTCTTTTTTTTTTAGGTGGACACACTTCAAATAAGGCTGAATTCAATACCATTCTTATGTAAAGAAAAACGCAGTCATAACTAACCAGGCAAGGTGGAATGATCATGTCGGTGTCTTCCACATTTAAGAGCCGTTCCTCTGATTTTACAGACTTCAGTGGCTGCCATTTCTGTGCCATCTTCTTAACTTTTTCATCAATCATATCAGTGTTCCCATCAAATCTTAAGGAAAAGAAATAAAAACATGCCTAAAATTCTTCAGTTCATAGAAAATAATAAAACATTATGCTGATAATATGGAAATTAACAAACAAGACAAATTTTGGTCCCCATGGAGCAGCCACATGCTGGATTTCATAGACCGTGCTGAAAATTAGGGATGCCCCGATACCGATGCTGGTATCGGTGCCGATACTAGGCATTTTCACGAGTATCGTTACTCGTGAAAATGCTCCGATACCGCTAACCGATACCAGAAGTGACGTCGCGTGGGCGGGGCCGGATTCCTGACAAGGCCACCAGTGGCCCCAGCCCCGTACTCCTGCGGCGACTCCTCGGCTCTCGCGGCCCCCCCCTGCGCACTAACACCCCCACTTTGCCTGTGTGGAGGCCGGGAGCGCGATGACTCCTCTGCGCGGCCGGCATCATCTCCCCAAGGCCAGGAGCAGGGGTCTGTGACGTCACCAGCAGCAGCAGCCTAGCAGGTACGACTCTGTCTTGATGATGATGTTGTGCATGTGTGTGCCACTGTGCAGAAAAGCATAGATATTAAATAAAGTGTAACAAAGTGATTTGTGCAACAGGCTGTTGCACAAATCACTTTATTACACTTTATATCTATGGCTGCTGCTATGCATATTTATAATCCATATTGAGCACTATATTTGATTGGCTGCTTCTGCTTGACACACACGCAGAATCGCACATGATGATGACTAAGTCGTCATCATCATGTGTGATTGTGCGTGTGTGGCAGAAGCAAGCAGCCAGTTAAATATAGTGCTAAATATGGATTATATAAATATGCATAGCAGCAGCCATATATATCATAAATAAAGTGTAATAAAGTGATTTGTGCAACAGCCTGTGCACAAATCACTTTATTTATGATATCTATGGCTGCTATGCATATTTATATGGCTGCTTGCTTATACTTGGGCCTGCCACACACACACAATCGCACATGATGATGACGACTTAAAGTCATCATCATGTGCGATTGTGCGTGTGTGCCAATCAAATATAGTGCTCAATAACTCTTGTACCATGCCTGCAGCCCCTGACGGTCTCCTGTACCATGCCTGTAGCCCCAGACGGTCTCCTGTACCATGCCTGCAGCCCCAGACGGTCTCCTGTACCATGCCTGCAGCCCCAGACGGTCTCCTGTACCATGCCTGCAGCCCCAGACGGTCTCCTGTACCATGCCTGCAGCCCCAGACGGTCTCCTGTACCATGCCTGCAGCCCCAGACGGTCTCCTGTACCATGCCTGCAGCCCCAGACGGTCTCCTGTACCATGCCTGCAGCCCCAGACGGTCTCCTGTACCATGCCTGCAGCCCCAGACGGTCTCCTGTACCATGCCTGCAGCCCCAGACGGTCTCCTGTACCATGCCTGCAGCCCCAGATGGTCTCCTGTACCATGCCTGCAGCCCCTGACGGTCTCTTGTACCATGCCTGCAGCCCCTGACGGTCTCCTGTACCATGCCTGCAGCCCCTGACGGTCTCCTGTACCATGCCTGCAGCCCCTGACGGTCTCCTGTACCATGCCTGCAGCCCCTGACGGTCTCCTGTACCATGCCTGCAGCCCCTGACGGTCTCCTGTACCATGCCTGCAGCCCCTGACGGTCTCCTGTACCATGCCTGCAGCCCCTGACGGTCTCCTGTACCATGCCTGCAGCCCCTGACGGTCTCCTGTACCATGCCTGCAGTTCCGATAGGTATCGGCAATCGGTATCGGCGAGTACATGATGTCAAGTATCGGTACTCGTACTCCGTGTCAAAAAAGTGGCATCGGTGCACCCCCACTGAAAATATTTTTTTTTTTTTCTGGAGGAATACCCCGAATGCTGTGTTGCCCCTATATAAAATAAAACATCAACAGGAATTGTCCGAGCAAGTTTGATGAGATTTGGTCCTCCTGGATAGACTCCTGGGGATCCTTACAAGTGGAAGTGGCTCCGCCCGATCCGGATAAGGATCCTTAGTATGATCCTGCCCTGGGCAGGGCGGACCATGACCTGGGAGCCCCCCCCCCTTTCCTCTCTACCCTCTGGTGATCTCCTGTCCTTGCCGGGAGAAGACAGTGATTATTGCTAGCGGCTATAGCAGCAGTGCGCGATAATCGCAAGTAAATCTGGCAGGTTAGTTGTACCCAGGTTGATTGATCGATTAACTTGGTACATTCAGCCTGCCCATAAACAGTTCGAACCTCAGACCATGGTTCAGCAGGAACCCGGCCGACATTCAAACAGCCTATGGCCGGCCTTATTGAGTATCAACAATGAAGTATCTGCAGTGACATTAAAACTAGGGGAGCCAGGGACCTGCAGCCATGGGTCTCAAAGCTTAATGAGTGGGGTACCCCACTGTTGAAAGATTTGTTGCTCTTTAACCACTTGCTACCCAGGCCAATTCTGACATTTCTCCTACATTTAAAAATCATAATTTTTTTTTTTTGCTAGAAAATTACATAGAACCCCCAAACATAATATATTTTTTTAGCAAAGACCCTAGAGAATACAATGGCGGTCATTGCAACTTTTTATTTCACACAGTATTTGCGCAGCAATTTTTCGAACGCGTTTTTTTGGGGAAAACAAACAGTTTTGTGCTTCAAAAAAAACAAAACAGTAAAGATAGCCCAATGTTCTTGCATAATGTGAAAGATAAAGTTACCCCGAGTAAATAGATACCCAACATGTCATGCTTCAAAATTGCACACGCTCGTGGAATGGCGCCAAACTTCGGTACTTAAAAGTCCCCATAGGCAACGGTTTAAATGTTTTGAGTTACAGAGGCGGTCTAGGGCCAAAATTATTGCTCTCGCTCCACCGTTCGCGGCGACACCTCACATGTGTGGTTTGAACACCGTTTTCATGCGTGGGCGGAACTTACGTGCGTTCGCTTCTGCGTGTGAGCACACGGAGACAGGGGCTCTTTAAAAAAAAATAGGATTTTTTGTACTCACTGTAAAATCCTTTTCTCTGTCGTCCATGGAAGGACACAGCTCCAGAAATCTTGACTGTTGGGTATGTTCCGTCTATTAGGAGAGGACTAGGCAGAAACATGTTAATATGCATACATGTTATTTTAAACAGAGTTGAAACAGCCCCAGGGGGCGGTCCCTCTGAACATAACCAACCTCCCTGCAGCCAGCAGCCTCAGTTCGCAACAAGCAGTACAAACTAAAAAACAAAGGAGGGGTGGGAGCTGTGTCCATCCATGGACGACAGAGAAAAAGATTTTACGGTGAGTACAAAAAATCCTATTTTCTCTTTTCGTCCATGGATGGAAACAGCTCCAGAAATCTTGACTGTTGGGACGTCCAAAAGCAGTGTTCGTGTCAGAAAAACGAGGGGTGGGCACAGTAATCAAAGAAAAACCGGTTTCACCCCAAACAAGCAGAGCTCCTCAACGGAGGAGGTGCAACCTCAAACAGCCGCCTGCAAAACTTTGCGGTCGAAGCTAGCATCAGAAGATGCACTCACATCAACCTTGTAAAACTTTGAAAAAGTGTGCAAAGATGACCAGGTCGCCGCCTTACACACTTGTGATACAGACGCTCGATGTCGGAAAGCCCAAGAGGCACCAATAGCCCTGGTCAAATGCGCCGTAACGGGAAAAGGAGGCGCCCGTCCTTTAAGGGCATAGGCCTGAATGACAACCTGCCTGATCCACCGAGAAATGGTGGCAGACGAGACCGCCAGGCCCTTCTGCGGACCAGACACCGACACAAACAGTGAGTCGGACCTCCGAAAGGAAGCCGTGACAGACAGGTACACTCGCAGAGCACGTACCACGTCCAAGGAATGTAGCGCAACCTCCTTGGCATGCGATGGCCGAGGACACAAGGATGGAAGCACAATGTCCTCATTCAGGTCAAAGGCCGAAACCACCTTCGGAAGGAAGGAAGGCCGCGGGCGTAGCACCACTTTATCCTTATGTAGGACCAAATATGGGGACTTGCAAGACAAGGTCGCCAATTCAGAAACCCTCCTGACCGAAGTGATGGCAACCAGGAAGGCCACCTTCTGAGAGTGTCAAAAGGGGAATTTCCCTAATGTCCTCAAAGGGAGGTTTCTGAAGTGCCGAGAGCACCAAATTCAAATCCCACGGAGGTAGTGGAGGTCGCACTGGAGGAGCCACATGTCGGACCCCCTGTACAAAGGTACTTACCAGCGAATGAGACGCTAGGGGTCGCTGAAAGAAAACAGCCAAGGCTGAAATCTGGCCATTAATGGTGCTTAAGGCCAGTTTCTGATCCACACCGCGCTGCAAAAACAGCAGGATCCTGGAAACCGAATAAGATCGTGGACGCCATTCTATCTCCCAACACAGAGATGTAGGCTCTCCATGTGCGATGATAGATCCTTCCTAGAAGAAGATTTCCGTGCCCTCAACATAGTTGAAATTACTGAGACCGATAGGCCTCGGTCCCTCAGCACCTGGCTTTCAATAGCCACGCCGTTAAAGCCAGCGACTGTAAAGCAGGATGAAGAATGGGACCCTGCGATAGAAGGTCCTCCCTCAGTGGTAGCCGCCAGGGCACATCCACCACCAGTCGCAAGAGGTCGGCGTACCAGGGACGCCTGGGCCAGTCTGGGGCGATTAGAATCACTGGAATACATTCGAACTCTACCCTGCGGAGTAAACGGGGGAGCAACTTCAGTGGGGGAAAGGCATAAATCAGCAGATATCGACCCCACTGAGCCACCAACGCATCTGACGCGTCCGCCCAGGGATCTCTGGACCTGGCCACGAACCTCGGCACCTTGTGATTGAGTCGAGAGGCCAGGAGATCCACGTCCGGCGTGCCCCATCTCCGGCAAAGGAGTTGAAAAACCTCCGGATGCAACGACCATTCCTCGTGGTCCAGCATCTGGCGACTCAGATAGTCCGCCTGCCAGTTTTCCACGCCTGGAATGTAAACAGCGGATAGGGCTGGCACGCTCCTTTCCGCCCACCGTAGGATGTGAGCGACTTCCGACGCTGCAGCTGCACTTCTTGTTCCTCCTTGATGTTTGACGTATGCCACCGCCGTGGCATTGTCTGACTGGATCCTTACCGGACACCCCTGCAGCCTCTGAGACCACTCGTAGAGGCACAACCTGATCGCCCGGACCAGCGACCCTGGGCCGCTTGAACTCCCCAGACTCCCCTCCCAACTGGTCAGGCTGGCGTCCGTCGTGATTACCGTCCAAAGAAAAGGGAGGAAGGACTTCCCGGACCGAAGAGCCGGGGATCTCAGCCACCAACTCAGAGATGACCTGACGATCCAGAGACAACGGAGATTTGTTCCATTTGGAAAGAATCTCCTTCTGCAAGGCCCGAGTGTGGAATTGGGCATACGGTACTGCCTCGAAGGAGGCTACCATGAGACCCAGAACTCACATGCAGAAACGGAGGGACGACCATTTGCGGGATGTCAACAACCTGACTGCCGCCTGGAGTGTCTGTAACTTCTCTGAGGGAAGAAAGAAAGACTCTGGCCTCCGAGGAGTCCAGAATCAGCCCCAGGTACTCCAGGCGCTGGGTTGATACCAACACCGACTTCTGGAGGTTCAGTATCCACCCGAACTCCCGGAGGGTCTGACTGACTATAGACACGTCCCGCTTTAATTCTGAGCTTGAAGCAGCTCTCAGAAGAAGGTCGTCCAGGTAGCCTACGATAGCAATGCCGCGCTGTCTCAGCAAAACTAGAATCGGGGCGAGCACCTTGGTGAAAACTCTTGGTGCCGATGCTAGGCCAAAGGGAAGAGCCACAAATTGATAGTGGTCTTCGCCGATCGCAAAGCGCAGGTACCTCTGATGCCTGATGGGGACATGCCAGTATGCGTCCTTGATATCCAAGGATGCCAGAAAATCCCCCGGATGGAGCGCAGCCACAACCAAACGAATCGATTCCATCCGGAACTTTTGGACCTTTACAAATGCATTGAGGGCCTTCAGGTCCAGTACAGGATGAACTCTGTCCTCCTTTGGGACCACAAACAGATTTGAGTAAAAACCATGAAACCTGTCCTGTGGTGGTACGGGTATGATCACCCAGCACCCCAACAAGTCTCGCACCGCCCCCTGGTGGGCAGCTCGGCGAGCCGGAAGAAGGGGCAGATTTGAAGGAAAAGGGAACTCTATCTTGTACCCCGAGGTGATCACCTCGCAGACCCACTGGTCGGAGAGCAGGGAGGTCCACCAAGCTGCAAACCCGCAAAGCCGTCACCCCCACCCTGAAGTCGGGCAGGGGAAAAACTTCATGCGGTAACAGGCTTGCTTGCTGGCTTGGCGGGCTTACGCACCCAGGGACGCTTCTGTCCCCCAGCTGGACCTTTGTCCGCAGGTGCCGACTGACGAAAATACCGCTTCTGCGTGGGAAATGAGGGCCCCGGCTTACGGCGCTGCTCCTTCCCCTTAGTGGACTGAGGGAGAAGCGTGCTCTTACCTCCAGTGACATGCTTAAAGTGGTTGTAAACCCACTTTGACAACATGCACCTACAGGTAAGCCTAGATTAAGGCTTACCTGTAGGTGCATGAAATACCCTTCTTAACCTACACGGTTAAGGAGATATTTGCTTTTAAAAATAGCGCCGAGGCGGACTTCGGGGGCTTCGATCTCAGGTAAGTGACACATAATGAGCTAGTATGCTGTGCCTTTCTATGCATCATTATGCCTTTCTCTTGCAGGTTAGTTTAAAATATATATATATATATATATATATATTTACATATATTTACAAGGGTTTACTTCCTCTTTAATGATGTCGTCCAGTGAGGCACCAAAAAGCCTCCCACCCTTGAAAGGCAAGTCCACCAGGGTTTTCTTAGAAGCCAGACCAGCATTTCAGTCATAGTAGGCGGCACAAAACCACCGCAGACGCTGAGGCCCTGGAGATCAAGGGGGCAGCGTCCAGGGTTGCATCACAGACGTACACAAGCTCTTGTACCAACTGTTCGGCCAGTAAAACGCATTCTGCCTCCACAGTCTGGTGAAAAATCTTTGCCCATTCCGTAAGTGTCTGGGACACTAAGGTAGCCGCCAAAATAGGCCGCAATGCTGACCCCAGCATGGCAAACATAGGGGGTCCGAAGCGGTGACCCGCTCTATCAGTAGGGTCCTTAAAAGCAAGGGTCCCTTCCACCGGAATAATGTTTGCCTTAGTCAACCTAGAGACCGGGGGATCAACCACCGGAGGAGAAGCCCATTTTTTACAAGGCTTTCCTCAAAGGGATAATGGATCGCCATACGCTGAGAGACTGCAAAGGGCCTGTGTGGCCGTTCCCATTCCTTATCTATGAACTTGTCAAAAAATTCAACATAAGGAAAAACCTTAGCCGAGCGGGCCGGCTTGTGCGACCCAAAGAGGACAGACCCTGCTGTGGAAGTCCCAGCTGTATCTTCCAGCTCGAGAGTGTCCCTCACAGCATTGATAAGTGCACTTACAAGTGCCCTGTCTTGAGCTGACCCAGACGAGGGGTCTTCCTCACAGGCAAAGTCCTGGTCCGCATCCTCTGACCCACCAGAAGAGGGGTCCTGAGCCGCAGCCAGGCCCGAGTCTGAGTCAGAACATTCCCCAGGCGATAGCGGGGGGAGGGAGCGCTTAGTACCCCTTTTACACCCGCACGCCGGTTCCACCCTGGCAACAAATGACTCCAGGACTGCCGACAAAGCTTCCAGGGGAATAGCAGGTGCAGTGGCAAGGGTTGCTGCCTCTGGAACGTCTGGGGAAACACCAACTTCTGACTCCATAACTGACCACTGACCGCCCTTAGGGGACCCAGTCAAGATACTGACCAATGATTGTCCACCCTCCTTGCTGCACTGACCGAGGGGGGGGGGATACCCAGGGGACTCACCGCCTAGCCAGGGACCGATTCAGCGCCGCTGCCCACTCTGCATCCGCGTGTGCCTATGGAACTGTGTGAGGTAAATCGCGCCGTTCGCATTTTTCAGGAAGCCAGCCGCCACTAGAGGCCAAAACCCACTCTAAAATGGCTGCAGAGAGCCTCAAATAAAGCGCACGGACCACAAGAAAATGGCCGCCCGCAATCACTCTACTGCAACCACGGCAAAATGGCCGCCAATGGGAAAAACAATGCAATGCACAGGCCTCAAACGAATGGCGCCCGAGCTACAAAAAATGGCGCCCAGCAAGCGAGGTGGACGATAAGGCCAGGCACGGAAGCTTCACACGAAATACACCCCCCCACACAGAGAGCGGACCCGGACACCCCCACAACCCCCCGCCGGGCCCGGAGCCCAGCCAAGGTATTCCCCGGTCGCAGCGAGCCCCGCAATGGGGAGGAGGAAAAAAGGGGGTGACAGAGGGAGAGGGGTGAGGGCCATAGAACCCTATCAACCCCCTTAGGAATGCCCAGCTGTTCCACCCCACAGAAGCAGGAGGAACTGTACTTACCCGTCCCTGCGAGGACCTGCTGGTGCGTTCCTGACAGACGAACACCCGAGCAGTACAGAGTAGCTGTCGGCCCGGTCCACTGTGACTGAGACAGCAAGCCTCATGGTCATATGTGGACCCTGGAGCATATAGCTCACCGGCCACCCCTGGAGCCATGGGGGTATGTCGTGACAGACCCCACGCGTCTCTGCGAGGGGACGGTAACACGCTCGATGGCCGGGCTGGGGGGACTACAAGGATCTATAATATCCTTCCTGTCATGCCCAGCCGGCGCTTGATAGAAGATTCTAAAAAATAATAAAAGTAAAAATCTCTTCAGGATACTGGGCCCGAAAGAAGCCACGTCCTCTCCTCTGCTAGGCAGAAAAAAAACTGAGGCTGCTGGCTGCAGGAAGGTGGGTTATGTTCAGAGGGACCGCCCCCTGGGTTGGGCCGTTTCAACTCTGTTTAAAATAACATGTATGCATATTAACATGTTTCTGCCTAGTCCTCTCCTAATAGATGGAACATACCCAACAGTCAAGATTTCTGGAGCTGTGTCCGTCCATAGACGAAAAGAGAAAATATATTTTATTGTTAATTTTCCTTTTTTTTTGTTTTCACTTTAAAAAAATAAAATAAAAATTTTTGGATCACTATTATTCCTATTATAAGGAATGTAAACTTCCCTTGTAATAGGAATATGGCATGACAGGTCCTCTTTACAGTGAGACATGAGGTCAATAAGACCCCACATCTCACCTCTAGGCTGGGAAGCCTGAAATACATAAATAAAAAAAACGATCTCGGCTTCCCAGCCGAGGCGGCGCCGATTGTTAGAATGCAGAGGCCGAGCGTGACGTCATAACATCGCATCTGGCCTCCGACGATCATAGATACTCTGGCGACCATCTGGTCAGCCGTAAATATCTATAGTAAACATCCGGGGCCGGTGGATCCTGTCTCA
The DNA here is from genome assembly GCA_029206835.1 of Rana muscosa. Lineage (NCBI taxonomy): Eukaryota > Metazoa > Chordata > Amphibia > Anura > Ranidae > Rana > Rana muscosa. Next base: position 618,529,758 of record CM055117.1, read on the forward strand.
GACTCACCGATCGTATCGGTGAGTCGGCAGAAGCGTCCCCTCTTGCCTCCCGTAAGAACGATCAAGCGGTGGAACAGCCGCTATGATCATTCTTATGGTGTAGGAAATCGCCGGCAGAAAAAGCCGATATCTGAATGATGCCTGTAGCTGCACCCATCATTCAGATATAAATTAAAACAATCAGCGCCAAAAATTGCTATAAATATCGTGCTATTAAATACTAGTGTTAATAATCTATAATAAACATGCACAGCTGCTAAACATTCTAAGTGATACACCACACTGGTTGCAAAAAATTTAAGTGAATAAACCTATTAATATCTAATAAAATAAAAGTGCATATAATCATGAATCATAACATGAGTGATAAATAGTCCAAAAATTTTATTGAATAAAGACTCTTCTTACTTACAGGCCTCCATCAGTAGAAGGCCTGTGATTGGCCGATACACGTCTAGAAGGAAGGAGCTGATAATGAGACGTCTAGCCAGGCACCGTGAGTGTGTAAGACGGCGGTACTACTGTGGATTTTTTACATGTGGTTTTAAAGTTTTTATCCTGTAAGTGCCATTTGTTTTTGGGGGCTTTAAATAAATGTTGTATACAGAGAAGACTATGGTCTCTCTATTTATCATTTACATGCCCTGAAATCCGTGGAATCTTGAGCAAAATCTGAGAGGTTGTTTGTTTCCCTGGAAGCAAGTGTGCCTAGTTGCCAATAAGAAATAGCTGGATTACCTGCCATTGATTGTTTAAAGGAGAAGATCATGTAAACTTGAGGGGAAATCTGTTGATGAGTTTTAACTCATCTGGGAGGTGAGTGCGCAATTTTATCGGTGGTGGTGTGCACTCCCTTTGAGGACGAACGATCACAGAGGTGGATTAACGTTGAAACACTGATCATAAGAAGAGTCTTTATTTATTCAATTTAATTTATGGACTATTTATCACTTATGTTATGATTCATGTTATGATTCATGATTATATGTACTTTCATTTTATTAGATATTAATAGGTTTATACACATAGCGCTACATCATTCAGATATACCCACTCAAAGTCAAGGACGTCATATGACGGCCGGCGGGTAGGAAGTGGTTAAGTAGGGTGAAGCTAACTTGTGTACGCCAATCATCAAAAAAGGGGAAGGGGAGAGAGCCATTTAAATGTGACACAATTATGTGCCAATAACAATAATCTAGTAATGCATATTCTAACTTTCAGTGACATGGTTTTCCTCATCTAGATATCCTAGTACACGTGTCAGGGGATCATTAGATTTAGAATGCCCTAATAATTACCAGATGCCAATAGGAGACTAATTTTGGGTATTTCCAGAACATAATTAGAAGATCTGCAGGGAAGGAAAATATTTTAGACCAGCAGTACTGTGCAATGTAACTGGCCTCCAGTGCAGTAAAATGAAACATTGCATGTGTCTTGATTTAATGTAACACAATTTCTTAAAAACTGGACCAAAGGGTGTTTTTATATTTGCCAGCAGCGCAGTTTCATACTTTACCTTTTCTGAATGTCTTCAAGGAATGATTCTGCACTCTTCTTTTCCATCTCATATATTGCTCGAAGGATGTGTAAAGGTACATTATGGGCTTCATGAATAACCTATGTAACAAACAATTATTTACATAATCCACAGCATGCAAAGACAAATTATATGGAGTCACAGTATGAAAACAAAGTAGAAATTTTTCCAGTACTCCCTACATTTTTAGTCTGATGCACAACCGGTGTCATGAATGCCAAGCATTCTTTACTCTAGCATTTCCAGTGACAAGAACAACTCTACTCAACGATTGAAGTTATTTTAAATAGTAAAGATTGCAACAAGTGTATTGGAAGGTGTTTTATTTTAATGCAGGAAATGCATTAAAAGGATAGGTTCACCTTTTGTAACATGTTACACCTGTATATAGGGTGCAACATGTTAATGTGCTCCAGTCCCCCGATCCCCCACTGTGACAACGGGCAGGGGATCCTCTCTGTGCACCCGCTGTCACAATTTGAAAACATTGCGGCTGTGCGGGACTTCGCCAAAACATCCGCATCATTCATTCACAGTTTCCTATGAATGAATAAACTACAAGTACCATCAGCAATTTCAGCTGTCAGTTTGTAGTTGTCACTGAACTGTGAAGGCACTGGCGAGCATCTTCGAAATTCATTGAATTTCCTGCTCTCAGGTAACTGCCTGCCCGTATCGGAGGTATGGGAAGACAACTATCCTGAGAGTCTGCAGGAGCCAGACATTGCATTTGCAATCTGCTTATTGGGGGTAAAAAAAAAAATAGGCTTTTTATAACAGCTTACCTGTAAAATCCTTTTCTTGGAGTACATCACGGGACACAGAGCGGCATAGTCATTACTATGTGGGTTATATAGTTTACCTTCAGGTGCTGGCACTGGCAACTTCCAAACCGGAAGTACCCTCCCCTATATAAGCCTCTCCCATCCGGGAGCACCTCAGTTTTGTAGCAAAGCAAAAAGTGTCCCCAAAAGAGGGGTGGGAGCTCTGTGTCCCGTGATGTACTCCAAGAAAAGGATTTTACAGGTAAGCTGTTATAAAAATCCTATTTTCTTTCTCGTACATCACGGGACACAGAGCGGCATAGTCATTACTATGTGGGACGTCCCAAAGCAATGCCCAATGAGGGGGGGGGATACACCATACATAAGCTGAGCGCTATCAGACATGAGGATCTTTTGCGGCCTGCAACACACTGCGCCCAAAGGCGACATCCTCCTGACTTCTAACGTCTACCTGGTAGAACCTAGTAAACGTGTGTACTGAAGACCATGTTGCGGCCTTACAGATTTGAGCCAGGGAGGCCTGGTGATGCACTGCCCATGAAGTTCCAACTGCTCTCGTGGAGTGCGCCCTAACTTTGAACGGAGGCGGTCTCCTTCTCAAGCCATAGGCTTGCATAATGACCTGTCGAATCCACTTGGCTAAAGTAGATTTTGACGCTGCCTGACCCTTTCTGGGGCCTTCCGGCAGAATAAACAAAGTATCCGTTCTGCGAATCTGAGCAGTGGCTTTTAGATAAGCTTTAACTGCTCTTACTACATCCAAAGAATGTAATAACTTTTCCTCTACCGAACTAGGTTTGGGGAAAAAGGAAGGAAGAACCACATCTTGGTTCAAATGAAACCTCGATACCACCTTAGGAAGAAAGGCTGGATGAGGACGTAACACTACTCTGTCCTTATGGACAACCAGATATGGCTCTTTACAGGACATAGCGGCTAATTCCGACACTCTTCTAGCCGAACAAATGGCTACTAGAAAAATCAATTTCCTGGTGAGAAGAACCAAGGAAATGTGCTGTAATGGTTCAAATGGTTGCTTCTGTAGAACCGACAGAACCAGGTTTAAGTCCCATGGACATATGGGAATATTAACCGGAGGATTAATACGCATCACTCCTTGTATAAAGGCTTTGACTAGTGAATGCGAAGCCAAGGGCCTCTGAAAAAATATTGACAAGGCCGAAATCTGACCCTTGATAGTACTCAAGGCAAGCTTCCTATCTACAGCCCACTGTAGGAAGTCCAGAATCCTACCTATTACGTACTTACGTGGATGCCATTTCTTGGCCTCACACCAGGCGATGTACGCCTTCCAGATTCTATAATAGATCTGCCTGGATACCGGCTTCCTGGCATTGATCATGGTAGCTACCACAGGATTAGAGAGACCTCTCTTTTTTAGAATGTGGGCTTCAATAGCCAGGCCGTCAAACCTAGGGCTGGTAAGGAAGGGTGGTATATCGGTCCTTGCGAAAGCAGGTCCGGACGATGTGGGAGGGTCCAAGGACTCCCCACAGACATTTTTACAATCTCCGCGTACCATGCTCTTCGGGGCCACCAGAATCACTGGTTTCCTTTCTACCCTGATTCTGCAGAGTAATCAAGGTAACAATTGTGGCGGTGGAAATGCATATATCAGCTTGAACTGATCCCAAGGGAACACTAGGGCATCCGAGCCGCAAGCTAGGGGATCCCTTGTCCGAGAGACAAACCTGTCCACCTTTGCGTTGAATCTGGATGCTAGCAGATCTACATCCGGTGTTCCCCACCGCTGACATATTGTCCGGAAAACCTCGGGGTGAAGGGACCATTCCCCTGGGCATAATTGTTGGCGACTTAGAAAGTCCGCCTTCCAATTCTCCACTCCTGGAATGAATACCGCGGATATGGCTGGGACATATCTTTCTGCCCATTTCAGGATGCAATTCACTTCCCTCTGGGCTGCACGACTCCTGGTGCCACCCTGATGATTGATATATGCCACTGCCGTGGCATTGTCTGATTGAATTCTGACAGGGGCCCCTTGGAGTTTGGATGTCCATGCTACTAGGGCATACCGGGCTGCTCGTATCTCTAAGAGATTGATGGGCAGGGCCTTTTCTGCATCCGACCACCTGCCCTGGAGAGACCATTGCTCCAGTACTGCTCCCCAGCCTATAAGGCTGGCATCTGTAGTGACCACCTTCCAAGAAATCGGACTGAAGGATTTCCCTTTTTCCAGATTCTGGGGAACCAACCACCAACGGAGGCTCTTGCACACGGAAGGGGACAAGGCCATTGGTAAGTCTAGGGCCTGAACTTTTTTGTTCCAGGCTGACAGTATGGCCCTTTGCAAATTCCTTGAATGGAATTGACCGTAGGGTACTGCTTCGAATGATGCCACCATTTTTCCCAGCAGCCTCATGCACAGTCGTATGGATGGCTGTCTTTTTGTATCCACTAGGTGGATCAAATCTCTCAAAGACGACACCTTTTCTTGAGGCAAGAAAAATTTTCTCTGGTCTGAATCCAGCCTTAGCCCCAAGTATTCCAGACTTTTGACTGGTTTTAGGGCTGACTTGTCTCGGTTGATAATCCAACCGTGAGATTCCAGATACTCGATTGTCTCGTGAACAACCACGTCTAGTTTTTCCACTGAGTGGTCTATCAGCAACAAGTCGTCTAGATATGCCATTATCGTTACACCTCGTGTTCTTAGATTGGCCAATAATGGGGCCAGAATTTTTGTGAACACTCGTGGTGCTGTGGCCAGACCGAAGGGTAAGGCTCTGAACTGAAAATGGCGCCCTTCTACTGCAAAGCGTAGAAATTTTTGGTGGACTGGAAAGATGGGAATGTGCAAATAAGCATCTTTGATGTCGATCGAGGCTAACCATTCCTCCCCTTGTAGGGCAGTGGCCACCGATCGGATCGACTCCATCCGGAAAGTCCTGATATGTAGGAATTTGTTTAGCCCTTTTAGATTTAATATGGGCCTCACGTCCCCGTTTGGCTTCGGGACTGTAAAGAGGTTTGAGTAAAACCCGAACCCCCATTCTTCCAGGGGAACCTCTATAATTACTGCTTGGAGCAATAATTGTTCTAGTGCCAACAGGAGGGATCCTCTCTTCCGGGGATCCCTTGGCACGTTTGACCTTATAAAATGGGAAGGAGGGGAGTCTTTTAACTCCAATTTGTATCCCAGACTTACTGCGGAGAGCACCCATCTGTCTCTGATCGTGTCCCGCCAGGTCTCTGCGAACAACTGAAGTCTTCCCCCCACCCGATTGAGTGGGGGCAACCCTTCATGCATTTGACTTTGGGGGAGGTTTTGTACCTCTCCTGACCCAGGGTTTCTTGTTACCCTGCGACTGTCCCTGATATTTACCCCCTGGATTTGACCGAGGAGGCCGTCGGAACTGTTTCACAGCCGATGTCCTAGGGACTGGAGAAGCAGGCCTCTTAAAAGAGGGACCTCTAACTCTGTTTTTACCCGGCAAGAGTGTACTTTTACCGCTGGAAATTTTCTGGATATATTTGTCCAGGTCTTCCCCGAATAAGCGTTCACCATGAAATGGGAAGCTGACCAGCAATTTTTTACAGGGAGCTTCAGCAGACCAGTTTTTGAGCCACAGAAGCCTGCGCATATGTACTACAGACAGCGTAAGGCGGGAGGCCTGATGGATTGAATCCTTTATAGCGTCAACCGCAAAGCATAAGGCTCTAGGTAGATCAGCTAGGGCAAGAGCCTGCTGATCTGGCAAGTCCCTTAAGACCTGTTTCAACTGATCCTTCACTGCTTGGCAGACCCCAATAGCTGCCACTGTTGGTTGTGTCACCAAGCCTGCTGTAGCAAAAGCAGATTTTAATAAGGACTCCAATTTTTTATCTATTGGGTCTTTGAACATTTGGACATTATCTACTGGACATGTCAGTGATTTATTCACACAAGAGATGGCTGCGTCCACTGTAGGGACCTTCCATTTTTTGATGAACTTATCCTCCATGGGATAGACCACCTGAAATCTCTTGGGAGGAGTAAATATTTTATCAGGATGTTCCCAATCCTGGTAAATGAGCCCTTCCAGTAAAGGATGGATTGGAAAGGAACAAACAGTCTGGGGGGCTTTTAGCGACCCCAACGAGGAGACAGAAGTGGATGATGGCTCCGCAAGGGGCATTTTAAATGCTGATCGGACCATGTTAGTCAGGGACTGAACCCATAATCTTTCAGCATGTGATGCTGAGAATGGTTCTTCCACTGTTGATTCCTCTACAACAGAATCAACCTCGTCCTGATCCCCTTCAGGTAGGTCGATCCCTGTATGGGACTGTTGCTCCGCTAACAGGTACTCTGAGGGAGGAGACGGAGATCGGGCGCACTTTCCCTCTGACAGGGAAGCAGCGATCAATGTTGTCAATCTCTCTTCCAGTCCTCCCAGAGCTGAGGAAAAAAACCTCCTCTGTTATATACACAGGAGCAGGTGAACTGAGGACAGCCACAGTACCAGGTACTCCTGAGGGTGCTCTACGGTCACTAACCTCTGATTTTTCAGGGGAGATTGGTGCAGCCGAAGCATGCCCAAGATCCTCAGAGCCCGATGGAGACCCCCTATGCTTCCTGGGATTCTTAGTCCCGGAGTTTTTAGACGGCATATTCCTAAGCCCAAAGCTGAGGTATTCCAGCCGAAATACACCACTTACTGACAATAGTCTAGCACAAATGCTGCTATATAAACAGTTGGTGTCTACTAATGTGCCTTTCTATGGGGATGCCTGCATCAACCGCTTGCTGTATGCCTTTCTTTAAATGTTGCCAGCTCTGTTTCTGCACCATAGCCAGCTCACAACACATAATTGTGCCTTTTAACCTGCTGGGATGCCCGCACATGCGCAGAAGCGCTGCGGCGCGCACAGAGCGTCATCCACCAAGCTCCGCCCCCTTTTCCACTCACCTCTATATAGAGAGGCGCGGGCCCGTGCGCCTTCGGCGCTCTTTTTTGAAAAGGGAAACTAAGGACAGGAGACAGGGCCATGTTTGCCGCAGGCCGGGGGATGGATGAACATTGCAACATGGCAGAGGAAGCAGTTTCCCACAAGAGAACTCACCATCTGCCTGGACTTGCTCTGATGAAAAGAAAAAAGTCCACATGACAAGAAACGTTCCACAGTGGCCTCTAGTGGATTAACACAGGTACCGCAGTCTATATATTTTTTTTTTCTTGACCACTATTAAAATTATTACATTTTTTAGTAGTTACAGGCATGCACAGATATTTAGCGGGAATACCGTTAGGTAACAGGCAGAAAGACATATTAGGCTTGGGGGTCCCCTCAATAGAACCAAGTTCCTGAGGGGCCCCCACTTACCTTTTCCCCGCCGCAGGACTCTGTTTGGTCCACAGAAGCCCAAACTTCACCTATCACGGCAGGCATTTGTAATTAAACCTTCAGGGACCGGGTTCCCAAGGATTCCACTCCCCTGGACCTGTATAGCACCCTGCACAGAAAACATCTTGGTCGTGGGTAGGACCAGAGCTCTGGATCCCAGGGTCCAGCTCTCCTAAGAGAAGCATTACAGGCAAAACCTTGCTCTTCTCTGCAAGGCCCGGGTACCGACCGTTTAGCTATGAAGCTTTTTTGGTCGGATCCGGAATAGCTTACTGAGGCCCAAAAGAACCTGTACGCAAGCTCAGTGAAAAACACATGTTACTTCTTGGCCAACACCTTAGACACTGGCAAAAAACTGAGGCGCTCCCGGATGGGAGGGGCTTATATAGGGGAGGGTACTTCCGGTTTGGAAGTTGCCAGTGCCAGCACCTGAAGGTAAACTATATAACCCACATAGTAATGACTATGCCGCTCTGTGTCCCGTGATGTACGAGAAAGAAAGACAATTTATTACCATGTTAAGTGGTACAGCAATGAAAAACCACACAGTACATTTCTCAGGCTGATAAAAGTAACAAAAGCCCAATATGTAAAGGGGGAAAGGATCGCCACTACACCCGACCAGCCCAGGTGAATAAACTATAAGGAGCATCCTCAGCCTACATGTCTCCACCACACCAGGGTTTTGTCATGGGGTCTTATGATACCCATTGCTCTGCTTTACATTTACTAGCCCTTTGGATTGGTATCAAGATAAGCTGGCACCCCATGCTCTGGGATACAGTGATATATTTTCACCTTTACTTTGAGTGGCGCCAAAAGCAATATAAAAGCCCAACATGTCCAATTGGATATTGCATTCCCCAATCATCACCTTGGTGTAAAGAGAAATCTTTCCTAAAGGTTGCAGTAACTTTATCTGGAGGACATTGCTGTCAAAAGTTGGAGAGCTATTAGGAACAAACTTATCAATACAGATAAAATAATATTCATTAACAGCAGCAAACAGGTCACAGAACATAGCTGTAATGTAACCCGACATATCAGCTTCTCTAGCGCCTGTGTTCTGTCAGCTCTTCATGTGCCGCTCAGGCTTGGTGAATAAGAGGTGCACAGGCAGGTACCTCCGCATCTGCCACGGAGAGTGCCAGCAGGGGCTAAAGCTCATTCTGGCTCCTACAGTGGTTAAAAAAAAAAGAAAAGAAAGGCGTGGCGTGGCCTGGTCAGTGTTCGGTGTCTATCCACTTCTAAAGGGTTCCTCAGATGTGCGGCATCAGGGATTACCCCTTTCTATTGCCTATGTTGACTGGCAAATACAGCTTGCTTCCAGGTACATTGCAATTGCATTTCACATAAATTTGAGACACTCCTGAGATCATTAACAATTCAGTGAAGGGTGCATTCAACCTTCTTCTGAGCTACATATGACCTCCTTTAAAGGTGCATTAACTTAAATCAAGCTTCTTTTACTTTCCCATTAATTTGTATAGGCAGTGAAGCAAGTTCTTTGGCTAAAGACTAGTACACACAGGCCGAATGTTGGGCGACATCGACTGGTTCAATAAAAACTATCCGACATTGGGCCTGTGTGTATGACATTTTGGGCTGGCCTCTGTCGGACTAGCATGCTGGAAAACCAGCAGCCGATTGGCTCCCGATCAGTGCTCTCAGCCAATGGCTAAGAGCACAGACCAAAGTGTTTTGGCAGGTGGGGGTTTGTGCTGTTTTTATTGAACCGTCCGTTGTCACCCGTCATTCCGCCCCTGTGTGTACTAGGATTTAGCCAAAGAACTTGCTTCTCTGCCTATACAAATCAATGGGAAGGTAAAAGACGTTCCTTTAAAGGTGCATTAACCTAAATCAAGCCTAAACTTGAATATAGGCAGAGAAGCAAGTTCTTTGACTAAAGCCTAGTACACATGGGCCTGTTCAATAAAAGCCGTCCGACATTCGGCCAGTGTGTATGGCAGCCGGGTTCTGTTGGACGAGCATGCTGGAAAACCAGCAGCGGACCGGCTCCTGATCAGCGCTATCAGCCAATGGCTGAGAGCACTGACTGGAGTGTTCTGGCGGGGGGGGGGGGGGGGGGGGGGCGTCCCCCTGTCAAAACACAACAGCTTAGCAGGGAAGAGTGATGTACTAACATTGGATTGGTAGTACAGTGGCTCCGACCGGAGCTGTCAGTTTAAAAAAAAAACTGATAGTGTGTAATAGGCTTAACAAAAACTCTTAATGCTTTTGCTTATAATTGGCTTAGTTTACCTGAAAACACGTTTTTGTAGTTTCATCAAGACCTTCTAAAGGATTGGGCTTTTTCTGAACGTCATCAACTGTAGGTGACTCAGTATCTTTATCTTGTTCTGGCTTCACAGAAGATGGTTCGTTTTTTTCAGAAATATGGCTGGTCTCTTTCTTGGATGAATAGAGCATTATAGACAAGATCTACTCCAGAAAACAAGACAGACATTCGGTTATCAAATCCAACTCCCGTAAGCAAAACTTTGCAGCAGGAAATATATAGCCATAGAACAGCATAAAAAAGTACAACCTGACAAAAAACATGGCCTGCATGGGCTTTTCACATAATATTGTACTAAAAAGCAATTGTGTGGTACAATACAAAGTATTGTGTACAAGCCATCAGATATTTGACCAAGATGGATATGTGCATATCCCTGTTAGCCACAGCATTGTAATAAACAACCAAACCGATCAAATCATTTTAATTTTTCTGCATAATAAAAAGGTGAACTAAAAAAAAATGTAGAAGCTCAACAAACTTGAAAAAACTCCCACTCTGATCTGTGCCATCAATCAGCATTTTGCAGCTGAGTGGAGAAACACAGCGATACAGCATTTGATTGCAATAGATACTGGGTGTGCGAATTAGATAACTGCCATTGTAAGGAAGGCAGACAAAAGTTATAATTTTGAGAGATGCATCCTCATTTGAAAACGATATAACTTTTTAGGTAAAGTGAAGCTGTACAGTCAAAAATGTCAAGATGAACAAATTACTATATACCGTATATACTCGAGTATAAGCCGACCCGAATATAAGCCGAGGCACCTAATTTTACCACAAAAAAACTGGGAAAATGTATTGACTCGAGTATAAGCCTAGGGTGTCCATCTGCATGCCTCACTGTGTCCATGTGCATGCCTCACTGTGCCCATGACTAGACTTACGTTTAACATGGGAGTATATAGAAGGGGTGCCCGGGTTTGAAAAATCGATGCTCCCCGGCCGTAGTTTCCTCTAGACAGAAGACTTTGCACACTTATAGAGGAGAACTGGGGCTACATGTGTGCCAAGTTTCGGGTCCAGGGGACCTTTGGCCGGCTGGTACCGGATCCCCAAAGTTAACAGAGAAATGACCGTTTAACATGGGAGTCTATAGAAGGGGTGCCCGGCATTAAAAAAAAATCAGTGCTCCCCGACCGTAGGTCCCCCGGACAAAAATCTTTGCACACTTGTAGAGGAAGAGTGGGGCTATATGTGTGCCAAGTTTGAAGTCCAGGGGACCTACGGCTGGTCGGTACCGGGTCCCCAAAGTCCGGGAGATCAGACACAAAAAGGTGACTCGAGTATAAGCCGAGGGGGACATTTTCAGCACAAAAAAATGTGCTGAAAAACTCGGCTTATACTCGAGTATATACGGTAATTAATATGATAAGTTTACGACCTGTTCACAGATAAAACCCTCTAACAGCCCCTGCAGGAGTTTACCTTTTCTGATGGTCTTGCACTGGTTATTGCGCAGTTATAGCTGACCTGGCCTTGCTGTGCTCCTTACGGTGGCCTTTCAATAATATTTTGGATCCCACATTTGATTTATTTAAACGTCTTCAACCCATGGGCCCAAAAGAGCAAACTCCATTTGCCCATCACATTCTTGAGGCAGGGCTTATAGATCTTTGGAGGTGTTGTCACCCCTTGGAGGCTCAATATTCATGTTTTTCATGTACACATTTATCTGTATCACGGATTGATTTTGGTTTTGGAAATTAGTATTTTCTTTTTCTCCTCAGGTTAAATATTTATCTAGGGGGTTATAAGATCACTCACCCGTGGCGGAAGTATAGGGGTCACTGTATACCTCAATAGGAGGAGCTGCAAGGGCGGCTGAGACCGAGCTCCCCAGTCCTCAGCCGAATTGTAATCGGCAATGTGCAGGGAGCTCGTCACATTGATTTGACCTAAAGTGAAAGCACAGTGCAGTACCCGGCAGGAAGAGGTAAGGAAAGGAACTGCCGATTTTTAAAAGGCTATCTGCATGTATGCGTATTTTATATGTGTGTGCATGTATATGTATATGTATGTATGTGTCTGCATGTAGGTTTGTATGTGTGTGTATGTGTCTGCGGGAGGGAGGACGAGGAGAAGCACTGGGAAATGGAGAAAATCGGTTCATTTATATGCAGCCACCCTTTCGCAACGGAGCCCTGTTGTTCTGCCACTGGGCTGGGAGGAAAGGGCCTGCCCGGGGGTCAGGGGGGCCTGTCATGGTTTCTTGCATCGGGGGCCTGAAGATTCTAGTTACGCCACGGTCACTCACCAGTTTTATTGTCAATTAATCTAGGTTCACTAAGATGTCAGGGGTTCTGGAAATCAAATCCATTTTAGATATCCCTTTTTAAGAACACAGAGAATATGTCATTACAATTAAAAAATGTCTTAATAGAGAACAGACAGCCTCCACACTGATTGTATGGGATACATTGAAGGCCTATCTTAGAGGCCAATGTTTAACCCATTCGTCTTCCAGGCCCTGTACTCCATTTTGTACACTCAGGTGGCCAGTCCATTTTTTCAACTTTTCCTTTTCTTTTTTCTTTTTCACTTAAAGCTTTCAGAATTTGTGAAAGACCCCCCAAACCATATATTTTCTGAAAGCACATGATCAGTAGAATAAAAAGAAGGTGCTACAGATTTTTTAGACCCCGCAGTATTTTGCGCAAATGTTTATCAAACCAATATATTTGCAAAAAATATACTAAAACCATTATTCGCAGATAAAAAAAAACAGCAAATTTTACTAAATTCCTACCAAATACAAAAGCTTAACCTGTATTGAGTTAATAAACAACACATATTTGTAACTTTTAAATTGCGCCTTTTTGCGAAATGATGAAAATTGAACAGACGCAAAAGTGTAAATAACCAAATTTCTCTAAAAATCTGAAGGTTTTCATTTTTCCCTTACAGCTTTCAGAATTTGTGAAAGACCTCTAGAATAAAAAGAAAGTGATGATTTTTTTTTAGACGCCGCAATATCTGGGAAAATGTTTATCAAACCAATATATTTGCCAAAAATACACTAAAACCATTATTAGCAGATAAAAACGCAGCTAATATTACAAAATCCCTGCTAAATCCCTACTAAATATAAAAGCTTAATCTGTATGGAGTTAATAAAAAATATTAGTAAATTTTAAATTGTGCCTTTTTGCAAAATGGTGAAAAGCGAACGTACCCAAAAATTTCTCAAAATCTGGAGGTTTTCATTTTTCACTTACTGCTTTCAGAATTTGAAAAGACTCCTCAAACTAGACATTTTTTACAAGCACATGGCCTGTAGAATAAAAAAAATAGGATTTTTAATAATAGCTTAACTGTAAAATTCTATTCTTGGAGTACACCTCGAGACACAGAGCCTTTAAGCATTACATAGGGGGTTGTATAGTTCACAAGAGGTGATTGGACACTGGCACATCCAATGAAGATGAGTTCCCCTCTATATAACCCCTCCCATAAGGGCAGTACCTCAGTTTTGTAGCAGTAAGGATCCAATAGAAGGGGGGGGGGGGACCTCTGTGTCCTGTGGTGTACTCCAAGAAAAGGATTTTACAGGTAAGTCGTTATTTAAAATCCTATTTTCTTTTTCGCACACCACGGGACACAGAGCCTTTAATTATTACATAGTGGGACGTCCCAGAGCAATGCTCAATATGAGTTTTGCAAAACGACAAAACTAGATTCAAATCCCAGGGACACAAGGGGGGTTTGACTGGCGGATTTACCCGCAGTACCCCCTAAATGAATGTCCGAACTAGGGAATGGGATGCCAGCGGCCTCTGAAAGAAATCTGATAGAGCCGAGATTTGACCCTTGATGGTACTTGATGGTGCTAGTTTCATATCCACCCCTAGTTGACAAAAGGCCAGAATCCTACTAATGACATACTTTTGAGGATTCCACCTTCTGGATTTGCACCAGAAAACATATGCCTTCCAGATTCTATAGTAGATGAGCCTGGAGGCCAGCTTTCTAGCATTAATGAGAGTGGAGAGAACTGGACCCGAGAGCCCACGTTTCTTCAATATGTAGGTTTCAATAGCCAGACCGTCAAATTTAGCTTTCGTAAGGAAGGATGGAACACTGGACCATGTGATAGCAGGTCTTGGCGAACTGGAAGAACCCAAGGTTCCCCCACCGTCATCCTTACGATTTCAGTGTATCAGGACCTTCTGGGCCAATTTGGAGCCACTAGGAGCACTGGTATTACCTCCTTTTTGATTTTGCATAGTCTCTGTAAGAGCGGAGAACCGGAGGGAATGCATAGATCAGTGAAAATGTATCCCAGGGAATCATTAGGGCATCTGTTCCGAAGGCTAGAGGATCTCTTATCCTCGACACAAAGTTGTCTAACTTCCTGTTGAACCTGGAAGCTAGTAAGTCTACATCCGGGGTCCCCCATTTCTGGTATATAGCCCGAAAAATGTCGGGGTGGAGAGACCACTCCTGGCAACAGCTGCTGGCAGCTCAGGTAATCTGCTTGCCAGTTCTCTACCTCTGGAATGAAGATTGCAGAAAGACATGGAATATGACTTTCTGCCCATACTAAAATCTTGTTACTCTCTCTCTGAGCATTCCGACTCCGGGTGCCCCCTTGATGATTGATATAAGCCACTGCAGTAGCATTGTCGGACTGAATCCGAACAGGGTAACCTTGTAACCTGCGCATCCAGGTTCTGAGGGCTAGATATACTGCCTGAATCTCCAATATGTTGATGGGCAGGATTTTTTCAAACTTGGATCAAGTTCCCTGGGCCGAAGCCTCTTCCAGAATCGCCCCCCAGCCAAAAAGGCTGGCATCCGTAAACACCACCTTCCAGGTAACCGGGAGGTAGCATTTTCCGTTTCGCAAATTCTTGGTTTTTAACCACCAACTGAAGCTTTGGCGCACCTCTGAAGATGGGCGCATTGGTAAATCTAGAGCTTGGATTCTCCTCTTCCAGGCAGCCAGGATACTGTTTTGAAGCAGTCTCGAATGAAACTGGGCATAAGGAACAGCCTCGAAGGAGGCCACCATTTTCCCCAATAACTTCATGCAAATGCGAATGGATGGTCCATTTTTTGCTTTGACCATGTGGATAAATTCCTTTAAAGATTTGATCTTTGGCTCTGGAAGGAATACTCTGCTTTGGGCCGTGTCTATGCCCATGCCCAAATACTCTACCCTTCTTAGGGGCTGTAGAGAGGACTTCTGTAGGTTTAGGATCCACCCTAAATGCTCTAGGTATTTTACCGTACTGAGCACACTGCGATTTAATCGTGCTACTGACTGTTCTACCAGGTTAAGTCGTCCAAATAAGCCGTCACCGCTATGCCCTGCGCCCTTAGATTTGCCAAAAGCGGGGCCAGAACCTTTGTTAATATCCGAGGTGAAGTAGCCAAGCCAAAAGGCAGAGCCACAAACTGGAAGTGGCGGTGTTCTACTGCGAACCTTAGGAACTTTTGGTGAGCGGGATGGATAGTAGAGGTGCGCATCTTCACTGGCCTCACGATTCGATGCGATTACGATTATCATGTCAACGATTCGATTCCGCAAAGCATCAAGATTACTGCGCACGGTTTTCATAAAAAAAAGTTCAAGCAGTCAGAACTCCATTTTTTCATTTCATCTGTTCTTAAAAAATAAATAAAAAAAAACAGCAACACTCCCTGCATGCAGCAAAGTCTAAACACCGCAGACAAAAACTTAGAGAAGTTTCAGGCTCCCCCCCAAAAAAAATACTAGAGGAGATGGTCAGAGACTGCAGACATAGTACAAGAGACAATCAGAGACTGCGGACATGATGCATGAGACGATCAGACTGCAGACTTAGTACAAGAGACAATCAGAGACTGCAGACATGATGCGCCAAGTAGCCAGCACTGGTTTCTAATGCGCTGCTGCTGCCATGGAGACAGACCAGTGATTTCAATAGCAGTGCCAGGACAGCAACCCTGGTCGTTTGCCCACTGGTCCACTGTCTGAGGATTCCCCCATCCACCTGGAATGTGTAGATGGGGGAATTGGATCATATTTTTTTTTCCAGTGTAATGACCAAACGAAAAAAAAAAAAAAAGTGTTCAATCTATGGGCTGCATAAGTGGTTTGGTGCTAACTGGATCTTGGAAGAACAGAGCGGGGGAGGGAGACAGATAAGGGAGAGAAAGGAACAGTTTAGTGATCAATGTGTAATGATAAATGCAGTGCTTACTCATTCAGGGACGAGGCAGGAACTTCACACAGCTTGGAATGTGTAGCTGGCTGACTGTTGTTCATATCTCCCGCGCACATCTCCCCCCCCCTCTCTCTCTCCTTCACAGCTGTACGTCGGGATAGGAGTGGGCGGGCCGGGCAGACACAGGGGGAGAGAGGAGGAGGAGGGGCAGCTGTATGCAATACATCGTTCTGTTCATCTGGGAGGGGGATTGAACTTTGCTGGGCTGTGTGAGAGGAGTATCAGATACACTCCACTCAGCTGCAGCCTCTGGCCCCTAAATGGACAGACTGATTCTCCTGTCCTACTACAGGAGAAATCAGTCTGTTTTAGCAAACTGTCACAGTGAGGCTGGAAACACTGTGCATTGCCCCCCACAGTGCAGGAACTTCGGCAACCCCGATTGTTCGGCCACTCCCACGGATGTGATGACAGCTACAGTGATCTGTCTCACAGCTCCGTGCGGCTCCGCGCCCACCAATCGGGGAGATGAGAGGGGTCACTGTCCACGGGTACATATCATATCCTGAGGAGGGGGAGAGCCTGGGTGGGGGCAGCATGCTGAAGTTATATCATCTATTGACGGGGAACGGCACGAGGCTCAGCCAGCCGATCAGTGCAAGACACTGCTGTGCAGGGGGGAAGAGCATAATCGATTAACACTGGCTACCGCATCGATGCCGAATCGGGAAGGGCATAATCGTGATGCATCGATGCGGCGATCATTTCTTTATCGTACACCACGGGACACAGAGCTAGTCATTACATAATGGGTTAAGGGTCACCAGCGGTGATTGGACACTGGCACAACCAATGGAAGACAGTTCCCCTCCATATAACCCCTCCCATCAGGGAAGTACCTCAGTTTTTTCGCCAGTGTCGAAAGGTGTTGGACGCGTTAGGAGGTGCTAAAGGAAAGCTCTACCAAAGAGACCCTCTGGGGGTAAAAGAGCTATGCTTTCGGATCCATCCAAGACGCCTACAAATGAGCTGAATCTGGATGGGATCCGGGCCTCATCCATGAGGCGTCGCCTGTAATGTCTCTCTTCGGAGGACTGGGCTCTAAGATCCAGCACTTTCGCTATTTCGCTATAAAGTCCTGGTAAGAGTCTTGTACAAGGCCCAGGGGAGAGGTATCCTTTAAATAGGAACCCATATCCCTGAAGGTTGGCACACATAGCCCACCGTGAAGGGTGAAGTTTGGTATCTGTCTGAAAACTTTCAGCAGAAAAACCTGCGGCGTGGATAAGGTGAGATTAGAAGGTCCATAACTAGGTTGGGACCTTTTTCAAAAAGTGGATGTCTTCTTTTTTTCCACCACTGGGGGGAGTAAAGAGCTGAATATACTCACCTCACTCTGTTCAGTGTCGGCTTCGGCGAAGTACACTGCTCGTCACCTCCGCTGCTGAGCTTGCTTGAGCACCCCGCTCCTCCTTCCGGTGGCCGATACAGACACCTGCAGATGCAGGTAAGTGGGGACAGGGGCTGATGAGAGTCCTCTCTCACTATGGCCACCACCATAGCGCTAAAGGCCGCGCGCGCGCGCGCGGGAGCGCGCTTTATCGGAGGGGGGGGGGGGGCCGAGGCGTGCGCGGGCACGTGGCGCGCGCAGGCACAGAAACGGCGCCAAATTTAAAAGACTGTCAGTGTAAAAAGCACTGCAGCAGCAAGCAAGCTCGTTAGTTCTCTTGTTCCTGGCAGAGAAACACAGCAGCTATACAGGGACGTAAGACTCCATGTGGTTGGATTGGGTACTTCCTAGAAGACATCCATGTTATGCATAGTTATGTGTTAAAAGTTGCATACTTAATGTATTTGCTAAACTGAACACGGTAGTATATGCATTTAGGTACCTTGTATTTTGTCTAAACAGTAAGTCTTCCAGGGGAAGTAATGCGGACAAAAAGAGATAAAAGAGCACCGCCGCCTGAGACAGGGGGCTCTAGCTGTGCTGACTCGGTACCTTCCTCTCCTGTGTTGCCAAAAGCACCTGTACAGGATGAGCCATTACCTCTGTCAGGTATGGCGGCTTCCCCAGTGAAGCCTGGGCCTGCATATGTCACTGAGGACACTTTATCAGCTGCCCTAAATAATCTGGAGGAGAAAATTGCTACTTTAATCGCTAAATCCTCTAAAAAGGACAATAAGCGAAGCAGATCTCCTCCAGTATTGGACCTCCCTTCAGAAGTACCTGAGGAGGAGGAGGATGAGGAGGAGGCTACATCAGCAGAGGATGAGGAGTCAGACGGATCAGGGATATCGGATGAGCCTTTTTCGGTATCCCAGATTTTAAAGTCACAGGTGCAATGCTATGCAGGAGCCGTGCGAGCTGCATTTAGGTTACCCTCTTTGGAGGTAACAGAATCACCTGTCTCCTCCCTAGGATCATTAAGATCCCTGCAAGGTGCATGCTCCTTCCCGGTTCATCCGTTACTAGAGGATCTATTGTACGCAGACTGGCAACATCCAGATAAGCGTTTTTCACCTCCAAAAAAGTTTAACATTCTTTATCCTATGGAGGAAAAATTTTTAAAGAAATGGAGCCTGCCTACGGTAGATGCGGCTATTTCTTGTGTAAATAAAAACCTGACATGTCCAGTGGATAATGTACAAGTGTTTAAAGATCCTTCTGAGAAGAAGTTGGAATCCTTACTGAAATCCTCCTTCCTTTTGGCCGGCTCAATTATCCAACCTGCAGTAGCAGCAGTCGGTATGTGTCAGGTCGTCAGCCAACAGGTAAAGCAGGGGCTGAAGGAGCTGCCTTCAGAGCAGGCTAAAAATTGGGAGAATTTACCTAAAGCCTTATGCTTCACAGTGGATGCCATGCGAGATTCTATCATACAGGCATCACGCCTTACACTCCAGCTGGTACAGATGCGCAGAGTACTTTGGCTTAAGCATTGGTCAGCGGAAGCCCCATGCAAAAAGTTGTTGGCAAGTTTCCCGTTCCATGGCGAACGCCTTTTTGGGGAAGATTTAGAAAGATATATCCAAAAGATATCAAGTGGTAAAACGACACTTTTACCTGAGAGAAAGAAAAACAAGAGACCTTGTTTTAAACACACTCTCTCCCCAGCTCCCGGGAAATCGGACTCCAGCCAGTGGCGACGGCCTTTTCAGCCGCCCAAAAAAGCCAAAGAAAAGGCTCAGAAGAACAAGAAGCCGTGGGGTTCAAGAGCTAATAAGCAAGCCCCCAAAACCTCTCATTGAAGGGGCGCCCCCGCTCGGCCGAGTGGGGGGAAGGCTTCGTCAGTTCTCAGCGACTTGGCGGACAGAAACCCAGGACAAATGGGTGGTATCCACAATATCCTCAGGGTACAGACTGGAATTTCGAGAGATCCCATCTTCTCAATTCCGAAGTTCAAGACTCTCCAAGGATCCACAAAAAAGAGGATCCTTCTTCAAAGGTTTGAATCACTTAATAGCTCAAGGTGTGGTTACAGAGGTACCCCAAAAGGAGCAAGGTTCAGGTTTTTACTCAAACCTCTTTGTGATTCCAAAACCGAACGGAGAAGTCAGACCCATCCTGGATCTAAAAAATCTAAACCAGTTTCTGAACGTTCGCCATTTTCGAATGGAAACGATTCGATCCGTGGTCGCTACTTTAAAAGGCGGAGAATTCATTGCGTCCATAGATATCAAAGACGCATATCTACACATACCAATCCTCCCCGCTCACCAAAGATTCCTAAGGTTTGCGGTAGAAGATCGCCACTTTCAATTTGTGGCCCTGCCATTTGGTGTAGCCACCGCGCCCAGAGTATTCACAAAGGTGCTAGCTCCTCTGTTAGCAAACCTAAGAACACGGGGCATTGCGGTAACAGCCTATCTAGACGATCTACTATTAATAGATCAGTCAAAGGAGGGATTGGATCACGCTGTAGACACTACAGTAGGATACCTGGAGCATTTAGGATGGATTATAAACTTACAAAAATCCTCTCTCCAGGCCCAAAGAAGGATAGTGTACCTGGGCATGATCATAGATACAGCCCAAAACAGGGTATACCTGCCAGAGCCAAAGATACAGTCTCTGAAAGACCTGATCCACAAGGTCAAAGCAAACAAGAGGCCGTCTATTCGCCTTTGCATGAGACTATTGGGAAAGATGGTAGCCTCCTTCGAGGCGGTCCCTTACGCCCAGTTTCATTCGAGACTACTTCAAGGCAATATTTTAGCCTCCTGGAACAGGAAGAGCCAAGCTCTGGATATACCCATGCGCCTGTCCTCACAAGTACGCCACAGCTTCAATTGGTGGCTAGAAGCCAGGAATTTACGGAAGGGAAAGTCCTTCCTCCCAGTGGCCTGGAAGGTGGTATCTACGGATGCCAGTCTATCGGGCTGGGGTGCAGTATTCGAGGAGGCTTCTACCCAGGGAACCTGGGCCAAGACTCAAGGGATCCTGCCCATCAATGTGCTAGAGATCCGGGCGGTATATCTAGCCCTCAAAACCTGGACATACAGGTTACAGGGCTACCCAGTTCGGGTTCAATCCGACAATGCTACGGCAGTAGCTTACATCAATCACCAAGGAGGCACCCACAGTCGGGCAGCCCAAAGAGAGGTGAACCGGATCTTGGCATGGGCAGAAGAGCATGTACCTTGCATCTCTGCAATCTTCATTCCAGGGATAGAAAACTGGCAAGCAGACTACCTGAGTCGTCAGCAGCTGCTACCAGGAGAGTGGTCTCTTCACCCAGAGATCTTTCAGGCCATATGTCTGAGATGGGGAAACCCAGATGTAGACCTGCTAGCTTCCAGGTTCAACAAGAAATTGGACAACTTTGTGTCCAGAACGAGAGATCCTCTAGCCTACGGGACAGACGCTCTAATAACTCCATGGAATCAGTTCTCACTGATCTATGCATTCCCTCCGATCCCTCTTCTACAAAGACTGCTTCGCAGGATCAAGGAGGAGGGAATACCAGTAATCCTAGTGGCCCCAAACTGGCCCAGGAGGCCTTGGTATGCCGAGATCGTAAAAATGGCGATAGGAAGGCCCTGGAAGCTTCCACTTCGACACGACCTGTTGTCACAGGGTCCAGTATTCCACCCTTCCTTACAAAGGCTAAATTTGACGGCCTGGCTGCTGAGACCCACATTTTGAAAAAGAGAGGGGTCTCTGGCCTGGTTCTTTCTACGCTCATTAATGCTAGAAAGCCAGCCTCCAGACTCATCTATCATAGAGTCTGGAAAGCATACGTTTCCTGGTGTGAATCCAGAAGTTGGAATCCTCTGAAATATGAAATAAGTAGGATTCTTGCTTTTTGCCAGTTAGGAGTGGATATGAAATTAGCCCTTAGCACCATCAAAGGGCAAATATCGGCTCTATCAGTCTTCTTTCAGAGACCATTGGCATCTCACTCCCTAGTTCGGACATTCATTCAGGGGGTACTGAGGATAAATCCTCCAGTCAGGTCTCCCTTGTGTCCATGGGATTTGAATTTGGTATTGTCAGTGTTGCAAAAGCAACCTTTTGAACCTATTCGCCATATTCCTTTAATTATATTAAGTAGGAAATTGGCCTTTCTGATTGCTATAGCTTCTGCTAGGAGAGTATCAGAGCTAGCAGCTCTTTCTTGTAAAGAGCCTTATCTAATTTGTCACAAGGACAAGATCGTACTACGACCCCATCCGGCTTTTCTGCCTAAGGTGGTGTCGGCTTTTCACTTGAATCAAGACATTGTTCTGCCTTCCTTTTTTCCAAACCCGCGGACGGCGGGGGAAAAATTATTACACTCTCTAGATCTAGTGAGAGCGGTAAAGGTGTATCTGCAAGCAACCGCTCAGATACGTAAAACAGATGTTTTGTTTATTTTACCAGATGGTCCCAAGAAGGGCCAAGCGGTATCAAAATCCACCATTTCCAGGTGGATTAGACAAGTAATTGTTCAAGCTTATGGTTTAAAGAACAGGACTCCTCCTTTTCCTGTTAAGGCGCACTCTACCAGGGCGATAAGTGCTTCATGGGCAGTGCACCACCAGGCTTCGATGGCTCAGATCTGTAAGGCTGCAACTTGGTCCTCAGTCCATACATTTTCCAAATTCTATCAAATAGATGTGAAAGGACATGAGGATTCCGCCTTCGGGCGAAGTGTGCTGCAGGCAGCAGTATAGGGCTTCTGGTCCGCAAGCGGTCGGTTTGATCTGTGTCTCCCCCCCTTCATATGAGCATTGCTCTGGGACGTCCCATTATGTAATGACTAGCTCTGTGTCCCGTGGTGTACGATAAAGAAAATAGGATTTTTATAACAGCTTACCTGTAAAATCCTTTTCTTGGAGTACACCACGGGACACAGAGGTCCCACCCTTCTTATGGGAACCTTACTGCTTTGCTACAAAACTGAGGTACTTCCCTGATGGGAGGGGTTATATGGAGGGGAACTGTCTTCCATTGGTTGTGCCAGTGTCCAATCACCGCTGGTGACCCTTAACCCATTATGTAATGACTAGCTCTGTGTCCCGTGGTGTACTCCAAGAAAAGGATTTTACAGGTAAGCAGTTATAAAAATCCTATTTTTCAACACCCCTAATGGATAGGCACGCGTAACTATGCGTCTTTGATGTCTATTGACGCCAAGAATTCTCCGCCTTGTAGGGTGGAGACCACAGATCGAATAGTCTCCATTCGGAAATGGCGAATGTTCAGAAACTGAGTCAGAGCTTTAAGATCCAGAATTGGTTTTGGAACCACAAGGAGGTTTGAATAAAACACAGAACCTTGCTCTTTTAGGGGGACCTCCATGATTACCCCCTGGGACAGCAAGTGATCCAATGCTTGGAAGAAGGGTTTTCTCTTTAATGAATCTTTGGAGATGGTTGAGCTTAGGAACCGATAAGGTGGGATTTCTCGGAATTCAAGTTTGTACCCTAGGGATACTGTGGAAATGACCCACTTGTCTTGGATCTCTGTCTGCCAAACCGCTGAAAACTGCCGAAGCCGCCCCCCCCCCCACTTGGCCGAGCGGGGGCGCCCCCTCATAAGGGGGTTTTACTTTTTCGTTTTTTGACCCCACGGCTTTTTGTGACCCTGGGCTTGATTCTGGGTCTTAGCTCTTGTGGCTGGCTGAGAATGTCGTCGCCACTGCCTGGAGGAAGGGGTTCCAGGAACCGGAGAGAAAGAACGTTTAAAACAAGGGCGCTTATTCTTCTTCTTATCTGGTAACAGAGTAGTTTTACCACTTGAAATCTTCTGGATGTATTTATCCAGATCATCCCCAAAGAGTCATTCACCATGGAAGGGGAAACCGGCCAAAAGTTTTTTACATGGAGCTTCAGCTGACCAATGCTTTAACCAAAGAATTCTGTGCATATGCACCAGCTGGAGCGTGAGGCGGGATGCCTGCTGAATAGAATCTCTTCTGGCATCCACCGTAAAACATAAGGCCTTAGGCAGGTTCTCCCATAGTTTGACCTGATCTGGAGAAAGATATTTAAGCCCTTGCTTCACCTGTTCTGTTAGGACCTGACACATACCAACCGCTGCCACAGCAGGTTGGGTTACAGCGCCAGCCATAAGAAAAGAAGATTTAAGTAAAGACTCTAGTTTCTTTTCAGAAGGATCTTTAAATACCTGAGCATTGTCTACAGGACAAGTTAGGTTTCTATTTACACAAGAAACGGCCGCATCTACTGTAGGCAGCCTCCACTTTTTAGCAAACTTTTCCTCCATAGGATAAAGAACATCAAATTTCCTGGGAGGAGAAAAACGCTTGTCTGCATGTTGCCAGTCTGCGTAAATAAGATTCTCCAATAAAGGATGAACATGCAGCCTGTGGGGACTTTAATGAACCCAGGGAGGAGACAGGAGACTCAGTTAACCCAGAAGAGGGTAACTTAAATGTAGAACGCACTGCCTCAGCATAACATTGCACCTGTAATTTAAGAACCTGGGAAGCAGAAAAAGGTTCTTCCGATACCCCTGATTCATCCGACTGCTCCTCATCCTTATCCCCTGATGACGCTACATTATCATCCTCCTCTTCATCATCAGATTTTTCTGAAGGAGGATCTAGGGCAGTGGTTCTCAACTCCTGTCCTCAGGACCCACTAACAGGCCAGATTTTAAGTATTACCTTGGTGAGATGCAGACTAGAATACTGCAATCCCTGAGCAGCAAATTATATCACCTGTGATGCATTTCAGTTATCTTGCAAACCTGGCCTGTTGGTGGGCCCTGAGGACTGGAGTTGAGAACCACTGATCTAGGACAACAGAAGGGGACCTACTCTGCTTTTTGTCCCTCTGTGAGGACGCTGCGATTAAAGTAGCGATTCTCCCTTCCAAGTTGTTCAGAGCTGCTGCTAAAGTATCCTCAGTGACATATGCAGGAGCTGGCACAATAGGAGAGGCTGCTATGCCTGATAAAGGAAATGGCTCATCCTGTGCAGGCACCTCAGGTCTTGCAGGAGAGGATGGTACTAGGCAAGAATGGCTAGAACCCCCCCGATTCAGGTGGCGATGCTTTAGTGCCCTTCTTTGCTGTCCCTGAATTCCTCCTATGGGAAGACATAGTCCTAAGCCAAAGCAGAGGTACAAACAATGCATACACTACTGTGCTAGTTTAGCAATCTACATAAAGTATGCAACTAATTACAGTCTGATGCTGAGTAGGTGTCTAGGAGTGCCTGAATCCAACTACAGAGAAACTCACGTGCCCCCAAAAACTGCTGTGTCTCCGTCTATGGAGAGCTGTCAGGCGTCTGAGGTCATTTTCAATACTCCCGCTTTGCGCCTGCGCAGTAAAGAGGCGTGCACGCCGCACGTGCCCGATCGCGTGACCACGCTCCCTTCCTTCCGTGCACTGTAAAAGCATGCCCCCTGCGCGCGCGCTTAGGGGAGAATGGCGGCAACACAAACTAGTGAGGAAGATCATCCCAACAAGCAGCCATACCTGACAGAGGCTCCTCTTTACTGGCCCTGGAAGAGCTTGCAGCGGAAGAAGTGTGCCATTCGAGGAGCAGCCGACACTGAGCTTTTCGTTCCTTGAGCATGGTAAGAGGAATATGAGCTCATTACTCCCTCTAGTGGTGGACACAGGTAAGACATGCACTACTCATAGAAGAAATTCACTAAGTTTTTTAAACTTGGGATCTTTCTCACTTACCTTATCCCCGCCGCAGGACTGCTGAAGACCAAACAGTACCATACATCACCACTCACGGCGGGTATGTTGTGCCAACCTTCAGGGATCTGGGTTCCTACTTTATTAAGCTTTTTGGATGGATCCGATTGCGTAGCTCCTTGACCCCCGAAGGGATTTTTAGTAGAGCTTCTTCTGAGCACATCCTTAGTCACGACCAACACCTTAGACACTGGCGAAAAAACTGAAGGTACTGCTTTTATGAGAGGGGTTATATAGAGGGGAACTGGTCTTCATTGGGTGTGCCGGTTTCCAATCACCTCTGGTGAACTATACAACCCACTATTTAATGATTAAAGGCTCTGTGTCCCGTGGTGTACAAAAAAGAAAAAGTGCTACTGATTTTTTGGGCCCAGCAAATGTTCATCATATCACCATTTTCACAAAAAATACACTAAAATCATTAATATTGCACATACACAACGTAACTTACAAAATTCCTGCTAAATTAGTACTAAAGCATCATTCACATGTGGCATACTAAAGTGTATGCCCATGGAGGGCCATGTTTACCCGCACTGAGATGCACAGATATTCCATGCATCCCCGTACAAGCAGTCAGTCCCATTTATGTCAATTGGGATGCAACGGCTGCACAGGCATAGCTGCTGTTCCCAATCTGTCATCCGTGTGGGAGCGGGTACATGACCCCGAACGCAGACAGTGCGAGTTCAGGGACATGCATGCAGACCTACATGGATGTAAAATTGGGAACAACGGCTCTGTTCGTGCAGGTGCTACATCCCAAATGACATCAATGGGACTGCCAGCACAGAGATGCACGGAAAACACCTGTGCATCCCTGTAAAGGTTTTCCGTGTATGCCCTGTGTGAACAAGGTCTTAGGCCCCTTTCACACAAGCACACCGATCAGGTCTGCCTGTCCATTTTTCAGGCGGGCCCAATCGGACCACCCATTGTTCTCTATGGAGAGACTGATGTAAATGGACATGTGTCCATTTACACCCCCCTGCATCCGATCCAGTCCGCTAAAAACAGACGAATGGTGTGGATTCCATTCCCCATCCATCTAGCAGATCGGATCAGATGGCATCTGATGGAAATGGTCAGGCGGTCCGTTTCCATCCAACCGTTCCATAGAGAACAGCGAGCTGTGTCCGTGTCCGCATCAGCGGAGCGGACACGGACCTGTCATCCGCCTGCTCAGCGGGGGATCAGCAGACAGATCCCCCACTGAGCAGGTGTATCTGCTTGACAGAGTCCGCTCCATGAGAAAGGGGTCTTACCAGGAGCAGCCGGTCCATTAGGGGCGCCGCCCCCTTCAGGGCGTCGGAATCCTACGTTTAATTATTTTTTTGCTTTCTCAAGCAACATGATTAGAGCCTGAGGCTGGGCTCGGGGCGCAGAGCATGGCACCCCGAACCCACCCACTTGTGACAATAGCGAATCAATATTCACCATCATCTTTTGGCTTCTCCTCCTGGCCAATCAGGATGGATCAGGTTGGGTGGGAAGAGAAGCTGAGGTATTCGTGGAGTAGTGCGGGGGGATCTTTGGTGAGATATCAGGGGTCTAAACAGACCCCCATATTTATTTTTTTGAGACCGAGAAAGGGACTGAAGATAGTCCCTTTTATCTGCAGCATTTTACTTGAATGAATGAGGAATCTGTATAGAGATTCCATTCATTCAGAAAATGACAGTCTGATGCATTGTAACACTCGCGGTTGAAGTGACCATAAGCTTATAGGAGAGGGAGAAAGGAGGTCCGTATGCCGTACTGACTTGGCCACCTGTGGGCACTTCTGTAGGTCTGTACGGCGTTAAAGGGGTAAATGAAGTTTCTTTATCGTACACCACGGGACACAGAGCTAGTCATTACATAATGGGTTAAGGGTCACCAGCGGTGATTGGACACTGGCACAACCAATGGAAGACAGTTCCCCTCCATATAACCCCTCCCATCAGGGAAGTACCTCAGTTTTTTCGCCAGTGTCGAAAGGTGTTGGACGCGTTAGGAGGTGCTAAAGGAAAGCTCTACCAAAGAGACCCTCTGGGGGTAAAAGAGCTATGCTTTCGGATCCATCCAAGACGCCTACAAATGAGCTGAATCTGGATGGGATCCGGGCCTCATCCATGAGGCGTCGCCTGTAATGTCTCTCTTCGGAAGACTGGGCTCTAAGATCCAGCACTTTCGCTATTTCGCTATAAAGTCCTGGTAAGAGTCTTGTACAAGGCCCAGGGGAGAGGTATCCTTTAAATAGGAACCCATATCCCTGAAGGTTGGCACACATAGCCCACCGTGAAGGGTGAAGTTTGGTATCTGTCTGAAATTTTTCAGCAGAAAAACCTGCGGCGTGGATAAGGTGAGATTAGAAGGTCCATAACTAGGTTGGGACCTTTTTAAAAAAATGGATGTCTTCTTTTTTTCCACCACTGGGGGGAGTAAAGAGCTGAATATACTCACCTCACTCTGTTCAGTGTCGGCTTCGGCGAAGCACACTGCTCGTCACCTCCGCTGCTGAGCTTGCTGGGGCACCCCGATCCTCCTTTCGGTGGCCGACCAGACACCTGCAGATGCAGGTAAGTGGGAACAAGGGCTGATGAGAGTCCTCTCTCACTATGGCCACCGCCATAGCGCTAAGGGCCGCGCGCGCGGGAGCGCGCTTT
The DNA here is from genome assembly GCA_029206835.1 of Rana muscosa. NCBI lineage: Eukaryota > Metazoa > Chordata > Amphibia > Anura > Ranidae > Rana > Rana muscosa. The sequence continues at coordinate 618,557,721 of CM055117.1, forward strand.
ATCGGAGGGGGGGGGGGCGAAGGCGTGCGCGGGCACGTGGCGCGCGCAGGCACAGAAACGGCGCCAAATTTAAAAGACTGTCAGTGTGAGAAGCACTGCAGCAGAAAGCAAGCTCGTTAGTTCTCTTGTTCCTGGCAGAGAAACACAGCAGCTATACAGGGACGTAAGACTCCATGTGGTTGGATTGGGTACTTCCTAGAAGACATCCATGTTATGCATAGTTATGTGTTAAAAGTTGCATACTTATTGTATTTGCTAACTGAACACGGTAGTATATGCATTTAGGTACCTTGTATTTTGTCTAAACAGTAAGCCTTCCAGGGGAAGTAATACGGACAAAAAGAGATAAGAAAGCACCACCGCCTGAGAGGAGGCTCTAACTGTGCTGACTCGGTACCTTTCTCTCCTGTGTTGCTAAATGCACCTGTTCAGGATGAGCCATTACCTCTGTCAGGTATGGCGGCTTCCTCAGTGAAGCCTGGGCCTGTATATGTCACTGAGGACACTTTATCAGCTGCCCTAAATAATCTGGAGGAAAAAATTGCTACCTTAATCGCTAAGTCCTCTAAAAAGGGACAATAAGCGAAGCAGGTCTCTTCCAGTATTGGACCTCCCTTCAGAAGTACCTGAGGGAGGAGGATGAGGAGGAGGAGGCTACATCAGCAGAGGTTGAGGAGCCAGATTTTAAGGTCACAGGTACAATGCTATAGCAGTGCATTTAAGTTAACCTCTGCGGAGGTAACGGAATTACCCGTCTCCTCCCTAGGGTCATTAAGATCCCTGCAAGGTGCATGCTCCTTCCCGGTTCATCCGTTACTAGAGGATCTAATATACGCAAACTGGCAACATCCAGATAAGCGTTTCTCACCTCCAAAAAGGTTTAATATTCTTTATCCTATGGGGGAATTTTTTTTAAAAGAAATGGAGCCTACCTGCGGTAGTTGCGGCTATTTCTTGTGTAAATAAAAACCTGACATGTCCGGTGGATAATGTACAAGGGTTTAAAAGATCCTTCTGAGAGGAAGTTGAAATCCTCCTTCCTTTTGGCCGGCTCAATTACCCAACCTGCAGTAGCAGCAGTCGGTATGTGTCAGGTCATCAGCCAACAGGTAAAGCAGGGGCTGAAGGAACTGCCTTCAGAGCAGGCTAGAAATTGGGAAAATTTGCCTAAAGCCTTATGCTTCACAGTGGATGCCATGAGAGATTCTATCATACAGGCATCACGCCTTACACTCCAGCTGGTACAGATGCGCAGAGTACTTTGGCTTAAGCATTGGTCAGCGGAAACCCCATGCAAAAAGCTGTTGGCAAGTTCCCGTTCCATGGCGAACGCCTATTTGGGGAAGATTTAGAAATATATATACAGAAGATATCAAGTGGTAAAACGACTTTTACCTGAGAGAAAGAAAAACAAGAGATCTTGTTTTAAACGCTCTCTCTCCCCAGCTCCCGGGAAATCTGACTCCAACCAGTGGCGGCGGCCTGTTTTAGCCGCCCACAAAAGCCAAGGGGCAAGCTCAGAAGAACAAGAAGCCGTGGGGTGCAAGAGCTAATAAGCAAGCCCCCAAAGCCTCTCAATGAAGGGGCGCCCCCGCTCGGCCGAGTGGGAGGAAGGCTTTGTCAGTTCTGAGCGACTTGGTGGTCAGAAATCCAGGACAATTGGGTAGTATCCACAATATCCTCAGGGTACAAACTGGAATTTCGAGAGATCCCACCTTCTCAATTCCGAGGTTCAAGACTCTCCAAGGATCCACAAAAAAAGAGAATCCTTCTTCAAAGGTTTGAATCACTTAATGGCTCAAGGGGTAGTTACAGACGTACCCCAAAAAGAGCGAGGTTCAGGTTTTTACTCAAACCTCTTTGTGATTCCAAAGCCAAATGGAGATGTCAGACCCATCCTGGATCTAAAATCCCTAAATCGGTTCCTGAACGATCGCCATTTTCGAATGGAAACGATCCGATCCGTGGCCGCCACTTTAAAGGGCGGAAAATTCATGGCGCCCATAGATATCAAGGACGCACATTTACACATACCCATCCTCCCCGCTCACCAAAGATTCCTAAGGTTTGCGGTAGAAGATCGCCACTTTCAATTTGTGGCTCTGCCGTTTGGTGTAGCCACCGCGCCCATAGTATTCACAAAGGTGCTAGCTCCTCTGTTAGCAAACCTAAGAACACGGGGCAGTGCGGTAACAGCCTATCTGGACGATCTACTAGTAATAGATCAGTCAAAGGAGGGATTGGGTCACGCTGTACACACTACAGTAGGATACCTGGAGCATTTAGGATGGATTATAAATTTACAAAAATCCTCTCTCCAGGCCCAAAGAAGGATAGTGTACCTGGGCATGATCATAGATACAGCCCAAAACAGGGTATACCTGCCAGAACCGAAGATACAGTCTCTGAAAGACCTGATCCACAAGGTCAAAGCAAACAAGAGGCCGTCTATTCGCCTTTGCATGAGACTATTGGGAAAGATGGTAGCCTCCTTCGAGGCGGTCCCTTACGCCCAGTTTCATTCGAGACTACTTCAAGGCAATATTTTAGCTTCCTGGAACAGGAAGAGCCAAGCTCTGGATATACCCATGCGCCTGTCCTCACAAGTATGCCACAGCTTCGATTGGTGGCTAGAAACCAAGAATTTACGGAAGGGAAAGTCCTTCCTCCCAGTGGCCTGGAAGGTGGTATCTACGGATGCCAGCCTATCGGGCTGGGGTGCAGTATTCGAGGAGGCTTCTACCCAGGGACCTGGGCCAAGACTCAGGGGATCCTGCCCATCAATGTGCTAGAGATCCGGGCGGTATATCTAGCCCTCAAAACCTGGACATACAGGTTACAGGGCTACCCAGTTCGGGTTCAATCCGACAATGCTACTGCAGTAGCTTACATCAATCACCAAGGAGGCACCCGCAGTCGGGCAGCCCAAAGAGAGGTGAACCGGATCTTGGCATGGGCAGAAGAGCATGTACCTTGCCTTTCTGCAATCTTCATGCCAGGGATAGAAAATTGGCAAGCAGACTACCTGAGTCGTCAGCAGCTGCTACCAGGAGAGTGGTCTCTTCACCCCGAGATCTTTCAGGCCATATGTCTGAGATGGGGAAACCCAGATGTAGACCTGCTAGCTGCCAGGTTCAACAAGAAATTGGACAACTTTGTGTCCAGAACGAGAGATCCTCTAGCCTACGGGACAGACGCTCTAATAATACAGACGCTCTAATAACTCCATGGAATCAGTTCTCACTGATCTATGCATTCCCTCCGATCCCTCTTCTATAAAGACTGCTTCGCAGGATCAAGGAGGAGGGAATACCAGTAATCCTAGTGGCCCCAAACTGGCCCAGGAGGCCTTGGTACGCCGAGATTGTAAAAATGGCGATAGGAAGGCCCTGGAAGTTTCCACTTCGACACGACCTGCTGTCACAGGGTCCAGTATTCCACCCTTCCTTACAAAGGCTAAAGTTGACGGCCTGGCTGCTGAGACCCACATTTTTAAAAAGAGAGGGGTCTCTGGTCCGGCTCTTTCTACGCTCATTAATGCTAGAAAGCCAGCCTCCAGACTCATCTATCATAGAGTCTGGAGAGCATACGTTTCCTGGTGTGAATCCAGATGTTGGAATCCTCAGAAATATGGAATAAGTAGGATTCTTGCTTTTTGCCAGTTAGGAGTGGATATGAATTTAGCCCTTAGCACCATCAAGGGGCAAATATCGGCTCTATCAGTCTTCTTTCAGAGACCATTGGCATCTCACTCCCTAGTTCGGACATTCATTAAGGGGATACTGAGGATAAATCCTCCAGTTAGGACTCCCTTGTGTCCATGGGATTTGAATTTGGTATTGTCAGTGTTGCAAAAGCAACCTTTTGACCCTATTCACCATATTCCTTTAATTATATTGAGTAGGAAGTTGGCCTTTCTGATTGCTATAGCTTCTGCTAGGAGAGTATCAGAGCTAGCAGCTCTTTCTTGTAAAGAGCCTTATCTAATTTGTCACAAGGACAAAATCGTACTACGACCCCATCCGGCTTTTCTACCTAAGGTGGTGTCGGCTTTTCACTTGAATCAAGACATTGTTCTGCCTTCCTTTTTTCCAAACCCGCGGACGGCGGGGGAAAAATTATTACACTCTCTAGATCTAGTGAGAGCGGTAAAGGTGTATCTGCAAGCAACCGCTCAGATACGTAAAACAGATGTTTTGTTTATTTTACCAGATGGGCCCAAGAAGGGCCAAGCGGTATCAAAATCCACCATTTCCAGGTGGATTAGACAAGTAATTATTCAAGCTTATGGTTTAAAGAACAGGACTCCTCCTTTTCCTGTTAAGGCGCACTCTACCAGGGCGATAGGTGCTTCATGGGCAGTGCACCACCAGGCTTCGATGGCTCAGATCTGTAAAGCTGCAACTTGGTCTTCAGTCCATACATTTTCCAAATTCTATCAAATAGATGTGAAAGGACATGAGGATTCCGCCTTTGGGCGAAGTGTGCTGCAGGCAGCAGTATAGGGCTTCTGGTCCGCAAGCGGCCTGTTTTGATCTGTGTCTCCCCCCCTTCATATGAGCATTGCTCTGGGACGTCCCATTATGTAATGACTAGCTCTGTGTCCCGTGGTGTACGATAAAGAAAATAGGATTTTTATAACAGCTTACCTGTAAAATCCTTTTCTTGGAGTACACCACGGGACACAGAGGTCCCCCCCTTCTTATGGGAACCTTACTGCTTTGCTACAAAACTGAGGTACTTCCCTGATGGGAGGGGTTATATGGAGGGGAACTGTCTTCCATTGGTTGTGCCAGTGTCCAATCACCGCTGGTGACCCTTAACCCATTATGTAATGACTAGCTCTGTGTCCCGTGGTGTACTCCAAGAAAAGGATTTTACAGGTAAGCTGTTATAAAAATCCTATTATCAGCCATGAAAAATAATACTGTGGCATGGAAATGGGATACATTGAAGGCAGCGGCGGCCCATCCATTAGGGGCGAATGGGCGCCGCCCCCCTAATCTACATGCAGGGTGCCAGATGCATGAATTCCAATCAGGGTTTTGTTTTTTGCAGCACGTGATTAGAGCCAGAGGCTTTAATACGCTTCAAAAAAAGGGTGGGCTCGGGGCAGAGAGCACTGCACTTGAAGCAGTTGTGTTACAATACTGAATGAATATTTGCTATAGTAATACTGATTCTCCTCTCAGCCAAATCAGGAAGCATGTCGTGAGACACACGTCACCCGATTGGCCAAAAGGAGATCCGATCGGATTGCAGCGGGGTGGATCTTTGGGGGCCGCCAATCCAAACACCAAAAAAAAGCCACTGATTGATGGCCTATCTTAGAGGCCAATGTTTAAAAGAAGTATCAGCCATAAAAGACTAATTTAATACTAGGGCATGGGAAACAAAAGCTAGGCAGTTGGTGGACGAGACAGAACAGGAGTGGCTGACCCCAACAGAGAAACAGAACAGTATGTTTGGAGGCCCAGCAACTCTATTGACTTGAGGCTATAAGATATGCAGAAAGAAAGAGATTTCTTTAAGCTCAAACCTTTTTTGAAGAGACGGGGGGAAAAAAAAAAACAAAACAACAGGCATTTGGCATCTTTGCCAAATCCCAGAAGCCCCTGCTTATGTGTTTCTTTATTGACTGATCCCAGTGTAAACTAATTGAGCATATCAAAATTATTCCAGTTGGTTCTGGCAGAAAACACAATCATATTGAATAAAATCATTGTGTGTATGGTCTATCGAACGATCTGTTCAAACAATGTTTTGTGGCATGTTGTGGGGGATGTAATATTTCCAACAATAAATCCAATAGATATTCAACTGTAGGTAAATAATGTGAGTATACATGTTTTCATATGTTCCAGTTAATTCTGAGTAAAAAAATACAGGACAGAATACAATACAATACAACAGGCAGAAGAATGTGGTCAGTGTATGATGGCTCACTCAAGCGCTGTCCTCACCCAGTTCTTCACTGGTATTTGGATCCCCAGCGCTGCCATGTTAACTGTGGAAAGTCGGCTGTAACTTCCCACTGCGCATGCGTGAGCTGCGCCCTGTGAATGATCCAGCAGCCCTCTGGGACCTGTGATGTGTCCCAGGAGGTTGCAGGCTGGGAGGAAAGGGGAGAACTTCCAATAGGATTGCCTGGGCAATTACAGAAAAAGTGGGAGAGGGTACCTGCTAGAAATGGGTACCCGCTACCTCACCCCCAAAAAATCCCAAGGAGGAAGAGCATCCGTGGAACTGCCCTCTAAGAGTGCTGTTGCACATGGTTTTGTATTGCCAAAAGGCTTAATCCTTTTGTGTTGTATATCTCCCACTTTAAGTTAAACTGTAGCATTTAGGTGAAAAGACAAAACACTTTCTTTCCAAGGGTGACAACACTAGCCGAGTTGAGCTGTAGCATCGTCACCCATTTACGAGCACTCCTGGACTTGGACTACAAGCAGGTTTTTCAGTGATGAGTAGTGACTAAGGCACATTCTGCTGTAGCCACCACAGTAAAATTATGATGTTAAGCCCTTGCTGGAGGGTGCACATATCCACAGAAGTTAATATAATATTCTGCAAGATGTGCACAGTGCAGAGCATAAAACTTGAACAACGTAATGGGAGAATTGTATTTTCGTGGTTGTAAAGGTTCAGTTTTTTTGTTTTTAAAATAACAAACATGTTATACTTGCCTCCACTGTGCAGTTAGTTTTGCACAGAGTGGCCCCGATCCTCCTGTTCTGGGTTCCCACGGCGGCTCCTCCCCGAAATAGATAACCCCTCTCTGGGAAGCTCTCTCTCTCTCTCTCTCTCTATCTCTCTCTCTCGGGGGGGGGGTTACCTTGCGGGCGCGCTCCCCTGTCATACACTCGGCGTCCATTGCCACCGAGTGTATGTCTTGGCCCCGCCACCCTCGTCATTGGATTTGATTGACAGCAGGGGGAGCCAATGGCTGGGCTGCTATCAATCTATCGGTGTACAAAAAATTCCTGCGCTGCTAGTGAAGGTGAGCAGCTACAAACCCAATAAGACAAATGGTAAAAAACATCATAACAAATAAATTGTAGTGCTTCAAAAAGATAAATAAATAACACCCAAATAAATGTATGAAAATAAACAAGTCCAAAATTCACCACTTAAAGTGTATGGTATATAACCAAAAAAGGGGGGACAAGTCCAAAATCCACGTGATTGTGTATAAAATAACCAAGGAAAAAGTCTATATAAAGTAATCCAATGTGAACTGTGATCTTTCCAAAGAATATATAGTCACTGTAAGATGACCACCACCGGATGGAAAAAAGGCTTACCGGAATGAGTGGACCCGACAGACATACGTCTATGGGGTCATCTCAAGCTTATGTGTATCCCTGTGGGGGTTGAATCCTCCGTTGGGGATGCCGCAGACAGATATTCCGTGACTTTAAAATCAGATGGCCGAACTGAATCTCCAGACCGGATAACACAATGGTGATAGCCCAGGTGGAACACCGATATCAAAATAGGAAAGAAGGAGGGCACATAGCGTGATACAGTCTCAAGAACATTTATTAATGTAGGTGGGGTCAGACGATGCAAGATTTTGCGAAACGCGTCGGGAGACGCCACTGCTGCCATTTGAATACATCCTAAAGCGCTTTTTCATCTATGTAACATAAGTGTTCCTACCTACATTAATAAATGTTCTTGAGACACAGTTCACATTGGATTACTTTATAGAGACTTTTTCCTTGGTTATTTTATACACAATCACGTGGATTTTGGACTTGTCCCCCCTTTTTTGGTTATATACCATACACTATAGGCTTCTTTCACACGGGACGGATCAGTCATGATCCGCCCCGTGAACCTCCGCTTGCTCAGCGGGGATCGCTCCGTTGATCCCCGCTGAGCCGGCTGATGACTGGGCGGTCCCCGCACACTGTGCAGGGACCGCCCTGTCAGATCTCCGCTCTCCCCTATGGGGGATCGGATGAACACGGACCGTCTGTCCGTGTTCATCCGATCCGCTCCACAGACGGATAGAAAAATAGAAATTTTTCTATCCTGAAAAACGGAGCGTAGCGGACACGGATAAGATCGGGTGTCAGCGGATGTTCATCCGCTGTCCCATAGGGATACATGTATGTCCGTTTTTCATCCGAAAACGGATGGGTGAAAAACGGACATACGGTCCGCCCGTGTGAAAGGGGCCTTAGGTGGTGAATTTTGGACTTGTTTATTTTCATTCATTTATTTGGGTGTTATTTATTTATCTTTTTGAAGCGCTACAATTTATTTGTTATGCTATCAATCTATCCAATGAAGAGCCGAGAAGCCGTGGAGAGAGGGAGCGGGATCACGCCCACGGAAATTCGGGGCTCAGGTAAGTAAAACGGGGGCTCGACACAGCAAGGTGTTTTTTCACCTTAATGCAAAGGATGCATTAAGCTGAAAAAAACACGAAGGTTTACAACTCCTTGAAAAATAAACAATGCAATCCAATTTTGCTTACAATACGCTACAAAACGACTTTTAAAATAAAAACAATAAGAGCATGTGGTCTGAAACCATTATATATTTGTTCATGACCATAATGTGCATTCATTAGACTTACCTCCAGATCACGAAGAAGCCAAGTCTTACTGAAACCAGTGCCTTTGCTACATTTCTTCACCAACAATTTTAGCAAACCAGACTGAATAAAGGCAGTTTGAATTTCTTCAAAATCATGATTCTGGGGGAGAAAAAAAATAATTATATAGCAAACCAGCCCTTTCTATTTAGATCAACGCCTCTACCAAAGCAAATGTAAGTAACTAAAAAGGGATTTTGCAAATGGAAACTAAACGAATAACCATGTGTCAAAGTGTACATTAAACATTTCACCAATTACTTTTGAAGGTAAAGAGTGATGCGTAAAATGCAGTACCGTATTTGCCGGCGTATAAGACAACCTTTTACACCGGAATTACACAGCCAAAAAACGGGGGTCGTCTTATACGCCGGTTGAAGAAGCTGCCCAATGGATATCAGCCCGTCGGGTGCTCTGTAAAGCTGTATGTATTCAGTATATGCGCCGCTCAGCCAATCCCGGCGGGCGATGCACTCTATTGATGACTAGAGCCTGCTAAGCCTGCTCGGATTGGAGTAACCACGTCTGCCAATCCGAGCAGGCTACATTATGTACAGCTTTACAGAGCACCCGGTGGGCTGCAGCCTCTTCGTAACAACGGTATTACCGCACAAAAGGGTCGTCTCACAAGAGGGTCGTCTTATACGGTGAGTAGAGCACAAAACCACTGTTTTGAATTGAATATTAGGGGGTCGTCTTATAGGCCCAGCCGTCTTATACGCTGGAAAATACGGTAGCTAACAGCATCCAGCGACAAATCACTGTCAATGTTAAAAAGTGTCAAGAGACTAAATCTAATTTTGCTAAGGATGGGAGATACCCAGACCCTCATTATGCAAGTGTGCCTTAGGCTACATTGCAGACTATTATTTCTATTCTATGTCCTACATATACATCTGTATATATATATTTTTTTATATAATATTTTTTTTGTCATACTTACCTGTAAAATCCTTTTCTTTTTCATACATCATGGGACACAGAGTTAGGCTAATATTCATTACCTGCTGGGTTATACTTCATCTCCAGATGAATGGACACTGGTAGACCAAAGGTGTGATTCCCTATATAACCCCTCCCATACAGGAAGTACTTCAGTTTTGTAGCAAGCACTGAATACTCAAAAAGAGGGGAGGGACCTCTAAATCCCATGATGTACTCAAAGAAAAGGATTTTAGAGGTAAGTATAATTAAAAAATCCTATTTTCTTTTTCATACACCATGGGACACAGAGTTAGGACAATATTCATTACCTGCTGGGACGTCCCCGAGCAATAGCCTTGAGGGGAGGGAGACAGCCTGCCAAACAATAGCCATCAGACTTTATACGGCAGCCCGCAGTACACTGCAGTTGAAGTACAAATCCTTGGCTGCTCGAACATCCACTTGATAACATTTTGTGAACGTATACACTAAAGACCAGGTAGCAGCCTTACAAATCTGAGCCACAGATACCTAATAGCGAAAAGCCCAGGAGGTTCCTACACCCCTGGTAGAATGAGCTCTCACCCTAAAGGGAGGAGCTTTACGTTTCAGACCATAGGCCTGAATGACCAATTGACGGCCCCAATTGGCAATGGAAGCCTTGGAAGCTGCCTGCCCCTTCTTGGGTCCTTTTGGTAAAACATCCTTGGATCTCTGCAGATCTAGACAAATAAACCTTGACTGCACAGACAACGTCCAAAGAATGCAGTCGTCTCTCTTCCGCCGAACGAGGCTGAGAGAAAAAAAAAAGGCAAAAAAATGTTCAGATTTAAATGAAAGGCCCACACCACCTTTGGCAAAAAGGATGGAACAGGTCGTAACATGACCCTCTCGTGGTGAAGGATCAAGTACGGTTCCCTGCATGAAAGGGCCGCTAACTCAGACACCCTAGCTGAGGGGATAGCCATCAGGAAGGCTAGCTTGCGTGACAGCAAGACTAATGGAATCTCCTTGATAGGTTCAAATGGTTACAACAAGGCCTGGGGAATGCCCAGGGAAAAACCAAGCCTACTTACCGACCAGCTCGCCTGTTTCTGTAACACAGACAGCACCAAGTTCAAGTCCCAAGGAAACACAGATGATGACAATGGGGGGAAGCAAGCGAGTTCCCCTCTGCATAAAGGTTCGGACCAGCGAATGGGAGGCTAAAGACCTTTGGAAGAATATGGATAGGGCTGAAACTTGACCTCTGATTGTACTCAAAGCCAATTTGATTTCCACAGCTGACTGTAGAAAAGAGGATTCTCCCAATCACGTATGTCCGAGGATGCCTTTTTTTGGCCTCACACCAAACAATATAATTCTCCCAAACCTTATGATAGATCTTCCTAGTGACAGCTTTTCTAGCATGGACTAGGGTAGACACCACTGGTCCTGAGATGCCATGGTCCTTTAACACCCTGGCTTCAATAGCCATGCCGTCAAATTTAGAGACTGTAAATTGGGGTGTTATATAGGACCTTGGAGACTGTAGATCGGGGTGCCGTGGAAGCGTCCATGGCCCGTCTATGGTCAGTCTCACAATCTCCGGGAACCAGGGCCTTTTGGGCCAGGCTGGTGCCACCAGAATGACTGAAACTCCCTCTCTCCGAATCCTGCACAACAAATGTGGAAGGAGAGGGATCGGAGGGAAAGCATAAACCAGGGAGTACTGGCTTCATGGAACTACCAGAGCATCTCTTGTTCGGGACACAAACTGCTGTAGCTTGTTGTCTAACCTGGTTGCCAGAAGATTGACCTCTGGCCATCCCCATCATTGGCAAATTTCCTGGAACACCCCTGGGTGTAGTGACCATTCCCCCGGGCAGATCTGCTGGCGGCTGAGATAATCTGCTTTCAAGTTCTCTACTACCGGGATATGGACTGCCGATAGAATCAGCACATGTCCCTCTGCCCATGCTAGTATGTGGTTCACCTCTTTCAGAGCTAATCGGCTCCTGGTACCGCCTTGGTGGTTTATATTGGCCACTGCAGTGGCATTGTCGGACTGAACCCTGATAGGGTAGTCGTACTGCCCATAATTCCAGGACGTTGATGGATGGGATCTGTTCTGTCCTTGACCATTTCCCCTGAGCTGTGAGCCCTTCTAGGGTCACTCCCCAGCCTGAGTGGCTCTGTAGTCAGTACTCTCCAAGTTACAGGGAGGAAGGATCTTCCCTTTCGCAGGTTCTGATCCTGCAACCACCAGTTTAGGCTTAAGAGTTTCTGCGGAGACAAGAACATTGGATAATTCAGAGCTTGTCCTCTCCTGTTCCAAGCCAACAAGATGTCTTGTTGTAGAGGCCTGGAATGGAACTGGCTATAGGGCACCGCCTCGAAGGAGGACACCATCCTCCCTAGAAGACTCATACAGAGCCGAATGGAGGTTTGTCTGGTGCCTCTTATCTGACGCACCTGATTCTTCAGGGCACAGACCCTTGCGGATGGCAAGAATACTCTTGCTTGGACAGTATCTAGGATCAGACCTAAATACTTTAGACTTTGAACTGGTCTGAAGGTGAACTTTTCACTATTCATGATCCAGCCTAAGCTTTTCAAATACCGCACTGTGCATGTTATGCTCTGTTCTAGAGCCTGCAGTGCGTGATCTCTGAGCAGGTGGTCATCCAGATACCCGAGCACCAAGACCCTTTGGTCACTTAAAAAGACCCAGTACTGGTGCTAGGACCTTTGTGAACACCCAGGGAGCTGTAGCAAGCCCGAAGGGTAGAGTCACAAGCTGAAAATTACGTTCCTCTACTGCAAATCGCAGGAACCTCTGATGAGGCTGAAAGATAGGTACGTGTAAAATAGCGTCCTTTATATCGATGGAGGCTAGAAAGTATCCCACCTGGAGTGAGGCTACTACTGAGCGGAGAAACCTGCTGTGTTGAATCCTTTAAGGCGTCAACAGCAAAACACAGTGCTCAAGGAATATCTGCCTTATTTTCAGGCAGATCATCCTCCTGGTTAGGCCTGTCAAGCCGTCTGATCTGATCCTTTACGGACTGGCAGATACCAATTGCTGCAACAGCTGGCTGAATAGCTAAATTGGCCAAAGAAAAGGAAGCTTTTAATAATGACTCAAATTTCTTGTCATCAGGGTCTTTCAAGACCTGTTTGTTATCTACCGGACAAGTTAAGTTCTTGTTTAACCAGTTGTCAACCGGCCGCCATCAATTGACGGCGGCAGGAAGACGCAGTTATCCTGGGCGGACGTCATATGACGTTGCGCCTTTAAAATCCACTAGGGGGTGCGCGCGCGCGCCGCGTCACTGGGCACCCGATGCCGCGATGGCTGCTGGGCACCCACGATTGCCCAGTAACCGAGCAGGACCGTGGATCTGTGTGTGTAAACACACAGATCCACGTCCTGTCAGGGAGAGGAGACCGATGGTGTGTCCCTTGTACATAGGGACAACTATCGTCACCTCCCCCAGTCAGTCCCCTCTCCCCACAGTAAGAATCACTAATAGGTAACACATTTAACCCTTTCCTCGTCCTAGTGTTAACCCCTTCCCTGCCAGTCATGTTTATACAGTAATCAATGCATTTTTCTAGCACAGATCGCTGTATAAATGTGAATGGTCCCAAAACCGTGTCAAAAGTGTCCGCCGCAATGTCACGGTAAAGAAAAGAAACGCTGATCGCCGCCATTACTAGTAAAAAAATAAAAATGCTATAAATCTATCCCTTATTTTGTAGACGCTATAACTTTTGCGCAAACGAATCAATATACGCTTATTGCGATTTTTTTTATCAAAAATATGTAGAAGAATACGTATCGGCCTAAACCGAGGAAAATTTAAAAAAATTAAAAATAAAAAAAAAATGGATATTTATTCTAGCAAAAAGTAAAAAATTGTGTTTTTTTTCAAACTTTTTGCTCTTCTTTTGTTTATAGCGCAAAAAATAAAAACCGCAGAGGTGGTCAAGTACCACCAAAAGAAAGCTCTATTTGTGGGAAAAAAAGGACACAAATTTAGTTTGGGTACAGCGTCGCACGACTGCGCAATTGTCAAAGTGTGACCGCGCTGAAAGCTGAAAAATGGCTTGGGCAGGAAGGGGGTTTAAGTGCCCAGTAGAGAAGTGGTTAAAGGAAGAGAATGCTGCATCTATGGCTGGCATGCTCCACTTCTTAACACCCTTTTTATAAATGGTATAAAAGGGAAAGCCTGTTAGGAGGAACAAAAAATAGGATTTTTATAACAGCTTACCTGTAAAATCCTTTTCTTGGAGTACATCACGGGACACAGAGCGACATAGTCATTACTAATGGGTTATATAGATACCGTCAGGTGCTAGCACTGGCAACTTCCAAAACCGGAAGTACCCTCCCCTATATAAGCCCCTCCCATCCGGGAGCACCTCAGTTTTGTAGCAAAGCAATAAGTGTCCCTAAAGAGGGGTGGGAGCTCTGTGTCCCGTGATGTACTCCAAGAAAAGGATTTTACAGGTAAGCTGTTATAAAAATCCTATTTTCTTTCTCGTACATCACGGGACACAGAGCGACATAGTCATTACTAATGGGATGTCCTAAAGCAATGCCAAATGAGGGGGGGGATACACCATATATAAGCTGAGCGCTATCAGACATGAGGATCTTTTGCGGCCTGCAACACACTGCGCCCAAAGGCGACATCCTCCTGACTTCTAACGTCCACCTGGTAGGACCTAGTAAACGTGTGTACCGAAGACCATGTTGCGGCCTTACAGATTTGAGCCAGGGAGGCCTGGTGATGCACTGCCCATGAAGTTCCAACTGCTCTCGTGGAGTGCGCTCTAACTTTGAACGGAGGCGGTCTCCTTCTCAAGCCATAAGCTTGCATAATGACCTGTCGAATCCACTTGGCTAAAGTAGATTTTGACGCTGCCTGACCCTTTCTGGGGCCTTCCGGCAGAATAAACAAAGTATCCGTTCTGCGAATCTGAGCAGTGGCTTTTAGATAAGCTTTAACTGCTCTTACTACATCCAAAGAATGCAATAACTTTTCCTCTACCGAAGTAGGTTTGGGGAAAAAAAAAGGAAGAACCACATCTTGGTTCAAATGAAACCTCGATACCACCTTAGGAAGAAAGGCTGGATGAGGACGTAACACTACTCTGTCCTTATGGATAACCAGATATGGCTCCTTACAGGACATAGCTGCTAATTCCGATACTCTTTTAGCCGAACAAATGGCTACTAGAAAAATCAATTTCCTGTTGAGAAGCACCAAGGAAATATGCTGTAATGGTTCAAATGGTTGTTTCTGTAGAACCGACAGAACCAAGTTTAGATCCCATGGACATATGGGAATATTAACCGGAGGACTAATACGCATCACTCCTTGTATAAAGGCTTTGACTAGTGAATGCGAAGCCAAGGGCCTTTGAAAAAATATTGACAAGGCCGAAATCTGACCCTTGATAGTACTCAAGGCAAGCTTCCTATCTACAGTCCACTGTAGGAAGTCCAGAATCCTACCTATTACGTACTTATGTGGATGCCATTTCTTGGCCTCACACCACGCGATGTACGCCTTCCAGATTCTATAGTAGATCTGCCTGGATACCGGCTTCCTGGCATTGATCATGGTAGATACCACAGCATTAGAGAGCCCTCTCTTTTTTAGAATGTGGGCTTCAATAGCCAGGCCGTCAAACCTAGGGCTGGTAAGGAAGGGTGGTATATCGGTCCTTGCGAAAGCCGGACGACGTGGGAGAGTCCAAGGACTCCCCATTGAAATTTTACAATCTCCGCGTACCACGCTCTTCGGGGCCACGCTGGAGCCACCGGAATCACTGGTTTCTTTTCTACCCTGATTCTGCGGAGTAATCGAGGTAACCATTGTGGCGGTGTGAATGCATATATCAGCTTGAACTGATCCCAAGGGAACACTAGGGCATCCGAGCCGCAAGCTAGGGGATCCCTTGTCCGAGAGACAAACCTGTCCCCCTTTGCGTTGAATCTGGATGCTAGAAGATCTACATCCGATGTTCCCCACCGCTGACATATTGTCCAGAAAACCTCGGGGTGAAGGGACCCTTCCTCTGGGCCTAATTGCTGGCGACTTAGAAAGTCCGCCTTCCAATTCTCCACTCCTGGAATGAATACCGCAGATATGGCTGGGACATATTTTTCTGCCCATTTCAGGATGTAATTTACTTCCCTCTGGGCTGCACGACTCCTGGTGCCCCCCTGATGATTGATATATGCCACTGCTGTGGCATTGTCTGATTGCATTCTGACAGGGGACCCTTGGAGTTTGGATGTCCATGCTACTAGGGCATACCGGGCTGCTCGTATCTCTAAGAGATTGATGGGCAGGGCCTTTTCTGCATCCGACCATCTGCCCTGGAGAGACTATTGCTCCAGTACTGCTCCCCAGCCTATAAGGCTGGCATCTGTAGTGACCACCTTCCAAGAAATCGGACTGAAGGATTTCCTTTTTTCCAGATTCTGGGGAACCAACCACCAACGGAGGCTCTTGCGAACGGAAGGGGACAAGGACATTGTAAGTCTAGGGCCTGAACTTTTTTGTTCCAGGCTGACAGTATGGCCCCTTGCAAATTCCTTGAATGGAATTGACCGTAGGGTACTGCTTCGAATGATGCCACCATTTTTCCCAGCAGCCTCATATACAGGCGTATGGACGGCTGTCTTTTTTGTACCCACTAAGTGGATCAAATCTTTCAAAGACAACACCTTTCCTCGAGGCAAGAATATTTTTCTCTGGCCTGAATCCAACCTTAGCCCCAAGTATTCCAGACTTTTGACTGGTTTTTAGGGCTGACTTGTCTCGGTTGATAATCCAACCGTGAGATTCCAGATACTTGATCGTCTTGTGAACGACCACGTCTAGTTTTTTCACTGAGTGGTCTATCAGCAACAAGTCATCCAGATATGCCATTATCATTACACCTTGTGTTCTTAGATTGGCCAATAAAGGGCCAGAATTTTTGTAAACACTCGTGGTGCTGTGGCCAAACCAAAGGGTAAGGCTCTGAACTGAAAATGGCGCCCTTCTACTGCAAAGCGTAGAAATTTTTGGTGGACTGGAAAGATGGGAATGTGCAAATAAGCATCTTTGATGTCGATCGTGGCTAACCAATCCTCCCCTTGTAGGGCAGTGGCCACCGATCGGATCGACTCCATCGGAAAGTCCTGATATACAGGAATTTGTATAGCCCTTTTAGAATTAATATGGGCCTCCCGTCCGCGTTTGCTTCGGGACTGTAAAGAGGTTTGAGTAAAACCCGAACCCTCATTCTTCCAGGGGAACCTCCATAATTACTCCTTGGAGCAATAGTTGTTCTAGTGCCAACAGGAGGGACTCTCTCTTCCGGGGATCCCTTGGCACGTTTGACCTCAAAAATGGGAAGGAGGAGAGTCTTTTAACTCCAAACTGTATCCCAAACCTACTGCGGAGAGCACCTATCTGTCTTGATCGTGTCCCGCCAGGTCTCTTGCGAACAACTGGAGTCCTCCCCCCACCCGACTGAGTGGGGGCTTCATGAATTTAACTTTGGGGGAGGTTTTGTACCTCCCCTGACCCAGGGTTTCTCATTACCCTGCTACTGTCCCTGTTTTTTACCCCCGGGATTTGACCGAGGAGGCCGTCGGAACTGTTACACAGCCGATGCCCCAGGGACTGGAGAAGCAGGCCTCTTAAAGAGGGACCTCTAACTCTGCTTTTAACCGGCAAGAGCGTATTTTTACCGCTGGAAATTTTCTGGATATATTTGTCCAGGTTTTCCCTGAATAAGCGTTCACCATGAAATGGGACGCTAACCAGCCATTCTTTACAGGGAGCTTCAGCAGACCAGTTTTTGAGCCATAGGAGCCTACGCATATGTACTATAGACAGCGTAAGGCGGGAGGCCTGATGGACTGAATCCTCTATGGCGTCAACCGCAAAGCCTAAGGCTCTAGGTAGATCAGCTAGGGCAAAGCCTGCTGATCTGTCAAGTCCCTCAAGACCTGTTTCAACTGATCCTTCACTGCTTAGCAGACCCCAATAGCTGCTACTGCTGGTTGTATCACCAAGCAGATTTTCATAAGGACTCCAATCTTTTATCTATTGGGTTCTTGAACATTTGGACATTATCCACTGGACATGTCAGTGATTTATACATACAAGAGATGGCTGCGTCCATTGTAGGGACCTTCCATTTATTTTTTATTTTTTTTGATGAACTTATCCTCCATGGGATAGACCACCGGAAATCTCTTGGGGGAATAAATATTTTCTCAGGACGTTCCCAATCCTGGTAAATGAGCCCTTTCAGTAAAGGGTGAAGTGGAAAAGAACAAACAGTCTGGGGGCTTCTAGCGACCCCAACGAGGATACAGTAGTGGTTGATGGTTCCGCAAGGTGCATTTTTAAATGCTGATCGGACCATGTTAGTCAAAGACTGAACCCATAATCTTTCAGCTTGAGATGCTGAGAAAAGGTTCCCCCACTGTTGATTCCTCTATAACAGAATCAACCTTATCCTGATCCCCTTCAGGCAGGTCGATCCCTGTATGGGACTGTTGCTCTGCTAACAGGCACTCTGAAGGAGGAGACGGAGATCGGGCGTGCTTTCCCTGACAGGGAGGCAGCGATAAATGTTGACAATCTCTCTCTAATCCTCCCAGAGCTGAGGAAAAAACCTCCTCTGTTACATACACAGGAGCAGGTGACTGAGGACAGCCACAGTACCAAGTACCCCTGCGGGGTCTCTACGGTCACTTACCTCTGAACTTCAGGGGAGACTGGTGCAGCAGGAGTATGCCCAAGATCCTCCGAGCCCGATGAGACCCCCTTCGCTTCCTGGAAGATTCAGTTCCGGAGCTTCTGGACGGCATATTCCTAAGCCTAAAGCTGAGGTATTCCAGCCGTAATACACCACTTTTACTGAGAATAGTCTAGCACAATTGCTGCTATATCACAGTTGGTGTCTACTAATGTGCCTTTCTAGGGGATGCCTGTATCAACCGCTTGCTGTATGCCTTTAAATGTTGCCAGCTCTGTCTCTGTACTTCATAGCCAGCTCACTACAATATTGTGGTTTTTTTAAACTGCTGGGACGCCCGCACATGCGCAGAAGCGCTGCGGCGCGCACAGAGCGTCATCCCCCAGGCTCCGCCCCCTTTCCCGGCTCACCCCTATATATAGAGGCGCGTGCACGCGCACGTGCGCGGGCACGTGCGCCTTCGGCGCTAATTTCAAATATGGTAACAAGGGACAGGAGCCAGGGCCCCTCTTTGCCGCAGGCCGGGGGATGGACGAGCACTGCAACATGGCAGAGGAAGCAGTTTCCTATAAGAGAACTCACCATCTGCCTGGACTTTGCTCTGCTGAGAAGAAGCTAGTCCACATGACAAGAAAACATTCCACAGCGGCCTCTAGTGGACAAACACAGGTACCGCAGTCTAATATATTAAATATATATATTAAAAAAAAATATTTTTTTTTTTTCTTGACCACCATTAAAAATTATTACATTTTTTTAGTAGTTACAGGCATGCACAGAATTTTGCGGGAATACCATTAGGTAACAGACAGAAAGACAAATTAGGCTTGGGGGTCCCCCAATAGAACCAAGTTCCTGGGGGCCCCCACTTACCTGTTCCCCGCCGCAGGACTTTGTTTGGTCCACAAAAGCCCAAACTTCACCTATCACGGCAGGCATTGTAATCAAACCTTCAGGGACCGGGTTCCCAAGGATTCCACTCCCCTGGACCTGTATAGCACCCTGCACAGAAAACATCTTGGTCGTAGGTATGACCAGAGCTCTGGATCCCAGGGTCCAGCTCTCCTAAGAGAAGCATTACAGGCAAAACCTTGCTCTTCTCTGCAAGGCCCGGGTACCGACCGTTTAGCTATGAAGCTTTTTTGGTCGGATCCGGAATAGCTTACTGAGGCCCAAAAGAACCTGTACGCAAGCTCAGTGAAAAACACATGTTTCTTCTTGGCCAACACCTTAGACACTGGCAAAAAACTGAGGTGCTCCCGGATGGGAGGGGCTTATATAGGGGAGGGTACTTCCGGTTTTGGAAGTTGCCAGTGCCAGCACCTGACGGTATCTATATAACCCATTAGTAATGACTATGTCGCTCTGTGTCCCGTGATGTACGAGAAAGAAATTTTGTCAGGATACACCACCTGTTCCAACAGAGGGTGTAAGGGGAAAGCCTGTGAGGCCTAAGGACGGCAAGACAAGGCCTCAGTGATCCCCAAAATAAGTGATCAGTGATCACAAGGCCTCAGTGATCCCAAACAGGACCAGGGGGGCTCAGTAACCTCTGCAAGAGGCAACTTAAAGGCAGAACGAACCATTTTGTTAGGAGTCAGGATCAAAAGCCTCTGTGATTGAGGCAGATACCAACTGGATATATTCTTGTCCAGATTGCTCGAAGCAGACCCATCTGCCAGGCCATCCACAGAATCCTGAGCTTTTAGCTCTTCCCCATCCTCAACCCATTCCTGCTCCAGACTAGGAGACTCCGGGGAGGGGAATCTGTCACCCTTCTTGCCACCCTGCAGGATGGAGGCAATCATGTCAGCAATTCTGTGCTCTTACTCGGCTAGGGCCGAGGACAGTTCATCCTTGGTGATAAAAGGGAAGCAGCAGCGTTGGCTGTAGGCACAATACCAGATAGCGCAGCGGCTCAGATTGCCCGGAAGCCTCTGGTCTTCACTAGGTCAACACTAGGGATACGATCAGGTTCATCAGTAACTATTGACGACATAGGTGTGCCATTCGCTGTATTGTTAGTCAAGCTCCGCTTTTTTGAAGACATTTACTAGCCACAAAAAGAGAGTACCTGAGTGTAGTATTAAAACACCTTAGAAGGGAGACCCTTTAATGGGGCTTACCAAGTCACTATGCAACAATCCTGCCAAGCACCTTTAGCCTGCCAAGCAACACCTGGTGACTCACGTGACCCGGGTAAGGAGAAATGAACCGCTACAAATGCCTGGTTCAGAGCCTGCTCTGTGTCCCACAGCTGCCTTCTGGAAGCACCGCATACTTGGCATACACAGCTTAAATAAGCTGGCTGTGCGCGGTCCTGGTGAACAGGCGTGGCTGTATTCATGTATGACGCAAATCTTCATGCACCCAGATTAAGGCTATGGGGTATTTGTGGCGAAGCCGCAAGCACCATGGCCACCAAACTGCTGAGCCCAGCGGCGCTCTTGCGAACGCATGTGCGCCATTGCGAACCAAGGCGAAATACAGGCAAAAAACAGCCAGACACAAGCAAAAAAGGTACACTTTGCAAACACCCACAGCTAGCCCAAAACTCCCCCGTATGGTTCCCGCACACAGGTGTCCAGCCTCTAGCTGGCTTGACTGATTGTTACAATCACTGGGACACCCCACAATAAGTAAATAAGGGGGTTTCACTTACCTGTCCAGGTGCAGGGCAGCTTAGAAAAACGAAGAGCCCAAACTTCACCCATCACGGCGGGTTCCTGTCACTTGAGGACCTTCAAGGACTGGGTACCCTTTTCATGTTTATACTCCATTCCCTTGGACCTGTACAGCACTAGGCAGGAATGCCTTAGCGCTGTGGTGTCCAGGATTCCACTTCGCAGGGTCCAGCATCCAGAGGCCGCATTACATACATCTTCTTTGCGAGGCTCGGGTACCATTTATCTAAGCATATAAAGCCTGTGTCAAATGGATCTGATCGGTCAATCCCTTGATACATTTAAGAACCGTCTGTTGGACTAAAGACCTGGAGCTCAGAGAGATCAAACAACCGTGCCATCCACCTTGCAGACACTGGTAAAAAACTGAAGTACTTCCTGTATGGGAGGGGTTATATTGGGGATCACTTCCTGTTTCCTTGTACCGAGCATAGGTTTAATTTTACTGCATGTTTACCTCCGGTTTTAAGTATTCTTAAAACAAGGGAATTAAATAGTGATATAAAAATAAGATTTTTGTACTCACCGTAAAATCTGTTTCTCTGACGTCCATGGACTGACACAGCCTCTTAATATTTGACAAGTGGGTTTATGTCCCTGCTTGCAGGAGAGAACTAGGCAGAATGTTATAACATACATTCTAAAGACCAGAGCTGAACAGCCCTGCCCAGGGGCCGGTCCCTCCGGACATAACCCACCCACCTGCAGCCAGCAGCCCTCAGTTCGTAACAAAGCAGTACAAACCTTAAAGGAAGGGTGGGTGCTTTGTCAGTCCATGGACATCAGAGAAACAGATTTTACGGTGAGTACAAAAAACGTATTTTCTCTTACCGTCCATGGACTGACACAGCCTCTTAATATTTGACAAGTGGGATGTCCCAAAGCAGTGTCAAAAAGAGGGGTGGGAGGCAAAGAGAAAGGAAAACCAAACTTCACTCCAAACAAGCAGAGCTCCTCAACGGAGGAGTTGCAACTTAAACGGCGGCCTGCAACACCTTGCGGCCGAAGGAAGCATCAGAAGATGCAGCCACATCAACCTTGTAAAACGTAAAAAAGGTATGAGTGGACGACCAGGTCGCCGCCTTGCACACTTGTGCAACCGACGCTTGATGTCAGAAAGCCCAGGAAGCACCACGTCTAGCCAGTGAAGCGCAAACTCCCTGGGATGCGACGGATGAGGACACAAGGATGGCAAGACAATGTCCTCATTAAGGTGAAAGGCCTGAGACCACCTTTGGTAGAAAAGAAGGTCGCGGACACAATACAGCCTTATCCTTATGGATGACCAAGTAAGGCGGCTTTGCAAGACAATGCCGCCAATTCAGACACCCGTCTGACAGAAGTAATGGCTACCAGGAAAGCCACCTTCTGAGACAACGTCAAGAGAGGGATATCTCAGATTTTTTCAAAAGGAGGTTCTTGAAGAACCGAGAGCACCAAATTCAGATCCCAAGGAGGGAGAGGAGGTTTGACAGGGGGGAGCACATGGCGAACCCCCCTGCACAAAGGTGCTAATCAAGGAATGGCCCGCTAGCGGTTGTTGAAAGAAGACAGCCAGGGCCAAAATTTGACCCTTGATGGTACTCAAAGCCAGCTTTTGGGTCACACCACGCCGTAAGAACAGCAGAATCCTGGGAACGGAATACGTCCGTGGACGCCAATCTAGCTCCTCGCACATAGCGATGTAAGCTTTCCAGGTACGGTGTTAAATCTTTCTAGAGGAAGATTTCCGTGCCCTCAACATGGTTGAGATGATCGAATCTGAGAGACCTCGGTCCCTCAGCACCTGGCTTTCAATAGCCATGCCGTTAAAGCCAAGGACTGTAAAGCAGGATGAAGTATAGAACCTTGAGACAGAAGACCCTCCCGCAGAGGCAGTCGCCAAGGAACGTCTGCGACGAGCCGGACAAGATCGGCGTACCAATGACGCCGTGGCCAATCCGGAGCAATGAGGATCACCGGAACGCCCTCGGACTCCACTCTGCGAAGCAGGCGAGACAGCAGCTGCAGCTGAGGGTAAGCATATAGCAGGCGATACTGACCCCACTGGTCCACCAACGTGTCTGAGGCGTCTGCCTAGGGGTCTCTGGACCTGACCACGAATCTCGACACCTTGCGATTGAGGCGAGAGGCCAACAGGTCCACGTCCGGTGTGCCCCACCGCCGGCAAAGGAGTTGGAACACCTCCGGATGCAAGGACCATTCTCCCTGGTCCAACGTTTGGCGGCTCAGATAGTCGGCCTGCCAGTTGTCTATTCCTGGAATATAAACGGCCGACAGAGCCGGCAAGCTTCTTTCCGTCCACCGTAGGATGTTAGCGACCTCGAATGACCGAAGAGCCAGGGATCTCAACCACCACGTTAGGGACGCCCTGACCGGGTGACTCACCTGGATCTGACGATCTAGTGATAACGGGGACTTGTCCCAGGTGGACAGGATCTCCTTCTGTAAGGCCCGAGTGTGTGATTGGGCAATAAGAAACGGCCTCGAAGGAGGCCACCATGAGTCCCAGGACCCTCATGCAGAAACGGATCGACGACCATTTTCGGGACATCAGAACTCGAACCGCAGATTGAAGAGTCTGCAATTTCTCAGATGGAAGGAATACCTTCACTTCTGAGGAGTCCAGGATCAAACCGAGATACTTCAGATGCGGAACCAGGACCGACTTCTGAGTGTTCAGTAGCCAACCGAAGTCCAGGAGGGTCTGACTGACTATTTCCACATTTTCTTCCAATTCTGAGCCAGTGTCTGCTCTCAGAAGAAGATCGTCCAGATAGCCCACTATAGCAATGCATCGCTGTCTCCGCAAAGCCAGAATCGGGGCAAGCACCTTGGTGAAAACCCGCGGTGCCGACGCTAAACTGAAGGGAAGTGCCACAAATTGATAGTGGACTTTGCCCATCGCAGAAACTTCTGGTGACTTGCGCAGATTGGGACATGCAAGTAAGCATCCTTGATGTCCAAGGATGCCAGAAAGTCCCCCGGGTGAAGCGCAGCAATCACTGTGCGAACGGATTCCATGCGAAATTTCTGAACCTTCACAAAGGCATTTAAGGCCTTGAGGTCCAGGATTGGACGGACTCCGTCCTTCTTTGGAACCACAAACAGATTCAAGTAAAACCCCTGAAACCTCTCGTGACGGAACCGGCACAATACTCCGCACCTGAGCAAGTCCTGCACTGCCCCCAAGAGGGCCGCCCGAAGCGCCGGAAGGAGAGGGAGATTTGAGGGAAAGAATCTGTCTGGAGGCCAGGAACGGAACTCTATCCTGTACCCCCCACGAGGTGACCACCTCGCACACCCACCGATCGGAGATGCGGGAGGTCCACCGATCCGTGAACCTGCAAAGTCGTCCCCCCACCCCCGAGCCGGGCGGGGGCAAGACTTCATGTGGTGGCGGGTTTGGGAGCCGGCTTGGTCGTCTTACGCACCCAGGGACGCTTCTGTCCACCAGCCGCAGTTTTTTCAGTCTGGGAGGGCTTACCCGTGGACTCTGACGAAAAAACCTCTTCTGAGCTGGAAAGGAGGGGCCCGGCTTACGGCGGGACTCCTTACCCTTAGTAGTCTAAGGAAGCAGGGTGCTCTTACCCCCCGTGACATCTTTAATAATGTCAGCCAGGGCAGCACGAACAGCCTACTGCCCTTAAAGGGCAAGTCAGTCAGGACTTTCTTAGAAGCCAGGTCAGCAGACAAGCATTTCAACCAGATAAGACGACGCAACACCGCAGCATACACTGAGACCCCAGAGATCAAAAGGAGCAGTGTCCAAAGTGGCATCGCACACATACACCAGGCCTTGCACCAGTTGGTGGGCCAGTGCAATGGTTTCTGGAGGAAGATTATGCTCCTGCACAGTCTGGTGCAAAATCTTTGCCCAGTCCGTGAGTGTCTGAGACACTAGGGTCGCCGCTACAATAGGATGTAAGGTGGATCCCAGCAAGGCGAACATAGCTCTGCTCACCACTGCTGACCTCCTGTCAGTGGGGTCCTTAAAGGCAGGAGTCCCCTCCATCGGGAGAGTTGTGGCTTTATTCAACTGGGCGACCGGAGGGTCGACCACCAGAGGAGAGGCCCATTTCTTAACCAAGGCCTTCCTCAAACGGGTACCTAGTAGACAGACGCGGCGGAAGTGCGAAAGTCTTCTGCGGCTTTTCCCAAACCTGATCTATGAATCTGTCAAAGAAAGGCATGTAAGGAAAAACTTTCTTAGAAGGTTTAGCTTTAAAAGAACCAAAAAGGAGACAGCGTCCGCCTGAGATTCCTCAGCCGCATTATCCAGCTTGAGAGTGTCCTCTCATAGCATCAATGAGTTCACTTACAAGAGTCCTGTCCTTTGCTGACTCAGAACCGGAGTCTTCCTCACTAGGAATGTAGAGTTCAAAAATATAAAACAATTCAGAGCTATGGTCCTGAGATGCAGCTAGGCCCATATCTGAAACAGAGCACTCCTCCACTAAAGATTGTGTGGGGAGAGGGCGCTTCATAGCTCCCGTGCGCTCGCACACCGCTTCCATCCTGACAAGAAATGATTCCAGGACTGCCGACAACGGGTCCATAGGGACCGCAGGTGCTGAAGCACTGCCTGTTGCCTCTGATAAGAATGGGGAAGCAGGTGAACCAGACTCCATATCGCCACTCTAAGACTTTTGGGTTTTCTTTGTAAAAAAAAAACAACACCAAAAAATCCACCCTCTGGCTGTGCTGGCTGCGGGGGGTTACCCAGGGGACTCACCGACCCAGTGGGGACCGCTCGGTTCCGCTGCCTGTGCCGTGCTGTACAGCGCAAATGAACAGTGAGGAGAATGTGAGGAGAACCGCGGCGTTCCAGCCGCGATAGAGGCCAAACAGAAAAACGCGCGCAGCTCCAAGAAAATGGCCGCCACAATTGTAACTGCGCCATCGCGAACCACGGCAAGATGGCCGCCATGTGCGCAGTGTGAAAGAAGGCACAGACACAGTAAAACATGGCGCTGAGCGGCGCCAGGCCCAACACAACACATTCCTCAGTGCAGATACCCATGAGCCACCCCCCAGGGCGAGTGACCCCCCAGGCACCCCCAGACAGCACAATGCCAGCAAGGTGACAGAGAGCAACACAACAACAAGGGGAGACAGGGAAAATCCCCCACACATAGGAACACACAGCATGTACTCACCTGCAGAGGCAGGAGATACTACTTACCTGGTCCGGAAGGACCTACTGGTGTGTTCCTGACAGACCTATCACAGTTCCGTACTGAGTAGCTGTCGGCCCGGTCCACCGCAAAAAGAGACAGCAGGAACAGTTCAATCTTAGCGGACCGTGGAGCATAAAAGCCCACCGGCCACCCCTGGAGTCATGGGGCATGTCGTGAACTGAGTCGCACACCGGAGCGAGGATTCAGCACGCTCGATGGTCGGACTGGGAAGACTACGAGGATATCCAATGTACCCAAACCTGTTGCCCAGCCGACAGTTGATAAAAGATCTAAAAATAAAATAATAAAATTCCAAAAGGAATGAAAAATTCTTCAGGAGACTGGCTCCAAAGCGAGCCACGTCCTCTCCTTCTGCTAGGCAGAAAAAAACTGAGGGCTGCAGGTGGGTGGGTTATGTCCGGAGGGACCGCCCCCTGGGTGGGGCTGTTCAGCTCTGGTCTTATAACATTCTGCCTAGTTCTCTCCTGCAACCAGGGACATAAACCCACTTGTCAAATATTAAGAGGCTGTGTCAGTCCATGGACGGTAAGAGAAATAACCCCTAGCAATTCCTTAGAAATGGTTGGAGAGACTACACACACATACATGTTTGTGTAACTGGATGAATAACTGGAAGAGTCACCAAATGGAAGAACAGAATTGTATACATAAAGATACTTTAAGTAGCCCAGGTTCTCCCTGTCAGGCTGATTATTATCTCTGCATATTACAATATAATTATGTAATTTTAAACAGTATTTAACATGATCTGCCAGTACTATTTGATAACCGAATGAATTATTGTCCTATGAATATTTACACATTAATTTTCATATTCTTTAAAAGCACTGAGTGAACAGTGAAATGTAATTACAGGCTGCTTGCAACAGTTTCCGCCATATAATTCATGAAGAATGAGAGACCGTTTTTATGAACATATGCGCCATATTGCAGGCCAGGAGGCGATATATTTCTAAATTCTATTTCAAAAGATCGATATGATGGAATTTAGTTACAAACGACACACACAGGCTGTTGCAAATTAGAGATGTTTACAGCAGGCTCTTCTTTATACAACTTAAAGCAATTCAAGTTACATGATAGCCAAATATTAATTTCTGATAATTTCTTTAATGCAGAATTTATATGGTTTCCCCTGAATTTTAGAGTTCATATTTTGATTACAGCAGTGTTCAAGCAATCTTCATGTGACATTCTGCCTGTGCTCCTATAGAATGTCCAGTAAGATGCTTTTCACTTTTAAGGGCAGTTGTGATAATGCCCATGGACCTTAGTGGTTCCCCAAGGGATTACTTAAAGCGGAGCTCCGCCGGAAAAAAATATATTAAAAGCCAGCAGCTACAGCAGCTGCTGGCTTTTAATATTTGGACACTTACCTGTCCTGGAGTCCAGCGACGTCCGCAGCAGAGGACGAGCGATCGTTCAGCGCTCTGCTGCTCCCTCCGCCATCCTCGCTGAGGGAACCAGGAAGTGAAGCCCTGCGGCTTCATGCCCGGTTCCCTACGGCGCATGCGCGAGTCGCGCTGCACCGTTCTGATTCGTCCTCCTGTGTTCTGGGAGCCGAGTGTCTCCCAGAACACTACGGGAAGTCTGGGGGAAGTGATGTCACTCCCGCAGATTCCCGGAGAGAGGACTCCCGTATGTGGGTGAAAATACCTGTCTTAGACAGGTATCTTCACCCCCCTCCCCCCTGAAAGGTGTCAATTGTGACACCGGAGGGGGGAGGAATCCGATCAGCACAAGTGAAAATTTAGGGTGGAGCTCCACTTTAATCTCAGACCATGAACACTAATACAATATACATTTAACCTGTTAGTATTTATCTGCAGTCAGAATAAGCACACCAGAATATTACTTTAAATTAAATTATTTGTAAACACACTACAGTAAAACCTTGGATTGCGAGCATAATTTGTTCCAGAAATATGCTTGTAATCCAAAGCACGTGTATATCAAAGCAAATTTCTCCATAAGAAATAATGGAAACTCAAATGATTCATTCCACAACCATGTATTCATAAGTCCTTCAGTTTATAGTCCATATAAAAAGATTATAACAATGTTATAGGTTGTGTCAGAAAAGAAGCCTGTGAACCCAAAATAGTCAAATGCAGCCTCTGAACTATCATGTGTACATTAAAGTCAGTAGCAAATTGCTCACCAGTGTCAAATACTAAAATACAAATGTCAGTCTGCATAAGCCCTAAATATAAGATAGTATTATTGAGCCCTGGATTTCTAACCCTATCAGAAGCTTACTGTTGCTCACAATGGTCCTTTGTAATCAAACAGTTCCTAAGCTATGAATGTCACTTAGAGAGAACTATAACTATTAAGTTATTTTAGCTGAAAAAAAAATACAAAAATAAATGGGAGTTAATGCACAATTAATCTACTCTACAAGTGCAAGACAAAGGCAAACATAGCGATGACTCATCAACAGATAAAGAGAATTCTGAAAAACATATCAATTATAAAACCATCCAACTTCAGGTTTTAAAATACTTTGTGGTACATGGTCT
Source organism: Rana muscosa (assembly GCA_029206835.1). Lineage (NCBI taxonomy): Eukaryota > Metazoa > Chordata > Amphibia > Anura > Ranidae > Rana > Rana muscosa. The sequence goes on from CM055117.1 coordinate 618,586,420, forward strand.
GTTATCACTTTTTGTTTTATTCTGTGGTTTACAGTGAACCTAAAAGTGGCTATTTATTTAGTGGACTATACACATTATTCATGTTAGTGCAGTATTACCTTTAGAGTTTTATATAATCCTTTAAGAGCCAACGACAAGACCCAAGTAGCTTCAACTGCCTCTGCACAGCTGTTGTCCAAGTTCTGCTGCAGGAGGTTACTGGTGATGGAAGCAAAGTGCTGGAGATATTTTTTAAGATCTACTTCTGGGTCTTGGCTTTTACAATCTTTCCTTTGCATCAGCTGGTAATCTTTCACTAGAGGAGTTTGATTAAAGTACAAGTTAAAAACTATTAAATATTTAAACTGAAAATGTATTAAAGATCATGTCAAGGCAAAATTACATTCAAGGCAAAAAAAGCTGCTAGCGTGGAAAAATGGGATTTTTGTACTCACCGTAAAATCCATTTCACTGAGTTCGACAGACACAGCGCCTCCCTAATCTTGACCATTGGGTTATATTGCCTCTGCTGGAGTAGGACTAGGCAGAACAAAAAACACCTGGCTACGCCCATGGGCTGTCCTCAGTCAATATATAACCCCCTCCCTGCTCTAGGTATTCAGTTTAGTAGCAAGCAGTAATAGAAGTATCAAAAACTCCATAGAGGGGTGGGTGCTGTGTCCTTCGATGAACTCCGAGAAATGGATTTTACGGTGAGTACAAAAAACACATTTTCTCTTTCGTTCATCGACTGACACAGCGCCTCCTTAATCTTGACCATTTGGACGTCCAAAAGCAGTGACAAAGAAAAATGAGGGGTGGGCAAAATAACCCAAGGCTAACCACCAGAGCCCTAACCAGGACACAGGAGCCTTAACCGGGTCACAGGAACCCCATCTGAAATAAAAAAGTTTAAAGAAAAAAACACCCCTCAAGAGGGAACCCCCCTTTTTAAACAGCAGCCCTCAAAACCTTGCGGCCAAAAGAAGCATCCGCAGATGCCAAAATAGCTACTTTATAGAATTTAGTGAAGGTATGCACTGACGACCAAGTGGCCACCTTGCAAACCTGTGATATTGGTGCTCGATGACGGAAGGCCCAAGAAGTACTAAGCGCCCGAGTAGAATGCGCCGTGACAGGGAAAGGAGGAACCCAACCTTTAATAGAATAGGCCTCAGTAACAGTCTGTCTGATCCATCTGGAGATAGTAGCCGAAGAAGCGGACAGCCCTTTCCTTGTGTAACCAAAAAAGTGTGTCTGACCTCCGGAAGGACTCAGTGGCTGCCAGATACACCCCAATCGCACAAACCACATCCAATGTTTGCAAAGCAAATTCCTTGGGATGAGTCGGCTTGGGACACAAGGACGGCACACAATGTCCTCATTCAAGTGGAAGTCAGAGAAAACCTTGGGCAGAAATGATGGACAGGGACGAAGAACCACTTTATCCCTATAGAGTACTAAATAGGAACTACGACAGGATAATGCCGCCAACTCCGAAACCCTGTGGGCCGAGGTAATAGCCTCCCAGAATGCCACCTTCTGGGATAACGTAGGTAAGGGAACCCCCCGAATATTCTCGAATGGAGGTTTCTGGAGAACCGATAGCAACAAGTTTAAATCCCATGGCGGCAAGAGACCGTACAGGCAGAAACCACATGCCAGACTCCTTTTGAATGAAGGTACGGACTAAAGAGTGAGTGGCTAGGGGTCACAGAAAGAAGACTGCTAAGGCAGACACCTGGCCCTTGATGGTGCTCAAAGCCAACTTCTGCTCAACGCCCTATTGAAGAAAAGCTAAGAAAAGGATCGAGGAAGAACGCCAATCGACTCACACTAAAAAATGTACGCTTTCCATGTACAATGGTATATCTTACTAGAAATCGACTTCCTCACCTTCACCATAGTAGGGATCACTGATCCCGACAGACCTCTATCTCTTGGTACCTGGCTTTCAATGGCTAGGCCATAAAAAACAGTCACTGTAAAGCAGGATGGAAGCTCAGCCCTCGGTACAACTGGTCCTCTTTGAGAGGTAGCTTCCAAGGGACAATTACGGCCACCAGAAGACCTTCGCCCTCGGCCCTTCACAGGCACCGCAGAAGAGGAAGGTGTTGGTCCCCCAGTGGCACTAGGATGACTGTGGCGCCTACCGGAGGAACTCGCAAGATTGCCACGAGCCTCAGTTACTTCCTGTTGAGCTGAACCTGCTGAAGGGGCCGACGTTTGGGAAGAAAAACTACTAACCTGGTCAGCATTCACTCCAGTCAGACCCAGGTAGCCCAATTTCCTGGACAGGGCTAGAGGGGACCTGGGGTAGTTCGAACGTCACCCAAAACTTTACAGGAATTATATCCACACAAGGAGACACAAGGCCCCCGGAAGTGGACAAATTCTGTCCCCCACCTTTTGTACCCCCAAAAAGGTTCAACTCGCGGACCCCTTTGACGCTCACAAAGGAGGTCTACGAATCCGGAAACCAGCGAAGATTGCAGATCTTCCAGGAGAAAATGCATGGAAGAAACAAAAGGTAACATTTGCTAGGACCAAAAGATCCCAGCAAGGACCTGACTAGACAGAAATAAACTGAATACCTAGAGCAGGGAGGGGGTTATATACTGACTGAGGACAGCCAGTGGGCATAGCCATGTGTTTTTTGTTCTGCCTAGTCCTACTCCTGCAGAGGCGATATAACCCAATGGTCAAGATTAAGGAGACGCTGTGTCCGTCGATGAACGAAAGAGAAAATACCTGTTGATTTGTCAAACATTCAGTGTGCTAACTTCCCATTTGGGTTAACAACACAACGCCACAGACTTTGCTACTCTGAAAGCCCAACCAGTGTGGTCACTGCTTCTTTCCTACTACAGAACTCCAGAGGGGAAAATGGAGATTAGGGGTATATTTGGGATAATGCCAGGACATAAAAATTTAGTGTTACAATGAAAAAAAAAAGTACCACAATACATTTTCCATGTAAGCAGCTAGCTTTACTCTTGTTCAATTGATAGGGGCACTTTGACACCATGCCCTCTTCCTTAACCACTTCAATACCGGGCCTATTCTGACATTTCTCTCCTACATGTAAAAATCATAATTTTTTTGCTTGAAAATTACTCAGAACCCCCAAACATTATATATGTTTTTTTTAGCAAACACCCTAGGGAATAAAATGGCGGTCATTGCAACTTATCTCGCACGGTGTTTGCACAATAATTTTTCAAGCGCCTCTTTTTTTTAAAAATAAATAAAAAAAAAAAACGTTTCGTGAATTAAAAAATAAAACAGTAAAGTGAGCCCAATTTTTTTGTATAATGTGAAAGATGATAATGATATTACGCCTAGTAAATAGATACCCAACATGTCACGCTTTAAAATTGCGCACACTCATGGAATGGCGCCAAACTTCAGTACTTAAAAATCTCCATAGGCGACGCTTTAAATTTTTTTACAGGTTACCAGTTTAGTTACGGTCTAGTGCTAGAATTGTTGCTCACGCTCCAACACTCGCAGCGATACCTCACGTGTGGTTTGAATGGCGTTTACATATGTGGGCGGCACTTACATGTGTGTTCGCTTCTGAGCGCAAACTACTGGGGACAGGGGCGTTTAAAAAAATATATATATATATTTTTTTTTTACTTTTTTTTTTTATTCTTACATTTTTTTAAAAAAAAATTTTTTTTGATCACTTTTATTCCTATTACAAGGAATGTAAACACCCCCTGTAATAGGAATCTATTGTGACAGGTCCTCTTTGTGGAGAGATGCAGGGTCAATAAGACCCCATATCTCTCCTGCAGGCTGGAAAGCATGAGATCGGAAAAAAAAAATTCACCGATCTCATGCTGACAGCCGCGATCGCGGCTTTGTTTACATCCGGGGCCTGGGCGTGACATCATAACGTCGCGCCCGGGCCTCCGACGGTCACAGAGATGACTGGTGAACAGTCTGGAAATCTCTATGGTCATCATGCGGTGGTGGCCGATTCTTTCTCCGGGTCCCCGATGGCACGGGAGAGCTCGGAAAAGCACCGGATGGCAGCGGGAAGAGGGCGTCCCCTCTCGTCACCTGTAAGAACAATCAATCGGTGGAACTGCCACTATGATCACTCTTATGCACAGAATCGCAGCCTGAAAATTATATCTGAATGATGTCTGCAGCTGCAGGCAAGGATGTCATATGACGGCGTGCAGTATTGAAGTGGTTAAAGTCTTCCTTGAAAAACAAAAATAAACAAATAAGAAACCACCATTACTTAAATAGTGAGGATCCAACACATTTTTTATAGGTGCCCTTTCCAGGACTGGATCTGGCACATCCATTATTCCATCCCACCTACATTTTCAACATACAACCCAGTTAATGCATGTATTGGTGGTGAACTCCCATACAGAATGATAGGCCCTCGCATTGTATTTGGTAGTTTTGCACCCTAACACTTCTGTTGGGCTGTGGATTCACAGTTTAGTCTTAATGGAGTAAAGGTTGCAAATTCTTTGACGTTTATTGTAGTAGAGACCAAGGTGTTGGTGAATTTTTTTTTTTTTTAACGGAAGCGCTCCTATTTTAGGTTAAAGTTAAATCAGAAAAGTGAAACTTCAGCTCATCCTCCTCCTCCCCCTTTCCCCTTCTGTAACATAACTGCCAGTTTTTTTTTTCTAGGAGCGAGTAACTTTTTTTTTATTCAATTCTTTATTTAGCTTTTTCAGCTGCATAACAAAATAAAAACAAACAGATATGCCCATTACAAATGTGAAGTTAAAAAGATATAAAAGCACAGAACATGTTCCCAGGAGAGGTACCTCAAGAGAACATACTGTACATCAATACTGGAATTAGCAAGCTTAACTGTAACCCTTAAATATGCTAGCATATAGTCAGGACTAGCATTTGACTATCTAGAACAGGGGGTGTCCAACACAAAATTGTAAACGTACTTAAAAATGTTGAACTTTTTGTAAAAATGTGTTTATACTTAGTGCAAACATGCAGCTGAAAAAAATAACAAAATTGACACTGTCTTTTTACTGGGCTTTTTATTATTATTATTATTCAGGATTTATATAGTGCCGACAGTTTGCGCAGCGCTTTACAACATAAGGGCAGACAGTACAATTACAATACGGTTTAATACAGGAGGAATCAGAGGGCCCTGCTCGTTAGAGATTACAGGAGGGTCAAGAGATACAAAGAGTAATAACTGTTGGGGATGGGCTAATGGAGAAAATAAATGTGCAGTTGGGGCACGGATAGGCCTGTCTGAAGAGATGGGTTTTTAGGGATCATCTGAACTTTGACAGAGTAGAAGATAGTCAGACAGATTGGGGTAGGGAGTTCCAGGGGATGGGAGAGGCTCTGGAGAACTTAGGTTTTATTTTCCCAAATAAGAAATTTCCCACTTTTCACAATTACGCCTTAGGCAGCATCTATATTTGTGAACTATTTTCAAGGACGAAGCACATGAAGGGCAAAATTATATCCAAAATATCTGATAAGCACCTTGAGAATTCATTGAGAATTGCTACTACATGCATCAGATATTGATGCGTTAGTGTATCAAACACAGTGTCAAATATTGCACTAGTTTTATGTTGCCCTCATTTACTTTTATAATAAAAAATATATATAAAAAAAAAAATGTTTTATTACTCAGATAAATACATTATCTATATCCGTGATCGTTCACTTGTGATCTGCCTGACTTTTTCTGCTCATCAGCTATCGTTATTGTTTGGCCAGGAAGGCCAAAGGGTTGGACACCCCCGATCTGGAGCGTTGTTTTAACATATATAGCTACAATGCCCCAAGGGAGGGGGGTAAACAACCCTGTTCTTGCATGAGTACCAAGAGCTGAAACTCCCATGGTAGAAAGCACAGATGTAAGGGTAACAGGAACTCCTGGGAGAACAGCAATATGTACGGGTAACTTTTCTGACAGGTACCTCCTTCCACTTTGAAATTTCTTATCTAGACGACAATAATGAAAGTTCAGCCCACTCCCCTCCCACAACCTCCAGGGACACATCACAGACCAGTCTAAAAGTGCAAGCGTCTCATGACATTATGGTCATACAGAAGCATTTTATAGCTGTGTATTCATTTCAGTAAATTGGGAAAACTACGAAACTACAGTTAGAGTAGTTATTACCAAACTTTCCCTAGAAATCCACGTTAAAATGTATCTAACCCCAAAAATTTAACATTGATGTAGTGACTGTGAAAGGTTTCACTTTCCAGACTAAGAACATTTCCAGCATGTGCAAAAAAAATACCTGTCAAGCTTGCCAGAAATGTAATTTCCCGAGTTTGAAAGGACAGAAATCGTATTTTTATTGTGTAAATTGCCAGTCCCAGTTTACACAATAAAGTAAAGTAAAACAAAGTAAAGTAGATGAACTGAGGCAGACATGTTTAACCATGTTAAAGTCCATCCTGTGTGACAATCATAGCTCCATCTATATATACACAATAGTAAAGTTTATGTTGAAAAAAAGGGACAGGAAGTGTCTTATCCAGGATTACCAAGAAAAAAGGGGCCCGAAGAAAACAAACAGTTAACAGAAATTTACTTACCAGTCTTTCTCTTTCGTGTTTTGAGGTCAACAACTACAGCTCTATTTTTCTCAGTGAAATGCTTTAATATGACAACATCATGTGGTTCTTTGGCATTATCAACATACACAGACCGTGTTCCCATACAGAGTACCTGCAATGAGACATAAAACAAAATGACAATGTCAAAGGAATATATAGCTTTTTCAGCCTTGGACACACATGTAAAAGAGGTTCTTAGGCAGTCACAACAGAAGTAACTTTAATTAGAGAGGCTGGCAAGGGCCTAACTAGGAAAAGTAACAAGTTGTTTTGTAAGAAAACATTCCCCACCCATTCGTACTTGCATTGCCTGTGCTCCGCTTGCCCATGGGAACTGGAAGTTCTAACCCTCAGTAAGCTCCATGTTGCTGGTGTCAGAGCCAACACATAGGGTTAACTTTTTCCTATTCAAATGACAGTTGTCGGGCCTGGTGTTTGGCAACTCAACCCCGAGCACTGTATACTGGGAGGTTGTCACATTGCTCTACCATAACCAGAAGCTCCGTGTAGTCTTGAAGGTTCAAACAGAAGAACAGAGCAACATGGGAGAATTTGGAGGGTGATTGGGTGGGGCCTTTCCCTAAAGAGAACCTGTGCACCTATCAGAATACTGGGTTTTGTTACAGAAAAAAAAAGCACTTCCATGGTCAATGGCTCTGTGATCATGCTCCTCTGCCACTCCCTTGACTGTGATGAGCAGCCTTGCTAACAAATCATAAATTGCAACAGAAAGAAGGTGGGCAAGAGACAGTGACTGCAGAGACTATCCTGGAATTCTGGGGCATTGAGCACTCTACAAGAGATCCAAACCCATCATGCAGGCACATGAAGATGCCCAACATTTGGGGTAATTTACAGTTCTTTTGGGGCCATTGGTTTGACACATGGCTCTTCAATTTTTTTATTAAGTATTTTCTGCTGCAGATTTAAGTGGTTGTAAACCCTAGAAAAAAAAAAAGCTCATTATTTATTACTTACCTCAGATCGAAGCCCCCCGCAGAGGTCCTCAACCTCCCTCCCCCCGCGATGACGTCAATCCTGCGCATGTGCGCGGGAGCCACCGGTAACGGTACGTCTAACTGAAGCAACGGCACGGCGTGCCGTTGTTTCAGTGTGCATGTGCCGATTACTTCGGCAAATGCAGACACAGGGGGATATCTCCTAAACTGAGCAGGTTTAGGAGATATCCAGGGTAGCTACAGGTAAGCCTTAATATAGGCTTACCTGTAGAATAAAGTGTGTTGTAAGGGTTTACAACCACTTTAACCACTTGACCACTGGGCACTTAAACCCCCTTAATAACCAGACCAATTTTCAGCTTTCGGTGCTCTCACATTTTGAATGACAATTACTCAGTCATACAACACTGTACCCATATGAATTTATTGTCCTTTTTTTCCACACAAAAATAGAGCTTTCTTTTGGTGGTATTTAATCACTGTTGGGTTTTTTATTTTTTGCGCTATAAGAGAAAAAAAGACTGAAAATTCTGTAAAAAAATGTTTTTTTTTTCGTTTCCGTTATAAAATTTTGCAAATTACTATTTTTTCTTCATAAATTTTGGCCAAAATTTATACTGCTACATATCTTTGGTAAAAATAAGTACAAATTGGTGCATATTATTTGGTCTTTGTGAAAGTTATAGAGTCCACAAGCTATGGTGCCAATATCTGAAAATTGATCACACCTGAAGTACTGACGGCCTATCTCATTTCTTGAGACCCCAACATGCAAGAAAAGTACAAATCCCCCCCAAATGACCCCTTTTTGGAAAGAAGACATTCCAAGGTATTCAGAAAGAGGCATTGTGAGTTTTTTGAAGTTGTCATTTTTTCCCACAATTCTTTGCAAAATCAAGATTATTTTTTTCTCTTTTTTTTTTTTCACAAAATTGTCATATTAGCAGGTTATTTCTCACACACAGCATATGCATACCACAAATTACACCCCAAAACACATTCTGCTATTCGTCCCGAGTATGGCGATACCACATGTGTGAGACTTTTACACAGCGTGGCCACATACAGAGGCCCAACATGCAGGGAGCCCCTTCAGGCGTTCTGGAGCACCCAGGCCAATTCTGACATTTCTCTCCTACATGTAAAAATCATCATTTGTTTGCTAGAAAATTACATAGAACCCCAAAACATTATATATGTTTTTTTAGGAAAGACCTTAGAGAATATAATGGTGGTTGTTGCAACTTTTTATCTCGCACGATATTTGCGCAGAAATTTTTTTAACGCGTTTTTTACGGAAAAAAAATGTTTTGTGCTTAAAAAAAAAACAAAACAGTAAAGTTAGCCCAATGTTTTTGCATAATGTGAAAGATGACGTTACGCCGAGTAAATAGAAACCTAACATGTCACCCTTAAAAAAAATTTTGATCACTTTTATACCTATTACAAGGAACGTAAACATCCCTTGTAATAGGAATATGGCATGACAGGTCCTCTTTACAGTGAGATATGGGGTCAATAAGACCCCACATCTCACCTCTAGGCTGGGAAGCCTGAAAAACAAACAAAAAAAAACAACAATCCTGGCTTTGATCGTAGCGGTGAGTCGGTAGAAGCACCGGAGGGCGGCGGGGGGGGGGGGACATCCCCTCTCGCCTCCCGTAAGAATGATCAAGCGGCGGAACAGCCACTATGATTGTTGTTATGGTGTAGGGAATCGCCGGCTGAAAAAGCTAATATTTGAATGATGCCTGTAGCTGCAAGCATCATTCAGATATCCCCGCACAAAGTCAAGGACGTCATATGACGGCCGGCGGGCGGGAAGTGGTTATTGCAGAGTATGGCAGGGTATTGCACAGGGTATTGCAGAGTATTGCGCAGGGTATTGCAGAGTATTGCACAGGGTGTATTGTGCAGGGTATTGCAGAGTATTGCGCAGGGTATTGCAGAGTATTGCGCAGGGTGATGCAGGGTATTGCAGAGTATTGCGCAGAGTATTGCGCAGGGTATTGCGGAGTATTGCGCAGGGTATTGCAGAGTATTGCAGAGTATTGCGCAGGGTATTGCAGAGTATTGCGCAGGGTATTGCAGAGTATTGCCCAGGGTATTGCAGAGTATTGCACCAGGGTATTGCAGAGTATTGCACCAGGGTATTGCAGAGTATTGCACCAGGGTATTGCAGAGTATTGCACCAGGGTATTGCAGAGTATTGCACCAGGGTATTGCAGAGTATTGCACCAGGGTATTGCAGAGTATTGCACCAGGGTATTGCAGAGTATTGCACCAGGGTATTGCAGAGTATTGCACCAGGGTATTGCACCAGGGTATTTTGCAGAGTATTGGCAGGGTATTTTGCAGAGTAATGGCAGGGTGTATTGCAGAGTATTGGCAGGGTATTGCACAGGGATGGCTGAGCAGGGATGGATGGATGGCTGGATCTGTGACTGCAATTGTCAAAGATCCAGCCCACAGTGCTGCTGCTGCCATCCGCTCCCTCCCCCTCCCCTCTCACACTGTACCGATCGGTACAGAGAGGGGAGAGAGGAACCGGCGTCATCACATGACGCCGGTCTGTTTACAAGTGATTGCTCCGTCATTTGACGGAGCGATCACGTGGTAAACGGCCGCTATCAGCGGCGATTTACCGCGATTCGTGATCCACGGAGTTTCCCGTGTGCGCGCCCCAGAGTTAAGCAACCACCTTGTCGACGTTATTTGTCGGCAGGTGGTTGCTAAGTGGTTAATCACTAAGTGCACAGCTACTTCATATTTTACTCTTCCTTTCCCATGTTCCTGTTTAATTTGGTGACCTGACATGTCCCAGGTTTTCTTTTTCACAGCGGCTCCTTTCACTTGCAGTATCCTATGGAGCAACCCTTGCATGCAGGGACTAGTTGTGTCAACCTAAACTGTGCATCAAGAGAACATACAGCCTGGTGGCAAGGCACACCCCTGCTCCTCCTTTGTTCAGGCTAACAGACTGGCTCTAAACTGCATGGTCCACTGTAAATGCTTTTCTGTGAAGACCAGAAGTTCAGTGTAGAAGCACAGAGAAAGCAGAACCAGAAGCTTTGTAAAATGATCACATAGACCAGCTTTCTTATAGCACTGACTTTGTCTGAGGCAAAAAACTCTCCTTTTTGGGCTGTGTCCCAAACATTCCAAGCTTCTTACCGAACGTAAGAATGTACCTTTAGACTGGGGTCCTAACCCAGAAGTTACAGATACTTGACCATGCTGGACACACTTAGGTCCAGCCATGCTACTGACTGATCTATCAGCAGCAGATTGCCAAGCAGTGGCGGCTGGTGATGTTTTAGGATGGGGGTCGCAAGACCCCACCCCTCCAAGGTTGCCCCCTCCCACTTCGCATAAGCCACATCCCTTATAGAATCCACCCACTCCGTCCCCTGTATTCCACTCATAGTGTCAGCATTATATACCAGGCTGCACATTATACACAGGGCTCTGCACATCATATACCAGGCTGCACATTATACACAGGGCTCTGCACATTATACACAGGGCTCTGCACATCATACACAGGGCTCTGCACATCATACACAGGGCTCTGCACATCATACACAGGGCTCTGCACATCATACACAGGGCTCTGCACATCATATACCAGGCTGCACATTATACACAGGGCTCTGCACATCATTAAGGATGAGTTCTGGCGTGTTCGCATACTCCACGTGCAGAGCCCGCCAGGAAGTCGGCACGGTGCTGCGCTAATCACAGGCAGGGAGACATTTCTCGATCTCTGCAGCCGAGCATCGGGACGATATCTCCCTGCCTGTGATTAGCGCAGCGCCGTGCCGACATTCTGGCGGGCTCTGCATGTGGAGTATGCAAACACGCCAGAGCTCATCCCTACACATCATATACCAGGCTGCACATTATACGCAGGGCTCTGCACATCATATACCAGGCTGCACATTATACACAGACAAAGCTTCAATTTGTTTTAAAACCCAGACAATATCTGGAGATCACAGACTGGGAAATGGTTTAAACTTGCATTTTAAGTTCTGACTTTTATTAACCCATTGCATAGCCTCTGTACAACCTTAAACGTTAGACGACAGGGGTTGCATTTAAAAGGTAATTTCGCTTTTGATAAGAAAAAAAATGTAAGTACTACACTACATTTTGTATTTTTACAATTACCTATGTAGTTTCATCTGCTGCCCGCTATGACTCATAACACTGGCAAATGTTTAAACATGGTGTACATGTAGGGTGGTGTTTTGTACACGGTCAATGTACAGAACACCAACTGTGTTATGTAAGTTTCAATACAAGCAATAACAAGTAGGGATCTGCAATGACATTTGCCAACTTACAACCTGGAAACATGCTGTGTTTTAGGTCCAAATGCAGGCAAAAACTCGGGCCCGATTAGGGTTGCCACCTTTTCGGCAAGCCAAACCCCAACACTAGCGGCACACAGTATATATTTTTTTGTTTTAGTATACACTATAGGAGTGTAATAGACCAGGGACACCTTTGGGGATTTCAAATAGAATAGTAATGTAGTGCACAATGTGCCTCCTCACCCTCCTGTCAAGCTCTGTCCTGAGCAACATTCCTGTCTGAATAATGTGTCCGGGTTTCAGGTGGACCGAAACCTGGACACATGATTCAAAACCTGGACTGTCCGGGTAAATCCCGGACAGGTGGCAACCCTAGGTCCGATTCATCCCTGAAATGGAGAACAGGGACGCACCGGACCCCTGCTGTGAGCCTCTCTGCACAACAGTGTGAATCTAGCCTGAACGGGGCCTTAAACTTACTCTGAAGCATGAATCGGACTGATGGAATATCAAGCACAGAGACTTGTGATGATCGCTTAGGAATATGGCTACATGAGATTACAAAGGGCTCCGATTAAAGCTTAAAAAATACTGGCATTTGAATTTTTTTTCGCAGCCTGTAAAAGCACCTGTATGTTAGCTTATGTGTCCATGTGCACACAGGCGTTTACAGACATATTAGAAGCAGAGCAATTACAGTCTGAAAAAAAACAAAACATGGAAAGCACGTTTAGGAGAGGAGGTGAAGCGCAGAAAAAATATGAATAGACTAAAGAATGGACTTTAGGCGGCACATGGATAGATATTGTAAAAAGCTAGGGGTTTTAATTTTAGAAAAGGTAATGAGAAAATACATATAAACATTCAAAAAAGACAGTCTATTCGTATTTAGATACAGGGCTCAGGCTAACATTCTACAGTGCTTCAGAATAATACAGCATATATGCACTCCATCCTTAATGAAAATACATAACCAGCAACCAAAGGCTAGTGAAACAGTGAACATGTGAAGCAGGTGGCATTAGCCATGGGTCTAATGTATCGGATGTAATCTTGAATTGCTCTACCAGTTTCGCAAACTAACGCTTCTTCAGGAGCATAATAGTAGGTCGAATGTGCTGCCACATGCAACACACACCTTGGTAAAATTAGATTGGCTGTTTGTTTGTGGCAAACAACCAATAATGGTGAAAATCGCAATAAAAGACAGCTGGGTATATTGCTAGGTGGAGGCTGCTGGTAAGCAGCAACAGGTATTGTCCTCCAGGTCTTTGGAAACTATAGATACCAAAACATAAGGGAGAAGGGCTAGATATGCACCATAGTTAATCCTGGTGCATATTCAGGGCAGAGGGTATCTGACCCCAGGAAGCCTATGATAGGTGGGCAAGCTGTCAGCCTGCGCCTTAGAAAGGAGGAGAGGTTTCCAGCAGTCCAGAGCAATCCTAGCAGTCCTTAGAAAGGAGGAGAGGTTTCCAGCAGTCCAGAGCAATCCTAGCAGTCCTGCTAGGATTGCTCTGGACTGCTGGAAACCTCTCCTCCTTTCTAAGGCGCAGGCTGACAGCTTGCCCACCTATCATAGGCTTCCTGGGGTCAGATACCCTCTGCCCTGAATATGCACCAGGATTAACTATGGTGCATATCTAGCCTTTCTCCCTTATGTTTTGGTATCTATAGTTTCCAAAGTTCTGGAGGACAATACCTGTTGCTGCTTACCAGCAGCCTCCACCTAGCAGTATACCCAGCTGTCTTTAATTGCGATTTTCACCATTATTGGTTGTTTGCCACAAACAAACAGCCAATCTAATTTTACCAAGGTGTGTGTTGCATGTGGCAGCACATTCGACCTACTATTATGCTCCTGAAGAAGCGTTAGTTCGCGAAACTGGTAGAGCAATTCAAGATTACATCCGATACATTGGACCCATGGCTAATACCACCTGCTTCACATGTTCACTGTTTCACTAGCCTTTGGTTGCTGGTTATGTATTTTCATTAAGGATGGAGTGCATATATGCTGTATTATTCTGAAGCACTGTAGAATGTTAGCCTGAGCCCTGTATCTAAATACGAATAGACTATCTTTTTTGAATGTTTATATGTATTTTCTCATTACCTTTTCTAAAATAAAAACCCCTAGCTTTTTACAATATCTATCCATGTGACCCCTAAAGTCCATTCTTTAGTCTATTCATATTCTTCCTGCCATATCGAGACGTTGGCACATTTATACTTGTGCATCCACAGTGTCACCCTGTGAGGATGCACGTTTAACCACTTAACGACCGCTCACTGTATATATACGTCGGCAGAATGGCACCGACAGGTACAATCACGTAGAGTGTACGTGATTGCCTTTGTACAGTTGGGGGGTCCAATCCGACCCCCCTTCTGTACAGTGAGCGGTGGCTAAGTGTCCGGGAGCGTTCCGGGATGAGGGGGCAGCCATTCGTTTCTGGCCACCCCCTCGCGATCGCTCCAGACGAAAGGAAATGCCCCCTCTGTCTGTGTCAGACAGAGGGAGCAGGAGGAAGTGATGTCATCTCTGGTGCGGCGCTCACATATACCGAGCGCCGTACAAGAGAAGACATCAGGTCAGTGCACACAACACTACACTGACACCAGGACACATAGGGACATAAATCGCCCCCCCAGACACCCCCCCAGCCCCCAGTCACAGTGTCACTGATTGCAGTGACCATTTATTTAGTGATCACTGCAATCAGTGACATTTGTGACTGTAAAAGTGTCACCAAAGTTTAGTCTTAGGTCCAGTGTAGCCCCCTAACCCCCCCTAATAAAGGTTTAACCCCCTGATCACCCCCCAGATAACCCTTTCACCCCCTATCACCACTGTCGCTAAGCGATCATTTTTCTGATCGCTGTCTTAGCGTCAGTGATGCCGATCGACAGCCAGTAATTTTTTTTAGGTTCGCCGCATGTTTTTATCGCGTCAGGTACCCCAATATATTATCTAATAAAGGTTTAACCCCCTTGATCGCCCCCCAGGTAACCCTTTCACCCCCTATCACCACTGTCACTAAGCGATCGTTTTTCTAAACGCGGTCTTAGTGTCTGTGATGCAGATCGGTAGCCGGTAATTTTTTTTAGGTTCGCCGCAGGTTTTTATAGCGTCAGGTACCCAAATATATTATCTAATAAAGGTTTAACCCCCTTGATTGCCCCCCAGGTAACCCTTTCACCCCCTATCACCACTGTCGCTAAGCAATTGTTTTTCTAAACGCTGTCTTAGTGTCGGTGATGCAGATCGGTAGCCAGTAATTTTTTTTAGGTTCGCCGCAGGTTTTTATAGCGTCAGGTACCCCAATATATTATCTAATAAAGGTTTAACCCCCTTGATCGCCCCCCAGGTAACCCTTTCACCCCCTATCACCACTGTCGCTAAGCAATCGTTTTTCTAAACGCGGTCTTAGTGTCGGTGATGCAGATCGGTAGCTGGTAAATTTTTTTAGGTTCGCCGCAGGTTTTTATAGCGTCAGGTACCCCCATATATTATCTAATAAAGGTTTTAACCCCCTGATTGCCCCTAGTTAACCCTTTCACCAGTGATCACCATATAAGTGTTACGGGTGACGCTGGTTAGTTAGTTTGCTTTTTATAGTGTCAGGGCACCCGCCGTGTATATAACCCAATCAAGGTTTAACCCCCTGATCGCCCGGCGGGTGATATCAATTAGGTTTTAGCGTCAGAGAGGGTCTGCGTCACACCCCAGGCAGCGTCAGGTTAGTGCCAGTAACGCTAACACCCGCGTGAAGCATACACCCCCCTTAGTGGTATAGTATCTGAACAGATCAATATCTGATCTGATCAGATCTATACTAGCGTCCCCAGCAGTTTAGGGTTCCCAAAAACGCAGTGTTAGCGGGATCAGCCCAGATACCTGCTGGCACCTGCGTTTTGCCCCTCCGTCCAGCCCAGGCCACCCAAGTGCAGTATCGATCGATCACTGTCGCTTACAAAACAAAAACACACATAACTGCAGCGTTCGCAGAGACAGGCCTGATCCCTGCGACTCCAGTGCTGTAGGAGGTGATTTCACCACCACAGTTAAAAAAAAAAAAGCAAATATGCCGAAGCATTGGGGCAGCAGGGGCGGAGGAGCGATTTTGCTCCTAATGCCGCGTACATACGGTTGAAATTCCGACGGAGGCTTGCCCGTGGAAAAGTCCGACCATGTGTGTGCGGCATAACTTTTTTGCGGGAGGATGCCCCCATGCTTCGGCATATATAATTGGTGCGTGTATGCCCATCATTGGAAGTGGGTGGATGAAGGGCGGTATTCTAATGGTGGGCATACCCACCGATCAATCTCTTTTTTCGTTCAGCCAACTGGCTGCATGAAAAAAAAAGATTACAATACATGTCCAACAAGGACCAGCAACGTACTGGTATGTTGCTGGACTTTGAATGTTTATACCAGAATGATGCCTGCGGGTTTAGGTATCATCTTGGTATCATTCTTTTCAGCCTGCGGCCGGCTTTCATGTAAAAGCAATCCTAGCGGCTAATTAGCCTCTGGACTGCTTTTACAAGCAGTGGGAGGGAATGCCCCCCCCCGGATATAAAAAGCGCCATTGGGAAATTGGGAAAGCATTTTATCACACCGATCTTGGTGTGGTCAGATGCTTTGAGGGCAGAGGAAAAATCTAGGGTCTAGAAGACCCCAGTTTTTTCAAAAAAAGAGTACCTGTCACTACCTATTGCTATCATAGGGGATATTTACATTCCATGAGATAACAATAAAAATGATAAAAAAAAAAAAAATACTTGGAAGGAACAATTTAAAAATAAAATAAAAAAGCAAAATTAATAATAAAAAAAGAAAAAAAAAGCACCCCTGTCCTGCCCTGCTCTTGCCCAATGGCGAACGCAAGCGTCGGTCTGGCGTCATATGTAAACAGCAATTGCACCATGCATGTGAGGTATCACCGCGAAGGTCAGATCGAGGGCAATCATTTTAGCAGTAGACCTCCTCTGTAAATCTACTGGGGTAACCTGTAAAGGCTTTTAAAAATGTATGTAGTTTGTCGCCAATGCGCGTTTGTGTGAAATTTTAAAGCATGTCGTGTTTGGTATCTATGTACTCGGCCTAAGATCATCTTTTTTATTTCATCAAACATTTGGACAATATAGTGTGTTTTAGTGCATTAAAATTAAAAAAGTGTATTTTCTAACCCAAAAAATGCGTTTGAAAAATCGCTGCGCAAATACTGTGTAGAAAAAAAAAATTGCAACACCCACCATTTTAATCTGTAGGGCCTTTGCTTTAAAAATATATATATAATGTTTGGGGGTTCAACATAATTTTCTTGCAAAAAAAAAAATGTTTTCATGTAAACAAAAAGTGTCAAAAAGGGCTTTGTCTTCAAGTGGTTAGAAGAGTGGATGTAAGCTTCCTAATGTTGTGTATAAAATGCCAGAACAGTTCAAAACCCCCCCCAAATGACCCCATTTTGGAAAGTAGACACCCCAAGCTATATACTGAGAGGCATGTCGAGTCCATGGAATATTTTATATGTTGACACAAGTTGCGGAAAAACTACAATTTTTTATTTTTTTTTGCACAAAGTTGTCACTAAATGATATATTGCTCAAACATGTCATGGGCATATGTGGAATTACACCCCAAAATACATTCTGTTGCTTCTCCTGAGTACGGGGATACCACATGTGTGAGACTTTTTGGGAGCCTAGCCACGTACGGGACCCCAAAAACCAAGCACCGCCTTCAGGCTTTCTAAGGGTGTAAATTTTTGATTTCACTTCTCACTGCCTATCACAGTTTCGGAGGCCATGGAATGCCCAGATAGCACAAACCCCCCCCAAATGACCACATTTTGGAAAGTAGACACCCCAAGCTATTTGCTGAGAGGTATTGTGAGTATTTTGCAGATCTCGCTTTTTGTCACAAAGTTTTGAAAATTGAAAAAAAAAAAAAAAATATATATATATATATTTTCTTTCTTCATTTTCAAAAACAAATTAGAGCTGTAAAATACTCGCCATGCCTCTCAGCAAATAGCTTGGGGTGTCTATATTCCAAAATGGGGTCATTTGGGGGGGTTTGTGCGATTTTGGCATTTTATGGCCTTCGAAACTGTGATAGGTAGTGAGGAGTGAAATCAAAAATTTGTGCCTAGAAATTCTGAAGGCGGTGCTTGGTTTTCGGGGTCCCGTACGCGGCTAGGCTCCTAAAAAGTCCCACACATGTGGTATCCCCGTACTCAGGAGAAGCAGAAAAATGTATTTTGGGGTGTAATTCCACATATAACCATGGCATGTGTGAGCAATATATTATTTAGTGACAACTTTTTGTAATTTTTTTTTGTCATTATTCAATCACTTGGGACAAAAAAAATATATTCAATGGGCTCAACAGGCCTCTCAGCAATTTCCTTGGGGTGTCTACTTTCCAAAATGGGGTCATTTGGGGGGGGGGGGGGTTTTGTACTGCCCTGTCATTTTAGCACCTCAAGAAATGAGATAGGCAGTCATAAATTTAAAGCTGTGTAAATTTCAGAAAATGTACCCTAGTTTGTAAACTCTATAACTTTTGCGCAAACCAATAAATATACGCTTATTGACATTTTTTTTACTAAAAACATGTGGCTGAATACATTTTGGCCTAAATGTATGACTAAAATTGAGTTTATTCGATTTTTCTTATAACAAAAAGTAGAAAATATCATTTTTTTTCAAAATTTTCGGTCTTTTTCCGTTTATATCACAAAAAATAAAAATCGCAGAGGCAATCAAATACCATTAAAAGAAAGCTCTATTTGTGGGAAGAAAAGGACGCAAATTTTGTTTGGGTACAACATTGCATGTCCGCACAATTTACAGTTAAAGCAGCGCAGTGCAAAATTCTGAATTCACCTCTGGTCCTTTAGCTACCAAATGGTCCGGGGCTTAAGTGGTTAAGCAATTCCTTCAGAAGCGCAGAAAAAAGCTAAACACACTGAAACGCTAGATGCATTTAGGCGCATTTGAGAGGTAATGCATTTAAATGGCCAGAACAAATAAATATTTTGGCCAATAGGATACATTTACGATAAAACGCATGACGCGCCTGCAGTGGGCTTTTCTCCTGCCAGGAGTTCTGATGTTTAGAGGAGCATAGAAAACCCTGTGTGCATGAGGTCTATTGGGTAGATTATGAAATTTTATGGACATTAGACTATTATTAACCACTTGACAACTGGGCACTTAAACCCCCTTCCTAACCAGACGAATTTTCAGCTTTCGGTGCTCTCACATTTTGAATGACAATTACTCAGTCATGCAACACTGTACCCATATGAAATTTTTGTCCTTTTTTTCACACAAATAGAGCTTTCTTTTGGTGGTATTTAAAAACTGTTGGGTTTTTTATTTTTTGCGCTATAAGAGAAAAAAGACTGAAAATTTTGTAAAAAAAATGAATTTTTCTTTGTTTCCGTTATAAAATTTTGCAAATTAGTATTTTTTCTTCATAAATTTTGGCCAAAATTTATACTGCTACATATCTTTGGTAAAAATAAGTACAAATTGGTGCATATTATTTGGTCTTTGTGAAAGTTATAGAGTCCACAAGCTATGGTGCCAATATCTGAAAATTGATCACACCTGAAGTACTGACGACCTATCTCATTTCTTGAGACCCTAACATGCCAGAAAAGTACAAATACCCCCCAAATGACCCCTTTTTGGAAAGAAGACATTCCAAGGTATTTAGAAAGTCATTGTGAGTTTTTTGAAGTTGTCATTTTTTCCCCACAATTCTTTGCAAAAATCAAGATTTTTTTTTCTTTTTTCACAAAATTGTCATATTAGCAGGTTATTTCTCACACACAGCATATGCATACCACAAATTACACCCCAAAACACATTCTGCTATTCCTCACGAGTATGGCGATACCACATGTGTGAGACTTTTACACAGCGTGGCCACATACAGAGACCCGACATGCAGGGAGCACCTTCAGGCGTTCTGGAGCACCCAGGCCAATTCTGACATTTCTCTCCTACATGTAAAAATCATCATTTGTTTGCTAGAAAATTACATAGAACCCCAAAACATTATATATATGTTTTTTTAGCAAAGACCTTAAAGAATATAATGGTGGTCATTGCAACTTTTTATCTTGCACGGTATTTGCGCAGAAATTTTACTAACGCGTATTTTACGGAAAAAAACTGTTTTGTGCTTAACCACTTAACGACCGCCCACCGCCGATTTACGTCGGCAGAATGGCACCGACAGGCAGAATCACGTAGATCTACGTGATCGCCTTTGTGCAGTTGGGGGGTCCATCCGGACCCCCCTTCACTGCAGTGAGCGGCCGTTAAGTGTTCGGGAGCGATCAGGCATGAGGGGGCGGCAGCTCGATTCCGCCCCCCCCTCGCGATCGCTCCCGGCGAATGAAATTGCTTCCTCCTGCCTGAAATGTAAACACAGGCTGGAGGAAGTGATGTCATCTCCCTCGCCACGGTCTTTTCGTTCCCGGCGTCGAGATGAGAAGAAGCAGGTTAGTGCACCAACAGTCCACTGACACGTAGGTACACATAGGCACACAAATCACCCCCCAGTCACCCCCCAGGTCACCCCAAAGCCCCCAATCACAGTGTCACTGATTGCAGTGATCATTTATTTTACTGATCACTGCATTTAGTGTCATCTGTGATTGTAAAAAGTTGCAGGGCAGTTAGGATTAGGCCCCTTTAGGTCCAGGGTAGCCCCCTAACCCCCCCCTAATAAAGGTTTAACCCCTTGATCACCCCCCAGGTAACCCTTTCACCCCCTAACTTCAGTGTCACTAAGCGATTGTTTTTCCGATCGCTGTATTCGTGTCGCTGGTGTTTTAGATAGGCAGTTATTTTTTTTTTAGGTTCGCCGCAGGTTTTTATTAGTGTCAGGTACCCCCATATATTATTTTAACCCCCTGATTGCCCCTAGAGTTAACCCTTTCACCAGTGATCGCCGTATAAGCGTCACTGGTGTCACTGGTTAGCCAGTAAGTTATTTAGTTATTTAGGTTACCCGTCAGGTTTTTATATAGTGTCAGGTACCCCCATATTTAACCTAATAAAGGTTTTAACCCCCTGATTGCCCCTAGTTAACCCTTTCACCAGTGATCACCATATAAAGGTTACGGGTGACGCTGGTTGATTAGTTTGCTTTTTATAGCATCAGGGCACCCGCCGTATATAACCCAATAAAGGTTTAACCCCCCTGATCGCCCGGCGGGTGAGATCAATTAGGTTTTAGCGCCAGAGAGGGTCTGCGTCGCCCCAGGCAGTGTTAGGTTAGTGCCAGTAACGCTAACTCCCACGCGCAAAGCATACACCCCCCTTAGTGGTATAGTATCTGATCAGATCTATACTAGCATCCCCAGCGGTTTAGGGTTCCCAAAAACGCAGTGTTAGCGGGATCAGCCCAGATACCTGCTAGCGCCTGCGTTTAGCCCCTCCGCCCAGCCCAGCCCACCCAAGTGCAGTATCGATCGATCACTGTCACTTACCAAACACAACACACATAACTGCAGCGTTCGCAGAGACAGGCCTGATCCCTGCGATCGCTAACAGTTTTTTTGTAGCGTTTGATATATTTGCTGACGACAGTCAGGTGCTTTTTTTCCTGTGAATCTTACTAGTGTACCCCTAAATTTAGAGCCCAAAATGGCAAGACGAAGGTACACTAGTAAAGAGGCCTACGAGATTCTGAGCATGACAGATAGTGAAGAGGAGGTCACGTATCTGTCAGATTCAGGCTCAGAATATCTTCCCGTAGAAGACAGTGACGTCAGCGGCCCCACGTCAGATAGCTCTGACGACGAAGTTGAGGTCCCTGCTAAGGTCAGGTGTACCCGATCCCGATCTTCTGAGGTTGTTGAGGAGCAAGAACCGCAGGTCTCTCGTATCATGGAGCAGAGTAGTACTAGCGCCGCTATTCCTTCTGGTGAACTGGCAAGCACCAGCGGCCTAGTACAGCCTGGACGTACATCCAGCACTGCAGTAACACTTGGTGACGTGGCGAGTCCCATAAGTGCAGTTCAAGCTGGCGAGGTGGCAAGCACAAGTAGTGTCCCGCTGCCACCAAGAAGACAAAGGCAGGCCCGTCGTGCCCATACTGCCCTTCCTGCAGAATTCGCCTATCCTGATTGGGTCCCCACCACTTCTGCAGAACCCGTACTTCCCCCATTCACTGCCCAACCCGGTATTCAGGTGGAAACAGCTGATTTTATTCCAATTGATTTTTATTCGCTGTTTTTCACGGAAGATCTCTATAGATCTATTGTGGACCAGAGTAATTTATATGCTGGTCAATTTATCGCCGCTAACCCCCAGTTGCCTAAAATTGCCAGAAATTGGAAACCAATTACGGTTTCCGAATTTAAGACCTTTCTGGGCCTTTCCCTCAACATGGGCACACATAAATTTCCGTCATTGCGTGCTTATTGGTCCACGCACCCAATTGACCACATGCCCGTGTTCTCTGCCTCCATGTCCAGGGCACGATACGAGCAGATTTTGCGGTTCATGCACTTCAACGACAATGAACTTTGTCGTCCACGTGGGGACCCTGAATACGACCGGCTCTATAAAATTCGGCCCCTCATAAACCACTTCAACGAACGTTTTGCAGCCTTGTTTACTCCCGATCAAGTTGTCTGCGTTGATGAGTCCCTGATTAAATTTTCTGGCCGCTTGTCTTTCAAGCAGTACCTTCCCAGCAAGCGTGCCAGATACGGGGTCAAGCTCTACAAGTTCTGTGACAGGGCAACAGGCTATGTAGTGAACTTTACGGTTTATGAGGGAAAAGATAGTCAGATTGAGTCGGTCAACTGCCCGGATTACATAGGGAGCGCTGGCAAGATAGTGTGGAACTTGGTGTCACCCTTATTCGGAAAGGGGTACCACTTGTATGTGGACAATTATTACACGAGCGTGCCACTGTTTAGTCACTTGTTTGATCATCAGATTGGAGCATGTGGCACCGTGCGACCTAATCGCCGGGGCTTTCCCCAGCGGCTTGTAGATGCCCGTCTTAGGCTGGGGGAGAGAGCCTGCTTGAAGTGTAATAACTTGCTCGCTATGAAGTGGAGGGACAATAAGAATGTTTTCCTTCTTACCTCCCTTCATGCAGACACGACAGTCCAAATTCGTACGGCGACTGGTGTTGTGGAGAAACCCCTCTGTGTCCACGAATATAACCAAAATATGGGAGGGGTGGACCTCAACGACCAGTTGATGGCGCCGTATCTAATTGACCGTAAGGCGAGACGCTGGTACAAAAAAGTGTCTCTATCATTATTCCAATTGGCTTTGCTGAACGCTCATGTGCTATACAGAGCTTCAGGCGGGACGTTATCTCTTCTAAAATTCCAGAATGAGATAGTCACAGAACTCCTGTATCCAGGCGGTTCTGCACCTCACCATCCCCTACCAAATGCAGTAAGCCGGCTGCATGAGAGGCATTATTCGTATGTCCTCCCGAGTACCCCTACCCAAAGCCACCCCCAAAAAAGATGTCGTGTCTGTAGCAAGCGCGGATTTAGGCGTGACACCCGTAGTTTTTGTCCACTCTGTCCTGACAAGCCTGGTCTTTGCCAAGGTGAATGTTTTGAACGCTACCACTCAAAAGTGAAGTTTTAGCGTAGGGTACAGCATTTCACAGACAAGGACACACTTACACAGGGTCTCCCAAGATGCCATTACATTTTAAAGAAACCCGAACCATTACAGTTGTAAAGTTACAAAAAAAAGTGTAAAAAAGAAAAAAAAAAAACGTAAAAAACAAAACACAAAAAAAATATAAAATAAAAAAACCAAAAATAGTTGTCGTTTTATTGTTCTCTCTCTCTCTATTTTCTCTCTATTGTTCTGCTCTTTTTTACTGTATTCTATTCTGCAATGTTTTATCATGCTTGCTTTTCAGGTATGTAATTTTTTGTTTTCAGGTGCGCCATTCAACTGCAGCGCGGAATTATTTATCTTGACAGCAACAGCGTTTGCTCCCACGATACATAAAGCCGTGACTCCAGTGCTGTAGGAGGTGATTTCACCACCACAGTTAAAAAAAAGAGCATATATGCCGAAGCATGGGGGCAGCAGGGGCGGAGGAGCGATTTTGCTCCTAATGCCGCGTACATACGATCGAAATTCCGACGGAGGCCTGCCCGTGGAAAATTCCGACCGTGTGTACGCGGCATAACTTTTTTGCGGGAGGATGCCCCCATGCTTCGGCATATATATATTTTAGGCACAGGTTGCGTTAAAACATTTTTTTATTTTTTACTAGGTTTTGTTTTGGTATTTGCTTTGCAGGTATGGCATGGTAAGGTCTTACTGTTGTACTGTAATGTTACTTTGTTTTAATGTTAACCACCATTTTCTTAGCAGGTACGCCATTCAGTTGCAGCGCGGATCTATTTATCTTGACAGCAACAGCGTTTGCTCCCACGATACATAAAGCCGTGACTCCAACGCTGTAGGAGGTGATTTCACCACCACAGTTAAAAAAAAGAGCATATATGCCGAAGCATGGGGGCAGCAGGGGCGGAGGAGCGATTTTTCTCCTAATGCCGCGTATATACGGTCGAAATTCCAACGGAGGCTTGCCCGTGGAAAAGTCCGACCGTGTGTACGCGGCATAACCTTTTATGCCGCGTACATACGGTCGAAATTCCGACGAACGCTTGACCGTGTGTACGCGGCATAACTTTTTTGCGGGAGGATGCCCCCATGCTTCGGCATATATGCCCATCATTAGAAGTGGGTGGATGAAGGGAGGTATTCTAATGGTGGGCATACCCACGAATCAATCTCTTTTTTTCGTTCAGCCAATAGGCTGTATGAAAAAAAAGATTACAATACATGTCCAACAAGGACCAGCAACGTACTGGTATGTTGCTGGACTTTGAATGTTTATACCAGAATGATGCCTGCGGGTTTAGGTATCATCTTGGTATCATTCTTTTCAGCCAGCAGCCGGCTTTCATGTAAAAGCAATTCTAGCAGATAATTAGCCTCTAGACTGCTTTTACAAGCAGTGGGAGGGAATGCCCCCCCCCCGGATATAAACAGCGCCATTGGGAAATTGGGAAAGCATTTTATCACACCGATCTTGGTGTGGTCAGATGCTTTGAGGGCAGAGGAAAGATCTAGGGTCTAACCCCCCAATTTTTTTCAAAAAAAGAGTACCTGTCACTACTTATTGCTATCATAGGGGATATTTACATTCCCTGAGATAACGATAAAAATTGTAAAAAAATAAAATATGGAAGGCACAGTTTAAAAATAAAATAAAAAAGCCAAATAAATAATAAAAAAATAAAAAAAAGCACCGCTGTCCCCCCCTGCTCTTGCACAAAGGCGAACGCAAGCGTCGGTCTAGCGTCATATGTAAACAGCAATTGCATCATGCATGTGAGGTATCACCGCGAAGGTCAGATTGAGGGCAGTCATTTTAGCAGTAGACCTCCTCTGTAAATCTAACGTGGTAACCTGTAAAGGCTTTTAAATGCTTTTAAAAATGAATGTAGTTTGTCGCCGCTGCGCGTTTGTGCGCAATTTTAAAGCATGTCATGGTTGGTATCCATGTACTCGGCCTATGATCATCTTTTTTATTTCATCAAACATTTGGGCAATATAGTGTTTTTTAGTGCATTAAAAATAAAAAAAGTGTGTTTTTCCCCCAAAAAATGCGTTTGAAAAATCGCTGCGCAAATACTGTGTGGAAAAAAAAATGCAACACCCACTATTTTAATCTGTAGGGCCTTTGCTTTAAAAAAATATATAATGTTTGGGGGTTCAACATAATTTTCTTGCAAAAAAATTTTTTTTTCATGTAAACAAAAAGTGTCAGAAAGGGCTTTGTCTTCAAGTGGTTAGAAGAGTGGATGATGTGTGACATAAGCTTCCTAATGTTGTGCATAAAATGCCAGGACAGTTCAACCCCCCAAATGACCCCATTTTGTAAAGTAGACACCTCAAGCTATTTGCTGAGAGGCATGTTGAGCCCATTGAATATTTTTTTTTTTGTCCCAAGTGATTGAATAATGACCAACAAAAAAAAAAAAAAATTGTACAAAAAGTTGTCACTAAATTATATATTGCTCAAACATGCCATGGTTATATGTGGAATTGCACCCCAAAATACATTCTGTTGCTTCTCCTGAGTACGGGGATACCACATGTGTGGGACTTTTTGGGAGCCTAGTCGCGTACGGGACCCCAAAAACCAAGCACCGCCTTCAGGATTTCTATGGGTGTAAATTTTTGATTTCACTCCTCACTGCCTATCACAGTTTCGGAGGCCATGGAATGCCCAGATGGCACAAACCCCCCCCCAAATGACCCCATTTTGGAAAGTAGACACCCCAAGCTATTTGCTGAGAGGTATGTTGAGTATTTTGCAGATCTCGCTTTTTGTCACAAAGTTTTGAAAATGTAAAAAAAGAAAAAAAAAAGAAAAAAAAATGTCTTTCTTAATTTTCAAAAACAAATGAGAGCTGTAAAATACTCACCATGCCTCTCAGCAAATAGCTTGGGGTGTCTACTTTCCAAAATGGGGTCATTTGTGGGGGTTTTGGGGCTATTTTGACATTTTATGGCCTTCAAAACTGTGATAGGTAGTGAGGAGTGAAATCAAAAATTTATGCCCTTAGAAACCTTAAAGGCGGTGCTTGGTTTTTGGGGTCCCGTACGCGGCTAGGCTCCCAAAAAGTCCCACACATGTGGTATCCCCGTACTCAGGAGAAGCAGCAGAATGTATTTTGGGGTGTAATTTCACATATGCCCATGGCATGTGTGAGCAATATATCATTTAGTGACAACTTTGTGCAAAAAAAAAAAAGTTTGTCATATTCCCGCAACTTGTGGCAAAATATAAAATATTCCATGGACTGAACATGCCTCTCAGTAAATAGCTTGGGGTGTCTACTTTCCAAAATGGGGTCATTTGGGGGGTTTTTGTGCTATTTTGGCATTTTATGGCCTTCGAAACTGTGATAGGTAGTGAGGAGTGAAATCAAAAATTTGCGCCCTTAGAAATCCTGAAGGCGGTGCTTGGTTTCCGGGGTCCCGTACGTGGCTAGGCTCCTAAAAAGTCCCACACATGTGGTATCCCCGTACTCAGGAGAAGCAGCAGAATGTATTTTGGGGTGCAATTCCACATATAACCATGGCATGTGTGAGCAATATATCATTTAGTGACAACTTTTTGTAATTTTTTTTTTTTTGTCATTATTCAATCACTTGGGACAAAAAAAAAAATATTCAATGGGCTCAACATGCCTCTCAGCAATTTCCTTGGGGTGTCTACTTTCCAAAATGGGGTCATTTGGGGGGGTTTTGTACTGCCCTGCCATTTTAGCACCTCAAGAAATGAGATAGGCAGTCATAAATTTAAAGCTGTGTAAATTTCAGAAAATGTACCCTAGTTTGTAAACGCTATAACTTTTGCGCAAACCAATAAATATACGCTTATTGACATTTTTTTTACTAAAGACATGTGGCTGAATACATTTTGGCCTAAATGTATGACTAAAATTGAGTTTATTCGATTTTTCTTATAACAAAAAGTAGAAAATATCATTTTTTTTCAAAATTTTCGGTCTTTTTCTGTTTATATCGCAAAAAATAAAAATCGCAGAGGCAATCAAATACCATTAAAAGAAAGCTCTATTTGTGGGAAGAAAAGGACGCAAATTTCATTTGGGTACAACATTGCATGTCCGCACAATTTACAGTTAAAGCAGCGCAGTGCCGAATCCCAAAAACAGGCCTGGTCCTAATGGCCCGAAATGGTCCGGGGCTTAAGTGGTTAAAAGAAAAAAAAAACAGTAAAGTTGGCCCAATGTTTTTGCATAATGTGAAAGATGAAGTTAGGCCGAGTAAATAGATACCTAACATGTCACCCTTCAAAATTGCACACGCTCGTGGAATGGCGCCAAATTTCGCTACTTAAAAATCCCCATAGGCAACGCTTTAAATATTTTTACTGGTTACATGTTTTGAGTTACAGAGGAGGTCTAGGGCCAAAAGTATTGCTCTCGCTCTAACGTTCGCAACGCTACCTCACATGTGTGGTTTGAACACCGTTTTCATATGTGGGCGGGGCTTACGTATGCGTTCACTTCTGCATGCGAGCTCGCGGGGGCAGGGGCGCTTTAAAAATATATATATATATTTTATTGTTCATTTTACTTTATTTTAGTTTGACATGTTTTTCCGCCCCAAATTTTTTTTTTACCACTTTTATTCCTATTACAAGGAATGTAAACATCCCTTGTAATAGGAATATGGCATGACAGGTCCTCTTTACAGTGAGATATGGGGTCAATAAGACCCCACATCTCACCTCTAGGCTGGGAAGCCTGAAAAAAAAAACAAAAAAAAAAACAATCTTGGCTTTGATCGTAGCGGTGAGTCGGTAGAAGCACCGGAGGGCAGCGGGAGGGGGGGGGGCATCCCTTCTCACCTTCCGTAAGAGCGATCAAGCGGTGGAACAGCCGCTATGATCGTTCTTATGGTGCAGGGAATCGCCAGCTGAAAAAGCAAATATCTGAATGATGCCTGTAGCTGCTCCCATCATTCAGATATACCCCCACAAAGTCAAGGACGTCATATGACGGCCGGTGGGCGGGAAGTGGTTATTGCGGAGTATTGCCGGGTATTGAGGAGTATTGCAGGGTATTGAGGAGTATTGCAGGGTATTGAGGAGTATTGCCGGGTATTGCGGAGTATTGCGGCGTATTGCCGGGTATTGAGGAGTATTGCCGGGTATTACGGAGTATTGCCGGGTATTGCGGAGTATTGCCGGGTATTGCTGAGTATTGCTGAGTATTGCGGAGTATTGCTGGGTATTGAGGAGTATTGAGGAGTATTGCCGGGTATTGAGGAGTATTGCCGGGTATTGCCGAGTATTGCCGGGTATTGAGGGGTATTGCGGAGTATTGCCGGGTATTGCTGGGTATTGAGGAGTATTGCCGGGTATTGCTGGGTATTGAGGAGTATTGCCGGGTATTGAGGGGTATTGCTGGGTATTGAGGAGTATTGCCGGGTATTGCGGAGTATTGCGGAGTATTGCCGGGTATTGCGGAGTATTGCCGGGTATTGCGGAGTATTGCCGGGTATTGCGGAGTATTGCAGAGCATTGCAGAGTATTGCCGGGTATTGAGGGGTATTGCCGGGTATTGCGGAGTATTGAGGGGTATTGCCGGGTATTGCGGAGTATTGCCGGGTATTGAGGGGTATTGCGGAGTATTGCCGGGTATTGCCGGGTATTGCGGAGTATTGCCGGGTATTGCGGAGTATTGCCGGGTATTGAGGGGTATTGCCGGGTATTGAGGGGTATTGCCGGGTATTGCCGGGTATTGTGGAGCCGCTATGATCGTTCTTATGGTGCAGGGAATCGCCAGCTGAAAAAGCAAATATCTGAATGATGCCTGTAGCTGCTCCCATCATTCAGATATACCCCCACAAAGTCAAGGACGTCATATGACGGCCGGCGGGCGGGAAGTGGTTATTGCGGAGTATTGCCGGGTATTGAGGAGTATTGCAGGGTATTGAGGAGTATTGCAGGGTATTGAGGAGTATTGCCGGGTATTGCGGAGAATTGCGGCGTATTGCCGGGTATTGAGGAGTATTGCCGGGTATTACGGAGTATTGCCGGGTATTGCGGAGTATTGCCGGGTATTGCGGAGTATTGCCGGGTATTGCGGAGTATTGCTGAGTATTGCTGAGTATTGCGGAGTATTGCGGAGTACTGCTGGGTATTGCTGAGTATTGCTGAGTATTGCGGAGTATTGCGGAGTATTGCTGAGTATTGCGGAGTATTGCTGGGTATTGAGGAGTATTGCGGAGTATTGCTGGGTATTGAAGAGTATTGCCGGGTATTGAGGAGTATTGCCGGGTATTGAGGGGTATTGCGGAGTATTGCCGGGTATTGCTGGGTATTGCCGGGTATTGCTGGGTATTGAGGAGTATTGCCGGGTATTGCTGGGTATTGAGGAGTATTGCCGGGTATTGAGGGGTATTGCTGGGTATTGAGGAGTATTGCCGGGTATTGCCGGGTATTGCGGAGTATTGCCGGGTATTGCGGAGTATTGCCGGGTATTGCGGAGTATTGCTGAGTATTGCGGAGTATTGCTGGGTATTGCTGAGTATTGCGGAGTATTGCGGAGTATTGCTGGGTATTGCTGAGTATTGCGGAGTATTGCTGGGTATTGAGGAGTATTGCGGAGTATTGCTGGGTATTGAGGAGTATTGCCGGGTATTGAGGAGTATTGCCGGGTATTGCCGGGTATTGCGGAGTATTGCCGGGTATTGAGGGGTATTGCTGGGTATTGAGGAGTATTGCCGGGTATTGCGGAGTATTGCCGGGTATTGCGGAGTATTGCCGGGTATTGCGGAGTATTGCCGGGTATTGCGGAGTATTGCTGAGTATTGCTGAGTATTGCGGAGTATTGCTGGGTATTGAGGAGTATTGCGGAGTATTGCTGGGTATTGAGGAGTATTGCGGAGTATTGCTGGGTATTGAGGAGTATTGCCGGGTATTGAGGAGTATTGCCGGGTATTGCCGGGTATTGCCGGGTATTGCGGAGTATTGCCGGGTATTGCGGAGTATTGAGGAGTATTGCCGGGTATTGCTGGGTATTGAGGAGTATTGCCGGGTATTGCTGGGTATTGAGGAGTATTGCCGGGTATTGCTGGGTATTGAGGAGTATTGCCGGGTATTGAGGGGTATTGCTGGGTATTGAGGAGTATTGCCGGGTATTGCGGAGTATTGCCGGGTATTGCGGAGTATTGCCGGGTATTGCGGAGTATTGCCGGGTATTGCGGAGTATTGCCGGGTATTGCGGAGTATTGCAGAGTATTGCCGGGTATTGAGGGGTATTGCCGGGTATTGCGGAGTATTGCCGGGTATTGAGGGGTATTGCCGGGTATTGCGGAGTATTGCCGGGTATTGAGGGGTATTGCGGAGTATTGCCGGGTATTGCGGAGTATTGCCGGGTATTGCGGAGTATTGCCGGGTAATGAGGGGTATTGCCGGGTATTGCGGAGTATTGCCGGGTATTGTGGAGTATTGCCGGGTATTGTGGAGTATTGCCGGGTATTGTGGAGTATTGCCGGGTATTGAGGAGTATGGCAGAGTATTGCACAGTATGGGCAGGGTCAGTGCCGGCCCAAGACATTGTGCTGCCTGGTACCAAGAATTAAATGCTGCCCCCCCCCAAAAAAAAAAATCACGCCCACCAAATACCCCACATTCATTATTTTATATCATGATAACTAAAGTGGACCTGTCATGGCTCTATACATGTAAAGGAGTATAAAAGGACCTGTGCGTGGCTGGTGGCCGCGATCGCTCCAGAGAGCCAGAACGGGGATCTGTTAATGTAAACAGACAGATCCCTATTCTGACAGGGGAGGAGAGACAGATCTGCTCTTCCTAGTGATTAGGAACAGAGATCTCTCTCCTCCTACAGTCAGTCCCATCCCTCCCAGTTAGAAACACCTCCCAGGGAACACATTTAACCCCTTTCCTGCCAGTGACATTTACACAGTAATCAGTGCATTTTTATAGCACAGATCGCTGTATAAATGTCACTGGTCCCAAAAAAAGTGTCAAAAGTGTCTGATCCGTCCACCGCAATGTCACAGTCTAGCTAAAAATCACAGATCACCAGACCCCGCTACACTAGTAAAAAAAAAAAATAGGATTTTTATAACAGCTTACCTGTAAAATCCTTTTCTTGGAGTACATCACGGGACACAGAGCGACATAGTCATTACTAATGGGTTATATAGATACCGTCAGGTGCTGGCACTGGCAACTTCCAAAACCGGAAGTACCCTCCCCTATATAAGCCCCTCCCATCCGGGAGCACCTCAGTTTTGTAGCAAAGCAATAAGTGTCCCCAAAGAGGGGCGGGAGCTCTGTGTCCCGTGATGTACTCCAAGAAAAGGATTTTACAGGTAAGCTGTTATAAAAATCCTATTTTCTTTCTCGTACATCACGGGACACAGAGCGACATAGTCATTACTAATGGGATGTCCTAAAGCAATGCCAAATGAGGGGGGGGATACACCATATATAAGCTGAGCGCTATCAGACATGAGGATCTTTTGCGGCCTGCAACACACTGCGCCCAAAGGCGACATCCTCCTGACTTCTAACGTCCACCTGGTAGAACCTAGTAAACGTGTGTACTGAAGACCATGTTGTGGCCTTACAGATTTGAGCCAGGGAGGCCTGGTGATGCACTGCCCATGAAGTTCCAACTGCTCTCGTGGAGTGCGCTCTAACTTTGAACGGAGGCGGTCTCCTTCTCAAGCCATAGGCTTGTATTATGACCTGTCGAATCCACTTGGCTAAAGTAGATTTTGACGCTGCCTGACCCTCTCTGGGGCCTTCCGGCAGAATAACCAAAGTATCCGTTCTGCGAATCTGAGCAGTGGCCTTTAGATAAGCTTTAACTGCTCTTACTACATCCAAAGAATGCAATAACTTTTCCTCTACCGAAGTAGGTTTGGGGAAAAAAGAAGGAAGAACCACATCTTGGTTCAAATGAAACCTCGATACCACCTTAGGAAGAAAGGCTGGATGAGGACGTAACACTACTCTATCCTTATGGATAACCAGATATGGCTCCTTACAGGACATAGCTGCTAATTCCGACACTCTTTTAGCCGAACAAATGGCTACTAGAAAAATCAATTTCCTGGTGAGAAGCACCAAAGAAATATGATGTAATGGTTCAAATGGTTGTTTCTGTAGAACCGACAGAACCAAGTTTAGATCCCATGGACATATGGGAATATTAACCGGAGGACTAATACGCATCACTCCTTGTATAAAGGCTTTGACTAGTGAATGCGAAGCCAAGGGCCTTTGAAAAAATATTGACAAGGCCGAAATCTGACCCTTGATAGTACTCAAGGCAAGCTTCCTATCTACAGCCCACTGTAGGAAGTCCAGAATCCTACCTATTACGTACTTATGTGGATGCCATTTCTTGGCCTTACACCACGCGATGTACGCCTTCCAGATTCTATAGTAGATCTGCCTGGATACCGGCTTCCTGGCATTGATCATGGTAGATACCACAGGATTAGAGAGCCCTCTCTTTTTTAGAATGTGGGCTTCAATAGCCAGGCCGTCAAACCTAGGGCTGGTAAGGAAGGGTGGTATATCGGTCCTTGCGAAAGCAGGTCTGGACGACGTGGGAGAGACCAAGGACTCCCCACTGACATTTTACAATCTCTGCGTACCACGCTCTTCGGGGCCACGCTGGAGCCACCAGAATCACTGGTTCCTTTTCTACCCTGATTCTGCGGAGTCATCGAGGTAACCATTGTGGCGGTGTGAATGCATATATCAGCTTGAACTGATCCCAAGGGAACACTAGGGCATCCGAGCCGCAAGTTTGGATGTCCATGCTACTAGGGCATACCGGGCTGCTCGTATCTCTAAGAGATTGATGGGCAGGGCCTTTTCTGCATCCGACCATCTGCCCTGGAGAGACCATTGCTCCAGTACTGCTCCCCAGCCTATAAGGCTGGCATCTGTAGTGACCACCTTCCAAGAAATCGGACTGAAGGATTTCCTTTTTTCCAGATTCTGGGGAACCAACCACCAACGGAGGCTCTTGCGAACGGAAGGGGACAAGGACATTGTAAGTCTAGGGCCTGAACTTTTTTGTTCCAGGGTGACAGTATGGCCCCTTGCAAATTCCTTGAATGGAATTGACCGTAGGGTACTGCTTCGAATGATGCCACCATTTTTCCCAGCAGCCTCATATACAGGCGTATGGACGGCTGTCTTTTTTGTACCCACTAAGTGGATCAAATCTTTCAAAGACAACACCTTTCCTCGAGGCAAGAATATTTTTCTCTGGCCTGAATCCAACCTTAGCCCCAAGTATTCCAGACTTTTGACTGGTTTTTAGGGCTGACTTGTCTCGGTTGATAATCCAACCGTGAGATTCCAGATACTTGATTGTCTTGTGAACGACCACGTCTAGTTTTTTCACTGAGTGGTCTATCAGCAACAAGTCATCTAGATATGCCATTATCATTACACCTTGTGTTCTTAGATTGGCCAATAAAGGGCCAGAATTTTTGTAAACACTCGTGGTGCTGTGGCCAAACCGAAGGGTAAGGCTCTGAACTGAAAATGGCGCCCTTCTACTGCAAAGTGTAGAAAGTTTTGGTGGACTGTAAAGATGGGAATGTGCAAATAAGCATCTTTGATGTCGATCGCGGCTAACCAATCCTCCCCTTGTAGGGCAGTGGCCACCGATCGGATCGACTCCATCGGAAAGTCCTGATATACAGGAATTTGTATAGCCCTTTTAGAATTAATATGGGCCTCCCGTCCGCGTTTGCTTCGGGACTGTGAAGAGGTTTGAGTAAAACCCGAATCCTCATTCTTCCAGGGGAACCTCCATAAAAACCCGAACCCGCACTCTTCCAGGGGAACTTCCATAATTACTCCTTGGAGCAATAGTTGTTCGAATGCCAACAGGAGGGACTCTCTCTTCCGGGGATCCCTTGGCACGTTTGACCTCAAAAATGGGAAGGAGGAGAGTCTTTTAACTCCAAACTGTATCCCAAACATACTGCGGAGAGCACCTGTCTTGATCGTGTCCCGCCAGGTCTCTTGCGAACAACTGGAGTCCTCCCCCCACCCGACTGAGTGGGGGCTTCAATGAATTTAACTTTGGGGGAGGTTTTGTACCTCCCCTGACCCAAGGTTTCTCATTACCCTGCTATTGTCCCTGTTTTTTACCCCCGGGAATTGACCGAGGAGGCCGTCGGAACTGTTACACAGCCGATGCCCCAGGGACTGGAGAAGCAGGCCTCTTAAAGAGGGACCTCTAACTCTGTTTTTAACCGGCAAGAGCGTATTTTTACCGCTGGAAATTTTCTGGATATATTTGTACAGGTTTTCCCTGAATAAGCGTTCACCATGAAATGGGACGCTAACCAGCCATTCTTTACAGGGAGCTTCAGCAGACCAGTTTTTGAGCCATAGGAGCCTACGCATATGTACTATAGACAGCGTAAGGCGGGAGGCCTGATGGACTGAATCCTTTATGGCGTCAACCGCAAAGCCTAAGGCTCTAGATAGATCAGCTAGGGCAAAGCCTGCTGATCTGTCAAGTCCCTCAAGACCTGTTTCAACTGATCCTTCACTGCTTAGCAGACCCCAATAGCTGCTACTGCTGGTTGTGTCACCAAGCTTGCTGTAGAAAGAAGCAGATTTTCATAAGGACTCCAATCTTTTATCTATTGGGTTCTTGAACATTTAGACATTATCCACTGGACATGTGAGTGATTTATACATACAAGAGATGGCTGCGTCCACTGTAGGGACCTTCCATTTTTTTTTTTTTTTTTTTTGATGAACTTATCCTCCATGGGATAGACCACCGGAAATCTCTTGGGGGACTAAATATTTTCTCAGGATGTTCCCAATCCTGGTAAATGAGCCCTTTCAGCAAAGGGTGAAGTGGAAAAGAACAGACAGTCTGGGGGCTTCTAGCGACCCCAACGAGGATACAGTAGTGGTTGATGGTTCCGCAAGGTGCATTTTTAAATGCTGATCGGACCATGTTAGTCAGAGACTGAACCCATAATCTTTCAGCTTGAGATGCTGAGAAAAGGTTCCCCCACTGTTGATTCCTCTATAACAGAATCAACCTCATCCTGATCCCCTTCAGGCAGGTCGATCCCTGTATGGGACTGTTGCTCTGCTAACAGGCACTCTGAAGGAGGAGACGGAGATCGGGCGTGCTTTCCCTGACAGGGAGGCACCGATCAATGTTGACAATCTCTCTCTAATCCTCCCAGAGCTGAGGAAAAAACCTCCTCTGTTACATACACAGGAGCAGGTGAACTGAGGACAGCCACAGTACCAAGTACCCCTGCGGGGTCTCTACGGTCACTTACCTCTGAACTTCAGGGGAGACTGGTGCAGCAGAAGTATGCCCAAGATCCTCAGAGCCCGATGAGACCCCCTTCGCTTCCTGGAAGATTCAGTTCCGGAGCTTCTGGACGGCATATTCCTAAGCCTAAAGCTGAGGTATTCCAGCCGTAATACACCACTTTTACTGAGAATAGTCTAGCACAATTGCTGCTATATCACAGTTGGTGTCTACTAAAGTGCCTTTCTAGGGGATGCCTGCATCAACCGCCTCTATGTGCCTTTATATTGTTGCTAGCTCTGTCTGTGCACTTCAACAGCCAGCTATAATGTGCTTCAAAACACGCTGGACGCCCGCACATGCGCAGTAGCGCCGCGGCGCACACCTGAGCGTCATCCACCCGCTCCGCCCCTTTTTCCAGATCGCCTCTATGAATAGAGGCGCGTGCACGCGCACGCGCGCGGGCACGTGCGCCTTCGGCGCCTTTTTTGAAAACAACCAGGAGCTAGATGGGAGCCAGGGTCCCTTTGCCGCAGGGCCCGGGGATGGATGAGCGCAGCAACAGGGCAGAGGAGACAGCTTCCCAGCAGAGAACATACCAACTGCCTGGATTTAATTCTGGAAGAAAAAAATCCACATTACAAGAAAAAGAACCATAGCGGCCTCTAGTGTCTAACACAGGTACCGCGGTCTTACATTTTTTTTTTTTTTCTTGCCTACTATTAAAATTTTTACATTTTCTCAGTAGTAACAGGCATACACAGAATATTAGCGGGAATACCGTTAGGTAACAGACAGAAAGACAAATTAGGCTTGGGGGTCCCCCGATAGAACCAAGTTCCTGGGGGCCCCCACTTACCTGTTCCCCGCCGCAGGACTTTGTTTGGTCCACAAAAGCCCAAACTTCACCTATCACGGCAGGCATTGTAATCAAACCTTCAGGGACCGGGTTCCCAAGGATTCCACTCCCCTGGACCTGTATAGCACCCTGCACAGAAAACATCTTGGTCGTGGGTATGACCAGAGCTCTGGATCCCAGGGTCCAGCTCTCCTAAGAGAAGCATTACAGGCAAAACCTTGCTCTTCTCTGCAAGGCCCGGGTACCGACCGTTTAGCTATGAAGCTTTTTTGGTCGGATCCGGAATAGCTTACTGAGGCCCAAAAGAACCTGTACGCAAGCTCAGTGAAAAACACATGTTTCTTCTTGGCCAACACCTTAGACACTGGCAAAAAACTGAGGTGCTCCCGGATGGGAGGGGCTTATATAGGGGAGGGTACTTCCGGTTTTGGAAGTTGCCAGTGCCAGCACCTGACGGTATCTATATAACCCATTAGTAATGACTATGTCGCTCTGTGTCCCGTGATGTACGAGAAAGAAATAATAATAATAATAAAAATGCCATAAATCTACCCTCTATTTTGTAGACGGTATAACTTTTGCGCAAACTAATCAATATACACATTGCATTTTTTTTACCAAACATATGTAGAAGAATACATATCGACCTAAACTGATCAAGAAATGTTTATTTTTATTTTATTATGCTCCACTAGACCCTAGTCTCTTTATTGGCTACAGCCCTTAACCCTTCACGGATTTGCTTTTGGAATTAACTCTTCACGGACTATGTTGTGTTCTTTTTGGACTCTGCATTAGTTTTCTTTTTAATTAATTTTTCATATATTAATTTTTCACATTTCAAGGTTTAACATTTATTTCACACATGGTTTTAACCACATAGCGCTGCACATTTTTTGAACACATGTGACCTATCTGACCCCTACACTGACCCCCTGACACACCTACGTGACACATGCACTGATTCACCTGACTCCTACTTCCTGCACTATTCACATTACACTGACCTACCTGACCTACATGACCATTACCCTGACCCCTACACTGACCTACCTGACACCTACACTGACCTACCTGACACCTACCTCACTCCTACTTCCTGCACTACTCACATTACACTGACCTGACAGCAACACTGACTATTACACTGACTGACACATACACTGACCCACCGACCTTACACCTACACTGACCTATTACACAGACCCACCTGACTCCTACAGTAGGAGTCCTACTTCCTGCACTACTCACACCCGACCCCCACCCCACAGCTCGGTGCGAATCCATCCTTTGAGTCCTCCTTACCTTTGTCTGCTCTTCACCAGGACTCTCCTCAGGACCTCAGCACTGGATGTGCAGAACTGCTTCGGCGTCCCAACTTCCCGCCAGCGCCATCCACCCGCAGCCCGCTCCATGGTGTCAGACGCTGCACGCCTGCACCTCCATGATCCCATCTCCACCGCGCCGTAACAAAGCAGAGGGACAGGCGGAGGGGAAGACAGCTCACACTTCCAGTGCTTGTCTCCCGCCACCATGTTCGTGTTTCCCGGCGCACTGCGATTGGGCGTATGGCGGTCATGTGCGGAGGCGGGACTTCTAGAGCGATCGCTGACAGGCCAGCCCCTTGCCGCACATGACCCCCATTCGTCCAATCACAGGGCGCCGGACACTAAACATGGCGGCTGGAAAATCGGGGACACAGGAAAGGAAAATTAGTAGGAGACACGGAATGTCGCTGGCTGACGGGCGGCAATTTGCCGCCCCCCTTAAAGTGCCGCCTGGGACCGGGGTACCATCGGGTCCCATGGTAGGGCCGGCCCTGGGCAGGGTATTGCAGAGTATTGCACAGGGTATTGCAGAGTATTGCACAGGGTATTGCAGGGTATTGCACAGGGTATTGCAGAGTATTGGCAGGGTGTATTGCAGAGTATTGGCAGGGTATTGCACAGGGATGGCTGAGCAGGGATGGGTGGATGGCTGGATCTGTGACTGCAATTGTCACAGATCCAGCCCACAGCTGACATGATCTGACATGGGGGAGGGAGCGGACATGATCCGCTCCCTCCCCTCTCCTCTCACACTGTACCGATCGGTACACAGAGGGGAGAGAGGAAACCGGTGTCATCACATGACGTCGGTCTGTTTACAAGTGATCGCTCCGTCATTTGACGGAGCAATCACGTGGTAAACGGCCGCGATTAGCGGCCATCTACCGTGATCCGTGATGCGCCGGGGCTTCCGGACCCGGCGGTCACGGACATATCCTGGAGCGCGCCCCAGGGGGCGCGCGGGAGCAAGATTCTGTAAAGGACGTCCTTGGGACATCCACTCAGGATAACTCGACCGCGCTGTGGACGTCTTTCGTACATGGCGCGGTCGGCAAGTGGTTAAAAAAGTAGGGAATCCGCGCTCAGGAAAACACCAGACAGAGGTTGCAGCCCCCCTAAAATAGGATATAATATAAAAGAATGGGGTGTTAGTGCTACCTCCCACTATAGAGACCCACCGGGTCTAAGTGATCTCAAGTAAATGTATAAGGACAGGCTGTACTGAGTTCCCGGGTCTGTACACCTATGGTGCCCATTATGAGGGGTTCCCACCATCCCTGTACTGAGTTCCTGGGTCTGTACACCTACTTTGCTCATTATGCGGGGTTCCCACAATCCCTGTGCAGAGTTCCTGGGTCTGTACACCTGAGGTGCCCATTATGAGGAGTTCCCACCATCCCTGTACCGAGTTCCCAGGTCTGTATACCCGCTGTGCCCATTATGAGGGTTCCTCCCACCATCCCTGTACACCTACTGTGCCTATTATGAGGGGTTCCCACCATCCCTGTACCGAGTTCCTGGGTCTGTACACCTGCTGTGCCCATTATGAGGGTTCCCACCATCCCTGTACTGAGTTCCCGGGTCTGTACACCTACTGTGCCCATTATGAGGGGTTCCCACCATCCCTGTAACGAGTTATTGGGTCTGTACACCTGCTGTGCCCATTATGAGGGTTCCCACCATCCCTGTACTGAGTTCCTGGGTCTGTACACCTACTGTGCCCATTATGAGGGTTCCCACCATCCCTGTGCTTAGTTCCCGGGTCTGTACACCTGCCGTGCCCATTATGAGGGTCCCCACCATCCCTGTGCTGAGTTCCTGGGTCTGTACACCTACTGTGCCCATTATGAGGGGTTCCCACCATCCCTGTAACGAGTTCCTGGGTCTGTACACCTGCTGTGCCCATTATGAGGGGTTCCCATCATCCCTGTGCTGAGTTCCTGGGTCTGTACACCTACTGTGCCCCCCCCCCCATCGGAATCGCGGCGGCAGATCTAATTTGCATAACAATGGCTGCGCGATTTACATGCAAATAATGTTAATTTAAGAACAATGCCTGTTGTTTCTCTATAGCAGATGAACAGGCAGGGGAGAAAAGGGAAGGTGT
This sequence comes from Rana muscosa, assembly GCA_029206835.1. NCBI lineage: Eukaryota > Metazoa > Chordata > Amphibia > Anura > Ranidae > Rana > Rana muscosa. Next base: position 618,626,504 of record CM055117.1, read on the forward strand.
ACTGACTTGCATTACATGGAGAGAGGTGAAGTAAAGTTGGAGATTAAAATGCTGCTTTACAGTCTCTCAGGAGTCAGGACACAGTGATAATAGCCCCTTCTGCCCCCTCCCCCCTACAGTCCTGGCATGTAGAAATGTACCTGAATATTTCTGTGTGATCTCTCTGTGTGCATTGCTGGATGCCGAGTCTGTGTCACAGGGATGAATGGAGCTGCCTCAGCTCCCTGTCAGCCCTGACCAGTTCTCTTCTGCTCGTGATTTCCCCCTCACTTACTGAAGGAGACAGGCAGCCTGTGAGCCAATGACGCTGCAGGTCTGATTAAAGCCCCACCCTATGGACCCAATCAATTACAAACACTGGAAACCTAATGCTAGAGTCTAGAGGTGGAGTTTTCATGGCTACAGCATTTGCGCCCCGAACACACTAAACTACGCCAATAGAGCTTCTTAGCCCCAATCACGTGTTTACACGCGGGCCATGCCTCCAATAGCACCCCGTGTCCGGCGCCCTTAACACACCCACTTAAAGCGACACTTTAACCACTTAACGACCGCTCACTGTATATATACCTCTACAAAATGGCATGGACAGGCACAATCACGTACCTGTACGTGCCTGCCTTCGTATGGGTGGGGGGTCCGATCGAACCCCCCTCCGGTACAGTGATCGGTCGGTTTTGCTCCGGGAGCGATCCGTGATGAGGAGGCGGCCATTGGTTTCTGGCCACCCCCTCGCGATCGCTCCCGGCGAATCAAATGCTTCCTCTGCCTGTGTAATGTATACACAGGTAGGAGGAAGTGATGTCATCTCTCCTGCGGCGCTCACATAGATCGGAGGGCCGTGGAGAGAAGACAGCAAGTAAGTGCACCAACAGCCCACTGACACATAGGCACACAATCGCCCCCCCAGTCACAGTGTCACTGATCATTTATTTACTGATCACTGCAAACAGTGACATTTTTAACTGTAAAAGTGTCAGTTAGTTTTAGGTCAAGGGTAGCCCCCTAACCCCCCCCCAAAAAAAGGTTTAACCCCTTGATCGCCCCCCAGGTAACCCTTTCACCCCCTAGCACCACTGTCACTAAGCGATCGTTTTTCTGATCGCTGTATTCGTGTTGGTGGTGCCGCCAGGTTTTTATAGCATCAGGTACCCCCATATATTACCTAATAAAGGTTTAACCCCTTGATCGCCCCCCAGGTAACCCTTTCACCCCCTTTTGCCAGTGTCACTAAGCAATCGTTTTTCTGATCGCTGTATTAGTTATGCTGGTGCCACTAGGTAGTCAGTTATTTTTTTTAGGTTCACCGCCAGGTTTTTATAGCGCCAGGTACCACCATATATTATCTAATAAAGGTTTTAACCCCCTGATTGCCCCTAGAGTTAACCCTTTCACCAGTGATCACCGTATAAGTGTCACTGGTGACACTGGTTAGCCAGTTAGCTATTTCGTTATTTAGGTTCCCCGTCAGGTTTTTATATAGCGTCAGGTACCCCCATATATTACCTAATAAAGGTTTTACCCCGATTGCCCCTAGTTAACTCTTTCACCAGTGATCACCGTATAAGTGTTACGGGTAACGTCGGTTAGTTAGTTTGCTTTTTATAGTGTCAGGGCACCCGCCGTATATAACCCAATAAAGGTTTAACCCCCTGATCGCCCGGTGGGTGATATCAATTAGGTTTTAGCATCAGAGAGGGTCTGCGTCACACCCCAGGCAGCGTCAGGTTAGTGCCAGTAGCGCTAACACCCACGCGTGAAGCATACACCTCCCTTAGTGGTATAGTATCTGAACAGATCAATATCTGATCTGATCTATACTAGCGTCCCCAGCAGTTTAGGGTTCCCAAAAACGCAGTGTTAGTGGCATCAGCCAAGATACCAGCTAGCACCAGCGTTTTGCCCCTCCGTCCAGCCCAGGCCACCCAAGTGCAGTATTGATCGATCACTGTCACTTACAAAACACAAGACACATAACTGCAGCGTTCGCAGAGACAGGCCTGATCCCTGCGACTCCAGTGCTGTAGGAGGCGATTTCACCACCACAGTAAAAAAAAAAAAAGAGCATATATGCCAAAGCATGGGAGCAGCAGAGGCGGAGGAGTGATTTTGCTCCTAATGCCGCGTACATACGGTCGAAATTCCGACGGAGGCTTGCCCGTGGAAAAGTCAGACCGTGTGTACGCGGCATATATAAATGGTGCATGTATGCCCATCATTAGAAGTGGGTGAATGAAGGGAGGTATTCTAATGGTGGGCATACCCACCGATCAATCTCTTTTTTTCGTTCAGCCAACAGGCTGCATGAAAAAAAAGATTACAATACATGTCCAACAAGGACCAGCAACGTACTGGTATGTTGCTGGACTTTGAATGGTTATACCAGAATGATGCCAGCGGGTTTAGGTATCATCTTGGTATCATTCTTTTCAGCCAGCAGCCAGCTTTCATGTGAAAGCAATCCTAGTGGCTAATTAGCCTCTGGACTGCTTTTACAAGCAGTGGGAGGAAATGCCCCCCCCCTCGATATAAAAAGCGCCATTGGGAAGAAATTGGGAAAGCATTTTATCACCCCGATCTTGGTGTGGTCAGATGCTTTGAGGGCAGAGGAAAGATCTAGGGTCTAATAGACCCCATTTTTTTCAAAAAAAGAGTACCTGTCACTACCTATTGCTATCATAGGGGATATTTACATTCCCTGAGAACAATAAAAATGCTAAAAAAAATATGGAAGGAACAGTTTAAAAAATAAAAAAGCAAAATTATTAAAAAAAGAAAAGAAAAAAAAGCACCCCTGTCCCGCCCTGCTCTTGCGCAAAGGTGAACACAAGCGTCGGTCTGGCGTCATATGTAAACAGCAATTGCATCATGCATGTGAGGTATCACCGCGAAGGTCAGATCGAGGGCAGTAATTTTAGCAGTAGACCTCCTCTGTAAATCTAATGTGGTAACCTGTAAAGGCTTTTAAAAATGTATGTAGTTTGTCGCCACTGCGCGTTTGTGCGAAATTTTAAAGCATGTCGTGTTTGGTATCCATGTACTCGGCCTAAGATCATCTTTTTTATTTCATCAAACATGTGGGCAATATAGTGTGTTTTAGTGCATTAAAATTAAAAAAGTGTATTTTTTCCCTAAAAAATGTGTTTGAAAAATCGCTGCGCAAATACTGTGTGAAAAAAAAATGCAACACCCACCATTTTAATCTGTAGGGCATTTGCTTTAAAAACATATATAATGTTTGGGGGTTCAACGTAATTTTCTTGCAAAAAAAAAAAGTTTTCATGTAAACAAAAAGTGTCAGAAAGGGCTTTGTCTTCAAGTGGTTAGAAGAGTGGATGATGTGCGACATAAGCTTCCTAATGTGTATAAATGCCAGGACAGTTCAAAACCCCCCCAAATGACCCCATCTTGGAAAGTAGACACGCCAAGCTATTTGCTGGGAGGCATGTCGAGTCCATGGAATATTTTATATGTTGACACAAGTTGCCGATAATTTTTTATTTATTTTTTTGCACAAAGTTGTCACTAAATGATATATTGCTCAAACATGCCATGGGCATATGTGGAATTACACCCCAAAATACATTCTGTTGCTTCTCCTCAGTACGGGGATACCACATGTGTGGGACTTTTTGGGAGCCTAGCCGCGTACAGGACCCCAAAAACCAAGCACCGCCTTCAGGCTTCTAAGGGTGTAAATTTTTGATTTCACTCCTCACTGCCTATCACAGTTTCGGAGGCCATGGAATGCCCAGATGGCACAACCCCCCCCCCAAATGACCCCATTTTGGAAAGTAGACACCCCAAGCTATTTGCTGAGAGGTATGCTGAGTATTTTGCAGATCTTGCTTTTTGTCACAAAGTTTTGAAAATTGAAAAAAAAAAAAAAAATTATTTTCTTTCTTCATTTTCAAAAACAAATGAGAGCTGTAAAATACTCAACATGCCTCTCAGCAAATAGTTTGGGGTGTCTACTTTCCAAAATAGGGTCATTTGGGGGGGGGGGGTTGTGCTATTTTGGCATTTTATGGCCTTCGAAACTGTGATGGGTAGTGAGGAGTGAAATCAAAAATTTGCGCCCTTAGAAATCCTGAAGGCGGTGCTTGGTTTTCGGGGTCCCGTACAAGGCTAGGCTCCTAAAAAGTTCCACACATGTGGTATCCTCATACTCAGGAGAAGCAGCAAAATTTATTTTGGGGTGCAATTCCACATATAACCATGGCATGTGTGAGCAATAGATCATTTAGTGACGACTTTTTTTTTTTTTTGTCATTATTCAATTACTTCAATATTCAATGGGCTCAACATGCCTCTCAGCAATTTCCTTGGGGTGTCTACTTTCCAAAATTGGGTCATTTGGGGGGGTTTTGTACTGCCCTGCCATTTTAGCACCTCAAGAAATGAGATAGGCAGTCAAATTAAAAGCTGTGTAAATTCCAGAAAATGTACCCTAGTTGTAGACGCTATAACTTTTGCGCAAACCAATAAATATACGCTTATTGACATTTTTTTACTAAAGACATGTGGCTGAATAAATTTTGGCCTAAATGTATGACTAAAATTGAGTTTATTCGATTTTTCTTATAACAAAAAGTAGAAAATATTATTTTTTTTTCAAAATTTTCTTTTTCCCTTTATATCGAAAAAAATAAAAATAAAAAAAAATCGCAGAGGCAATCAAATACCATTAAAAGAAAAGCTCTATTTGTGGGAAGAAAAGGACACAAATTTTGTCTGGGTACAATATTGCATGTCCGCACAATTTCCGGTTAAAGCAGCGCAGTGCCAAATTGTAAAATCAGCTTTGGTCTTTATGCTGCGTTTTGGGTCGGGGCTTAAGTGGTAAAAAAAAAAAAAAAACATTTATAAAGTAGCTTTAGGGGGGGGGAGGCCACCACTGTTGCCACGGTATGCCATTACTGCTATACCCTGGGCCTTTAGACCTGCTAGAGGTGGGCCCTAGCACCCTGTAAACCCGGGCACGGTGGCTAACCCAAAGGGCAAGACCACCAACTGGAAAGGGTGCTGTTCCCCTGCGAAACACAGAAAACCTCTGCAGTCCCATGTAAATAAACACATATGCAAATGGATCCCCACATGTGTATGTGGCAAGTGTTAAAGCCATATGCCTCTATGGTAGCATGAATTCATACAAATATGTTTTAGGCAAAACAAAAAATATTGTGCTGTATACACGCATACATATAGCACGTGTGCTATGGAATGGGCATCTTGCAAGCAAGCATGCGTTTATGAAGGTGTTATGCAACATTGCGCAACATGTACCCATGCATACACGCATTCCTATGTAAACACAAGGAATCCTGTATAATTAAGGAAACTTAAAATTATCATGCCTCATTATGCAATCGTGCAAAATCTAGGCGAACATGCAACTTTATGCGATCATGCATCCTTATGCGATTCAGCATTTTATTTTATTTTTTATGCTGTTGTGCTTTTTTAAGGACAGTTTGCCCGCACAGTAATTATTATTGAGTATTTTTTAACGAAGATATTTTTAAGATACAAGTCAATCTATATGACACAGTCTATGCATATGAAGCTTATTCACGGAGACATGTGATCATACAAAAATAGTGACATTTATTGGCTGACAAAAAAATAAATATTTACATGAAATTAAAATACCAATTGCGTTACATGAGCGACTTGAAAATCAAGAAAAAACACTGCAAAATGGGCGTGCAGTCCCTTTGGCATAATACCGCCATAACTTTTCGGTATAATCAATAACCTTGTGTTAATGACAATGAAACAGAACGTCTGTATTTCACACGTCCAACCGTTACTATGCTGCAGGTAAATGGTTAACAATGTGAAATAAATTGGACGTTTGTTTTGTCAATAAATTGGCAACTATGTAAAAATGTTTAAATCTATCATGTGTTTTTAATTTTTTACAATTATGTACTTTGTACCAATGAATATATATACTGTTTATGTATCTCGGTATCTACTCCAAATTACGGGAAGCCAAGAGATGTATACCCATGATCCTTCCCTATGGATATGTATTATTCATGCTCTTTATGTATGGATACAGATTTAGTGCTGGTTCACACTGGGGCGACAAACGCTCCGACATTAGGAGCTCATGTCGCATGACGTGTGAAAATCAATGTTTCCCTATGGGAGCCGTCTTAACTGGTCCGACACATGTCGGTCCGACATTAAAAATGCTCCCTGTACTACTTCTGTCCGACTTTGATCCGACTTCAGCCCATTGACTATCATTGAAGTCGGATCAAAGTCGGATCCTTGTCCTAACCATACGACTTTGGCATCCGACATTGTGATTACAGCAGCAGTAAAAGGAATTTATCTCACCCTGGGATTGTTTTGATTGGTCAAAGGACAAGTCAGACTAGCACAATGTCGGATCAAAGTAGTATCCTGTTCATGAATGTCGGATGGATGTCGGACCAATGTCGGACCAATGTCGGACCAATGTAGGACAGATGTCGCAGAGCAAAGTAGGATGAAAGTCGTGTCGTATAGTGTGAACCCAGCCTTATACTGTGACATTAATCAAGATTTTGTATTATTTCCACCTGGTATGTAATAAATGTCTATTATCAATTACTTTTATTGACTGCGTGGCTCATTTAAAAGTCCCACCCTGCTAGCTCACGTTTTTAATCCTATAGGGATGGAGGCATGATTACGATCCTGCCTCATTTAAAGTCACGTTAATGCTTCTCATTTTCACACAATAGGGATGGAGCCACGCAGTCATATATTTACATTCAATTCCTCATCAGATGTCCGTTACTGTAATGTATTGTAGCTGGCCTTAGTATATTTATATTACTGCTTGTTTCGTGCAAGTGTTTAGACAATTACATTGGTTACCTTCCATCTACCACCTAGATCTATGGTTGTCTCATGCGCTGTGGTGTCAGTGTTGCACCGTCTGGATCTGTGAGCAATCACTCACACTTTTCCAGGAGCTGCGATGCGCTCTGCGGGGTTTCCCCCCTGGGGCGGGGGGATGCCGCCGCACTGCGCATCGACGCCACGCTTGTTGTGGTCGGCGTGTGTCTTTTATTATAATAAAAAATTAATTATTTTATTTAACACATAGTTATTGACATACATAACATCACATTAATTTTAATCTAGTATCCCCCCATCCCAAAAACAAAAAATAAATAAAAAAATTTAAAACATTTCCTCCTTTCCCCCCCCTCCCTTCCCCTTAATTAAATACCCTCCCCCCCACCCACCATTGAATAAATCTTCATGCCCCCCAAAAAAAAAAAAATAGGGGGGGAGAGGGAGGGACCAGTAAACCTTGCAATGTTCGCTGAACCATCTTCCCTCTTCTATTGCACGTGATATAAACCATATCTATTCCATCACCCTCTCACCCATATGTAATTAAGGGGCTATACACACTACCCCACCAAATATTCCTAATTATTAGTGAAAGGGGGGGAAAAAAGGAAGGGGATTAATATACCTTACGAGGCTTCTAGAGCCATCTTGCCCCTTCTATTACTCATAATACAAACCTTATTTATTCCCACCACCCCACAACCAAAAAAAAAAGTGGGAGGGGGAACTGGGGGATGAGGGACGGGGGAGGAGGATTGAAGGGGGGGGGAGGTGAATCCTCTCCTCCCAGGGGTCCCAACACAGCTCAGTCAGGAGAAACATACAGGGTATTCCTTTCTATTCAACCATTTAGTCTAATCTCACCTATTTCTTTTACCTATCTTACCTCAGAGGAATGCTGCTCCCATCCTGCCCATATTTAATTAAATTTGTCTGGTTTATCTTTAACTACATATATCCATTTCTCAGCCTCCTTAATTAAATTTACTTCTCTCTTCCATTCCAACAAGGGTTCCTTTATTAAAAAGTCAAATCACAACAATCCATGCCACAGCAAAATAAAGGCAGACAAGCTAACGCGCTTCACACTGTAGTTCAGTGCTTACTCATAGCTGTCCAAAACTTCTTCCAATTATCGCAAGGTAGGACCTCGAGTTTGTTTCCATAGCCTAGGAATTATTAATTTAGCTGCGTTCAGTAAGTGTGGGGTAATACTGTTGTATGATTTAATGGATCTTGTAGTCCCATGGAACAAACAATAAAGTGATGTTACCTCTATGGGATCCAAAGTTAATTTCATAACCCATGGGATGATCGCGTTCCAAAAAAACTTAAATTTTGGGACACTCCCACCACAAATGTAAATACATCCCTTTTTTGACCACATCCTCTCCAGCATTTAGCATCTAGAGTCGGAAACATCTGTGCCATCTTAACTGGAGTCCGATACCACCTTGTCAGAAATTTATCTGACATTTCTTGTATTCGTGTACTTATGGAGGTAGAGTGTACCAAATCAATAAGTCTCCTCGTCTGCACAGCAGAAAAAACCTGTTGTATTTTGGGCCCCTAAGACCAATCTGTACATTTGCGACAATAACGGTCTGTCATCCGGTATGCTAATACATATGGGCTCGAACGTGGTAAGGGACTTTCTAGGCCTTAGTAATGGTTTTAATTTGGCAAAAAAACCACCTCAATTGGTGATATCTCAATTCGCCCATAGGTGTATTGCCCCACCTTGATACCAACTCTGAAAAAGGGATCAACTCCCTTCCTGGTGCGAATTTGCCACATGTTCTATTTCCATCACTCCCCCATGATCCCAAAAACCCAGCTTCCTCCCCCGGAGGGAACCAAGGGAATCCCTCCAATGGCGTCAGAAGGGAGACCTGGGGGGCATACTCCCCCATTTTGTTCAGTTTATCCCATATCTTAAGAGTGTTCCACGTCAGGGGAGAGGTCCATTCTGCAAGACCCCTAGATATGCTCGGGATCCATGGCGCCCCCGCCAAGTTCCGTCCTGCTATTTCCTGCTCTAATGCGACCCACCTTTTACCAGTGGAATCGTGACACCAATTTAGAATCCTTACCAGTGACATTGCTCTATAATATAGAGCAATGTCCGGTAATCCAAGTCCTCTTTTTTTCCCCCTGCGTAATATGTCATGGGAAAGTCTTGGCTGCCTATCGTTCCATACAAATGCAACGAACGCCGTCGGCCTGTGTCGCTCCTACTAGCGTTGCCGCGCTTGCTGCATCCTCCACCTGTGACGTGTGAGGGGGGGTTTGCATAAAACGCCGGGCAGCGTGACCGCTCGGCTGTTGGTGCATTTCCTCCCTTCCCACACGAACAGCGTGACGTTTGGGGGTTTGTGCCGTGTGCATGTCACCTGGGGCTGCAGGTCTGTCCGACAGGCATCTCCATACTACCATCTTTACCACCACTTCCCAGGCTTTAGCAGCGGGTAATTCCATTTCTCTTAGCATTTCTTGACTTGGTCCCCTACATTCCAATCTTTTTGAATAGATGAACTGTCAACACCAATTGGTAATTGATTAATTTCAATTTTATTCCTTATCCCCTTGATTGGGGATTTATATATATATTTTTACATATTCAGTATTTCTGTCATTTCAACCGACATGGTTGTGTGTTACATATCAATTACAATTATTTATTTATCATTTGGTAGCCCCTCAAGACAACCACATATACATCTTTTTCCATATTCTGGAGAATGTCCTGTTGGGGGTTATGTGTCCCTTTGGTGTCACCTTGCATGGGCAGTGCATGCGGTTCTCACAACCACAGCTCCGGGAAAAGATGCCCCTCTCCTATTTTGTGAGTATATTATTTTCAATGGGGATACAGTGAATGTTCTTCCCCTTCCCCTTTTGGTCTGTTTCATTGGCATTCTTTAAGGATTCTTTATATTTCCTACTTTTCTTTTATTACAGATACACACACGTTTGCTCCTGAAGAATGGATATTAACTCCATGAAACGCGTCAAGATTTTGTATTCGCCATGTTTAAATCGATCATGTGTTTTTAATTTTTTACAATTATGTACTTTGTACCAATGAATATATAAACTGTTTGTGTATCTCAGGATCTACTCCAAATTACAGGAAGCCAAGAGGTGATGATCCTTCCTATTGATATGTATTATTCATGCTCTTTATGTATGGATACAGATTTATACTGTGACATTAATCAAGTTTTTGTATTATTTCCACCTGGTATGTAATAAATTTCTATTAATTATTTTTATTGACTGCGTGGCTCATTCAAAGTCCCACCCTGCTAGCTCTTGTATGTAAAAAGAAAAATTGAATCTTTAGAGAAAAACCTACCAGCCGGTAATTAATTAATGAGAATAAATCATAAATTGCAGAATATTAAATACATCATTACTTCAGAGAACAAAATGAATTCAATATAAAATCAAAAATGACATACCGTATATACTCGAGTATAAGCCGAGGCACCTAATTTTACCACAAAAAAACTGGGAAAACTTATAGACTCGAGTATAAGCCTAGGGTGTCCTTCTGCATGCCTCACTGTGTCCATGTGCATGCCTCACTGTGCCCATGACTAGACTGACGTTTAACATGGGAGTCTACGGAAGGGGTCCCTGGATTTGAAAAATCTGTGCTCCCCGGCCGTAGGTCCCCCAGACAACAAACTTTGCACACTTGTAGAGGAGAAATGGGGCTACATGTGTGCCAAGTTTCGGGTCCACAGGACCTACGACCGGCCGGTACTGGCTCCCCAAAATCACCGGTACCGGTGATGGACACTGGGCAAGGCTGCACAGTGTCCATCTCTGCAGCCTTGGCCCGTGTCCATCTCTGCAGCCTTGGCCCGTGTCCATCTCTGCAGCCTTGGCCCGTGTCCATCTCTGCAGCCTTGGCCCGTGTCCATCTCTGCAGCCTTGGCCCGTGTCCATCTCTGCAGCCTTGGCCCGTGTCCATCTCTGCAGCCTTGGCCCGTGTCCATCTCTGCAGCCTTGGCCCGTGTCCATCTCTGCAGCCTTGGCCCGTGTCCATCTCTGCAGCCTTGGCCCGTGTCCATCTCTGCAGCCTTGGCCCGTGTCCATCTCTGCAGCCTTGGCCCGTGTCCATCTCTGCAGCCTTGGCCCGTGTCCATCTCTGCAGCCTTGGCCCGTGTCCATCTCTGCAGCCTTGGCCCGTGTCCATCTCTGCAGCCTTGGCCCGTGTCCATCTCTGCAGCCTTGGCCCGTGTCCATCTCTGCAGCCTTGGCCCGTGTCCATCTCTGCAGCCTTGGCCCGTGTCCATCTCTGCAGCCTTGGCCCGTGTCCATCTCTGCAGCCTTGGCCCGTGTCCATCTCTGCAGCCTTGGCCCGTGTCCATCTCTGCAGCCTTGGCCCGTGTCCATCTCTGCAGCCTTGGCCCGTGTCCATCTCTGCAGCCTTGGCCCGTGTCCATCTCTGCAGCCTTGGCCCGTGTCCATCTCTGCAGCCTTGGCCCGTGTCCATCTCTGCAGCCTTGGCCCGTGTCCATCTCTGCAGCCTTGGCCCGTGTCCATCTCTGCAGCCTTGCCCCGTGTCCATCTCTGCAGCCTTGCCCCGTGTCCATCTCTGCAGCCTTGCCCCGTGTCCATCTCTGCAGCCTTGCCCCGTGTCCATCTCTGCAGCCTTGCCCCGTGTCCATCTCTGCAGCCTTGCCCCGTGTCCATCTCTGCAGCCTTGCCCCGTGTCCATCTCTGCAGCCTTGCCCCGTGTCCATCTCTGCAGCCTTGCCCCGTGTCCATCTCTGCAGCCTTGCCCCGTGTCCATCTCTGCAGCCTTGCCCCGTGTCCATCTCTGCAGCCTTGCCCCGTGTCCATCTCTGCAGCCTTGCCCCGTGTCATCTGCAACCTTGCCCTGTGTCATTGCAGCCTTGCAGCATGATAGTTTAAAATTACCGCCGCGGAGCCGAGATATACAGAGCCTGATGTCCTGTGTATACAGTACACTCGGCTATGTGTATATCGGCGGCGCACGCTCCTCTTCCCCTCACAGACAGCGGGGATTAGCGTATAACACGCATCCACGATTTCCCCCTGATTTTCAGGGGGAAAAAGTGCGTGTTATACGCCGATAAACATGGTACATTCCTTGGGATAACAATAAAAATGGTATAAAAATAAAATGGAAGGAACAGTTTAAAAATAAAATAAAAAAGCAAAAATAATAATAAAAAAGCACCCCTGTCCCCCCCTGCTCTTGCGCAAAGGTGAACGCAAGCGTCGGTCTGGCGTAAACAGCAATTGCACCATGCATGTGAGGTATCACCGCGAAGGTCAGATCAAGGGCAGTAATTTTAGCAGTAGACATCCTCTGTAAATCTAATGTGGTAACCTGTAAAGGCTTTTAAAAATGTATGTAGTTTGTCGCCACTGCGCGTTTGTGCGCAATTTTAAAGCATGTCGTGTTTGGTATCCATGTACTTAGCCTAAGATGATCTTTTTTATTTCATCAAACATTTGGGCAATATAGTGTGTTTTAGTGCATTAAATTAAAAAAAGTGTATTTTTTCCCCAAAAAATGCGTTTGAAAAATCGCTGTGCAAATACTGTGTGGAAAAAAAAATGCAACACCCACCATTTTAATCTGTAGGGCCTTTTCTTTAAAAAATATATAATGTTTGGGGGTTCAACGTAACTTTCTTGCAAAAAATAAATAAATGTTTTCATGTAAACAAAAAGTGTCAGAAAGGGCTTTGTCTTCAAGTGGTTAGAAGAGTGGGTGATGTGTGACATAAGCTTCTAAATGTTGTGCATAAAATGCCAGGACAGTTCAAACCCCCTCCCCCCAAATTACCCCATTTTGGAAAGTAGACACCTGAAGCCATTTGCTGAGAGGCATGTCGAGTCCATGGAATATTTTGACACAAGTTGCGGGAAAAATACCATTTTTTTTTTCCCGCAAAGTTGTCACTAAATGATATATTGCTCAAACATGCCATGGGCATATGTGGAATTACACCCCAAATCCATTCTGTTGCTTCTCCTGAGTACGGGGATACCACGTGAGACTTTTTGGGAGCCTAGCCGCGTATGGGACCCCAAAAACCAAGCACCGCCTTCAGGCTTTCTAAGGGTGTAAATTTTTGATTTCACTCACTCACTGCCTATCACAGTTTCGGAGGCCATGGAATGCCCAGATGGCACAAACCCCCCCCCCCAAATGACCCCATTTTGGAAAGTAGACACCCCAAGCTATTTGCTGAGAGGTATGGTGAGTATGCCAAAGCTAAAAAAGCTATAAACTATAAGAAAAGAGCTTTTAAAAAATATAAATATGAGGGAACACTAGTGTCATTTAAATGTTACAAAGAATATAACAGGATATGTAAAAAGGAAATCAAGGATGCAAAAATTTAAAATGGACAGATTGCAAAAGATAATAGGACAAACCCCAAAAAATTCTTCAAATATATTAATAGTAAAAAGGTCAACTCTGAGCATGTAGGCCCTTTACAAAATAATCTAGAGTGGGTGACTGGGGACAAAGAGAAGGCTAATTTATTAAATACTTTCTTCAGTTCTGTGTATACAAAGGAGCATGGGGGAGCTCATGTCCAAAATGGGGGTGGTAGTGACACAGCCCCAAATCCACAATGGCTCAAAAATGATATGGTCCAGAAATATTTAGATGGAATAAAGGTGGATAAAGCACCTGGACCAGATGGCATACACCCACGGATCCTAAAAGAATTGAGCTCTGTAATTTCAAAGCCATTGTATTTAATTTTTAGGGACTCAATGACAGGAATAGTACCACTGGATTGGCGCAGGGCCAATGTGGTGCCTATATTTAAAAAGGGAATTAAGTTTTTACCAAGTAACTATAGACCTGTTAGTTTAACTTTCATAGTTGGGAAGATACTGGAGAGATTAATAAAAGACCACATAGATGAGTTCTTGCTGGAAAAAAACTAAGTAACAGACAGCATGGATTCATGAAAGACAGAAGTTGTCAGACAAACCTGATTTCTTTTTATGAAGCGGTAAGTAAGACCTTGGACAGAGTGGTGGCTGTGGACGTGGTATACTTGGATTTTGCAAAAGCGTTCGATACAGTTCCCCACACACGGCTCATGTGCAAGGTAAAGTTTACAGGATTGGAAATATCAGTTTGTAAATTGATAGAAAACTGGCTAAAAGACAGAATTCAGAGAGTAGTGGTTAATGATTCTTACTCTGAATGGTTATCAGTGGTGTACCCCAAGGTTCAGTGCTGGGACCCTTACTTTTTAATATGTTTATAAATGATATTGGGTCTGAGATCAAAAGTAACATTTCTGTCTTTGCAGATGACACCAAGCTATGCAGTGGAATAACGTCCTTACAGGATGTCGCCAATTTACAAGCCGACCTCAATGCTCTGTCTAATTGGGCGACTATGTGGCAGATGAGGTTTAATGTTGATAAATGTAAAGTTATGCACTTGGGGGCTAAGAATATGAATTCATCATACATACTAGGGGGAGTAAAACTGGGGGGATCCGTAGTGGAGAAGGATCTGGGGGTTTTGGTAGATCATAAGCTCAATAATGGCATGCAATGCCAAGCTGCGGTTTCCAAAGCGAGCCAAGTCCTTTCTTGTATTAAGAGAGGTATGGTCTCCAGAGAGAGAGATATCATTTTACCCCTGTTCAAATCATTAGTAAGACCTCATCTGGAATATGCAGTTCAGTTTTGGGCCCCAGTTCTCAAAAAGGATTTTGGGGAACTGGAGAAAGTGCAGAAAAGGGCAACCAAACTGATGAGAGGCATGGAGGAGCTCAGCTATGAGGAAAGATTAGAGGAACTGAATTTATTCACTCTTGAGAAGAGGAGATTGAGGGGGGATATAATCAACATGTACAAATATATAAGGGGTCCATATGGAAAAGAGATTTCACCTCCAAATACGGAAAGGTTTCTTCACAGTAAGAGCTGTGAAAATGTGGAATAGACTCCCTGCAGAGGTGGTTCTGGCCAGCTCAGTAGATTGCTTTAAGAAAGGCCTTGATTCTTTCTTAAATGTACATAATATAACTGGGTACTAACATTTATAGGTAAAGTTGATCCGGGGAAAATCCGATTGCCTCTCGGGGGGATCAGGAAGGAATTTTTTCCCCTGCTGTAGCAAATTGGATCATGCTCTGCTGGGGTTTTTTGCCTTCCTCTGGATCAACTGTGGGTATAGAATTGGGTATATGGGATTGTACGATATATATATATTTTTTTTTTTTATGGTTGAACTGGATGGACTTGTGTCTTTTTTCAACCTGACTAACTATGTAACTATATTTTGCAGATCTTGCTTTTTGTCACAAAGTTTTGAAAATTGAAAAGAGAGAAAAAAATATATATATATATTTTCTTTCTTCATTTTCAAAAACAAATGGGAGCTGTAAAATACTCACCATGCCTCTCAGCAAATGGCATGGGGTGTCTACTTTCCAAAATTGGGTCATTTGGGGGGGTTTTGTGCTATCTTGGAATTTTATGGCCTTCAAAACTGTGATCGGTAGTAAGGAGTGAAATCAAAAATTTGCGCCCTTAGAAATCCTGAAGGCGGTGCTTGGTTTTTGGGGCCTCATACGCTGCTAGGCTCCCAAAAAGTCCCACACATGTGGTATCCCCGTACTCAGGAGAAGCAGCAGAATGTATTTTGGGGTGCAATTCCACATATAACCATGGCATGTGTGAGCAATATATCATTTAGTGACAACTTCTTGTAATATATTTTTTTCTTTTTTTGTCATTATTCAATCACTTGGGACAAAAAAAAAAATTCAATGGGCTCAACATGCCTCTCAGCAATTTCCTTGGGGTGTCTACTTTACAAAATTGGGTAATTTGGGGGGGGGGGTTGTACTGCCCTGCCATTTTAGCACCTCAAGAAATGAGTAATAAATTAAAAGCTGTGTAAATTCCATAAAATGTACCCTAGTTTGTAGACGCTATAACTTTTGCGCAAACCAATAAATATACGCTTATTGACAATTTTTTTAACTAAAGACATGTGGCTGAATACATTTTGGCCTAAATGTATGACTAAAATTGAGTTTATTAGATTTTTCTTATAACAAAAATTAGAAAATAGGATTTTTTACTCACCGTAAAATCCTTTTCCCTTAGTCCATGGACCGACACAGCTTCTCTATTGACAAAGTGGGTATTATCCGTCAATTAGGAGTGACTAGGCAGAAAACTTGTAAAAAGTGTTGCATCACACCTTCTACAGTACCGCCCAGGGGGCGGACCCTCTGGGTATATCCCCTCAGTCTGCATCTCGCAGATCAGTTTGTCAAAAAGCAGTACAAACTTAAAAGGAGGGGTAAGTGCTGTGTCGGTCCATGAACTCAGAGAAGGGGATTTTACGGTGAGTAAAAAATCCTATTTACTCTTTCGTTCATGGACCGACACAGCTTCTCTATTGACAAAGTGGGACGTCCCAAAGCAGTGTCAGAGAAAAAAACGAGGGGTGGTAACAGTATAAAAATAAACTTCACCCCAAACACAAAACAGCACTCCTCCAACGAAGGAGTTGCAACTCTAAACAGCCGCCTGCAAAACTTTGCGGCCGAAAGAGGCATCCGAAGATGCACCTACATCAACTTTGTAGAATTTGGTAAAAGTGTGAGCAGACGACCAAGTCGCCGCTTTACATAATTGAGAAACAGACGCTTGATGTCGGAAAGCCCAAGAGGCACCTATTAGCCTGGTCGAATGCGCCGTGACTGGAAAGGGGGGTGCTTGACCCTTTAAGGCGCAGGCCTGGATTACTATCTGTCAGATCCACCTAGAGATGGTGGCCGACGAGACTGCTTGGCCCTTCTTGGGACCAGCCACCGAAACAAACAGTGAGTCTGACTTCCGGAACACAAGGAAGTAGCAGATATAGGTATACTCTCAAAGCTCGGACAACGTCCAAGGAATGCAACGCCGACTCCTTAGGATTCGACGGATGAGGACACAAGGATGGAAGTACAATGTCTTCGTTGAGATGAAAAGCCGAAACGACTTTCGGAAGAAAGGAAGGCTGCGGCTGCAGCACCACCTTATCCTTGTGGAAGATCAAATAGGGAGCCTTGGATGACAAGGCTGCCAGCTCAGAAACTCGTCTAACTGACGTAACAGCCACTAAAAAGACCACTTTCTGAGAAAGTGTCAACAAGGGAATATCCCTAATATTCTCAAACGGTGCCTTCTGAAGCACCGAGAGGACCAGGTTCAAGTCCCACGGAGGTAGCAGGGGACGGATCGGAGGAGCCACATGTCGAACCCCCTGCACAAATGTACTCACGAGAGAGTGAGTCGCCAGGGGTCCCTAAAAAAAAAAAAAGACAGCCAGGGCAGATATCTGTCCCTTAATCGTACTTAAGGCAAGCCTTTGGTCCACCCCACGCTGTAAAAACAGCAGGATTCTGGAGACCAAATAAGTACGCGGATGCCACTTCATTTCCTCACACATGGAGATGTAGGCCTTCCAAGTGCGTGATAAACCTTCCTAGAGGACGGCTTCCGAGCACTTCTCATAGTAGATTACTGAATCAGACAGGCCCCGGTCTCTCAGTACCTGGCTCTCAATAGCCATGCCGTTAAAGCCAGTGACTGTAAAAAGCAGGTCCTCCCGTAGTGGTAGGCGCCAAGGGACGTCTGTTACTAGACGTACTAGATCGGCGTACCAGGGACGCTGAGGCCAATCTGGAGCGATCAGGATCATTGGAATTCCCTCTGCCTCCACTCTGCGAAGCAGATGGGGAAGAAGCCTTAAGGGAGGGAAGGCATAGATTAGCCGATACTGACCCCACGATGCCACCAACGCATCCGTTGCGTCTGCCCATGGGTCCCTTGACCGGGCCACAAACCTCAATACCTTCCGATTGAGTCGGGAAGCCAGAAGGTCTACGTCTGGCGTGCCCCATCTTTGGCAGAGGAGCTGGAACACTTCCGGGTGTAAGGACCATTCTCCCTGGTCCAGCATCTGGCGACTCAGGTAGTCCGCCTGCCAATTCTCCACACCCGGAATGTACACGGCCGACAGTGCCGGTACACTCCTTTCTGCCCACCTCAGGATGTGAGCGACCTCCGATGCCGCAGCTGAGCTTCTTGTTCCTCCTTGATGATTGACATATGCCACTGCTGTGGCATTGTCTGACTGGATCCTGACTGGCCGCCCTTGCAGCCTCTGAGACCATCTGAAGAGGCACAGCCTGATCACCCGAATCTCCAGGATATCGATCGGGAGGCGGGACTCCTCTGGGGTCCAGCGACCTTGCGTCGATTGAACACCCCAGACTCCCCCCCCCCCAACCTGTCAGGCTGGTGTCCCTCCCTTGGATGTCAGCTGCCGCACTGCAGCCCGAAGGGTCTGCAACTTTTCCACCGGGAGGAATACTTTTGCCTCTAAAGAATCCAGAATCAACCCCAGGTACACTAGGCATTGAGTCGGCACCAATACTGACTTTTGCATGTTTAGTATCCAACCACAGTCTCGAAGAGTCTGACAGGTAATATACACGCTTACCTCTAATTCTGAGCTTGAAGGGGCCTTCAGAAGGAGGTCGTCCAAGTAGCCTATGATAGCGATGCCCCGCTGTCTTAGGAGTGCCAGAATGGGCGCGAGCACCTAGGTGAATGTCCTGGGTGCCGAAGCCAGGCCAAACGGGAGGGCCACAAACTGATAGTGGTTCTTGCCGATTGCGAATCGCAGAAACCTCTGGTGTCTGGAGTATATGGGAACATGCAGGTATGCATCCTTGATGTCCAAGGAGGCTATAAAGTCCCCCGGATGGAGAGCAGTGACTACAGATCGAAACGACTCTATCCGAAATCTCTGTACCTTCACAAAGCAATTGAGGGCCCTGAGATCCAAGTAAAAACCCTGACCCGTTCCTGTTCTGGAACTGGAATGACCACCCCGCGTTCCAGCAGACCCTGGACCGCCCCCTAAAGGGCCTCCCGACGGGTCGGCTGTAGCTGGAGGGAACGAATCTGTCCGGTGGACAAGAGAGAAATTCTATCTTGTAGCCTGAGGAGATTACTTTGCATACCCACCTGTCGGAGATTATAGCTGTCCACTGAGTAGTGAATTTGTGAAGACGTCCCCCCCACCCGAGAGCTGGGTGGGGGCGGGCCTTCATGCGGATGCAGATTTGTCCTCAGGCTTGTTGGGTTTGCGGAGCCAAGGACGCTTCTGTCCTTGGGCAGGCGCCTTGTCGGCCTGGGGTCTTTTCCCTGTCGCCGTGGGCGGACGAAAAAAACGTTTGCGTGCAGTAAAGGAGGGTCCTTGCCCCTGGCGTGGTCCCTTACTCTTCTTAGTTTGAGGAAGCAAAGTGCTTTTACCTCCTGTGGCATCGTTGATGATGTCATCCAGAGAGTCCCCAAAAAGTCTGTCACCCTTAAAAGGCAGATCCAACAGGGCTTTTTTGGAGGCCTGGTCCGCAGACAAGCCTTTTAGCCAGATCAGGCGGCGTATTGCTACTGCATAAACCAAAGCTTTTGACAGCAGGGGAATAGTATCTATGTCTGACTTGCAGACAAACTTAAGGCCCTGTACCAACTGGTCGGCCAAAGTTATCTCATTAGGAGGGGCATCCCGCTCCTTTAACCCCTGTAGTAGCAATCTTGCCCATTCAGTAAGTGTCTGAGACACTAAGGCCCCCGCCAATGCCGGGCGCACCGCTGAGCTTAACACAGAGTATAAGTAGCGAGCGAGTGCTTCAGCTTTCTTATCCACAGGGTCCTTAAAACAGGAGCCCCTTGTACTGGGATAGTAATAGCTCTGTTAAGTCTGGACACCGAAGGGTCCACCATAGGGGGAGAGGTCCATTTCTTCAGAAAACTCTCCTCAAAGGGTTGCCTTACTGCAAAATTCTTTGGGGATGTAAAAACCCTTAGTGGGTTTTCCCACTCCTTGTATAAGAGCTTATCAAAATAGGACACACAAGGGAACACCCTAGCAGTGCAGGGAGGTTTACGGAACCCGAAGGGGACAGGCGTCTCTGCTGTTTCAGCAGCATTTTCCATTTTTAGCGCATCCCGCACTGCAGTAATAAGGTCAGATACCAAAGCCTTCTCGCGTATTGACCTGGACTTGGAGTCATTCTCACGATCCGCTTAGTCATGGTCTGCAGTCTCTGATGCATCACAACCCGGGTCATGAGCAATAGCTGGACCTGGTTCTGCATCAGAATTATCCCCAGAAGATTGCAGGGGACGGGGGCATTTACTACTCCCTGTATTCCCATGTGCTGCTTCCACCCGGGCAGCAAAAGCCTCTAGGATTGCCGACATAGCGCCCATAGATACCTCAGGGGCACCAGCTGCCAATTCAGGTGTTTCAGGGGAAAAAACACCTGGCTCAGACGCCATGCTGACCACGCGCTAAATACCACAGGGCTTCAGGCAAGTTATCAATAGGCCACCTTCCTTGCTGCAGAGATGCTGGGTCTCCCAGAGGACTCACCACCCTTGGATCGGTACCGCTATGCTGTGTGCTGCGCCTGTGATGCTATCCCACCGCTGCTGTGTCCGTCTGATAGTTTTATCAGCGTTTCCTGTGTCATTTTCGCGCCAGTGAAAAGGATCCTAGAGGCCGGAGACTATCGCAAAATGGCCGCCAAGGGGCTGTATGGAACAATGTGGGCTCCAAAAAAATGGCCGCCGAGCCTACAGTAGAGGCAAAAGCGGCCGCAGACCACAAAAAGATGGCCGCCGAGGGGCGATATTTACCCACAGCCTGAATCCACAGAAACATGGCCTCCGACAGTCGATAGAGGCCAAAGCGGTGTGAACCACAAGAAAATGGCGCTGAGCGGTGATATCTAGCTCTAGGCGCAAAACTACAGGAAAATGGCCGCCGGACAGTAACTAGAGGCCGAAACAGGCATGGACCACAGCAAAATGGCCGCCAAGAGCATTGAGGGGGAAGAAGCACACACAGGTAAGCAGAAATTACATTTCTTTAAATGCATAGTTACAGCCAGCCCCGCACCAGATGGAACCCCTTAGGTGACCCCCAGCACCCAGCAACCTTAGCCAGAGCCCAGGGAGGAGGGAAGGCAGGGTGAGAAGACAGAAAGGGGCCACAACCACTTACTTGATCTCTCCAGGAATGTCCAGCCAAGTCACCCTGCCGAAGCAGGGGAGCTACTTACCTATCCTGCATGTCTTATGCTGGAAGACATTCCAAAACAGATCATCATCCGCGCACGGAAGGTGACTGTCGGCCAGGCATGCTGTGATTGGACCCTGAGGAGCAATCATATGTATGCCCTGGAGCGCGACACTCACCGGACAGGCTGCTGCGACTCGGCCGTAAGGTCAGCCGAAGCTGAGCGGTCCGATGCAAGCCTTGGAGCGCAAGCTCACCGGTCAGGCTGCTACGACTCGGCCGTAAGGTCAGCCGAAGCCGAGTGGTCCGATGCAGGCCCTGGAGTGTAAGCTCACCGGCCACCTGTAGGGCGACGGGTATGTCGTGGAAAACCCAGCGCGTAGCTAGGGTCGGCACACGCTCGATGGCCGAAACTGGGGGGACTACAAGGATCGTGGATCCAGCCCATCACCCAGTCGGCAGTTGATCGAAGATCGCAGGAAACAAACAAAAAAAACAAAAAAGTAGAAAAAAAAATATTTTTTCCCCTGGACCAACATGGGCCCGAAGGGAGCCATGTCCTATTCCTTGCTAGACAGAAAAAAACTGATCTGCGAGATGCAGACTGAGGGGTACTGGGCGGTACTGTAGAAGGTGTGATGCAACACTTTTTACAAGTTTTCTGCCTCCTAGTCACTCCTAATTAATGGATAATACCCACTTTATCAATAGAGAAGCTGTGTCGGTCCATGAACAAAAGAGTAATATCTTTTTTTTCCCCAAATTTTCGGTCTTTTTCCGTTTATAATCACAAAAAATCAAAAATCGCAGAGGCAATCAAATACCATCAAAAGAAAGCTCTATTTGTGTGAAGAAAAGGACGCAAATTTCGTTTGGGTACAACATTGCATGACCACGCAATTACCAGTTAAAGCAGGGCAGTGCCAAATTGTAAAAACACCTCGGGTCCTTAAAAGGGTTGTAAAGGTTAGTTTTTTATTTTCTAAATAGGTTCCTTTAAGCTAGTGCATTGTTGGTTCACTTACCTTTTCCTTCGATTTCCCTTCTAAATGTTTTTTTTCTTTGTCTGAATTTCTCACTTCCTGTTTCTCCTCAGTAAACTTCACACCATCATCCGAGTGGTGTGGAGTCAGCCAGAACAGCTTACTGAACAGCTTACTGAGGAGGAACGGGAAGTGAGAAATTCAGACAAAGAAAACAAAGAAAAAAAACATTTAGAAGGGAAATCGAAGGAAAAGGTAAGTGAACCAACAATGCACTAGCTTAAAGGAACCTATTTAGAAAATAAAAAATGAACCTTTACAACCCCTTTAAGCTGCATAATAGTCCGGGTCTTAAGTGGTTAAACTGCTGATCTACTGGCATTTTCACACACAACCATCTCTAGGGTTTACATTGAATGGTCCGAAAAAGAGAAAATATCCATAGAGCGGCAGTTGTGTGGACAAAAATGCCTTGTTGAGGTCAGAGGAGAAAGGCAACAGTAAAGCCTCGTACACACGACCGAGTTTCTCTGCAAGAACCAGCAAGAAACTTGCTGGCAGAGCTTTCTTGCCGAGTAAATCGGTCGTGTGTACGCGGCTATCAGGTTTCTCGTCAAGAAAACCGACAAGAATCTCGACGAGAAAAATAGAGAACCTGCTCTCTATTTTCTCGTCGAGATTCTTGTCAGCATGTTTCTTGACGAGAAAAGTGTGTGTGTGCGTGTGTACACTTACCTGTCCTCCGGGAAGCCCGCGCATGCTCGAAATGACTTTGACGCATGCGCGGTAGCTTCCTAGGCATAGGTAGGGTGTAGCAAGATGGCGGCGACGGCATCGAATGTGACGAGCGCACGCTCGTCGTAGTCGATTACGTCACCGCGTTCGCTCCATTCAAAGAACCGCGGGTTCTTTGAATGGATCGTGTGTACACTCGGCCGGGACAAGTTTCTTGTCCAAGAATCTCGTCAAGAAAAACGACGTGTTTTTTCTTGACGAGATTCTCGGCCGTGTGTACGAGGCTTGACTCAAATAACAACTCGTTACAACCAAGGTATGCAAAATACCATCTCTGAACGCACAACACATCGAACCTTGAAGTAAATGGGCTACAGCAGCAAAAGGCCACACTGGGTACCACTCCTGTCAGCTAAGAACAGGAAACTGAGGCTACAATTTGCACAGGCTTACCAAAAATTGGATAATGGAATGTTAGAAAAACATTGCCTGGTCAAAGTCGTCTCGATTTCAGCTGCGACATTCAGATGGTAAGATCAGAATTTGCCGTAAATAAGAAAGCATGGATCCATCCTGCCTTGTATCAACGGTTTAGTGTAATGGTGTAATGTTCTGGGGGATATTTTCTTGGCACACTTTGGGCCCCTTAGTACCAGTTAAGCATCGTTTTAATGCCTCGGCTTACCCGAGTATTATTGCTGACCGTGTCCATCCCTTTATGACTACAGTGTACCCATCTTCTGATGGCTACTTTCAGCAGGATAATGCACCATATCACAAAGCTCAAATCATCTCACCACTGGTTTCTTAAAACATGACAATGAGCTCACTGAACTCCAATGGCCTCCCCAGTCACCAGATATCAATCCAATAGAGCAATGCTTATTAACTCCAGTCCTCAAGTACCCCCAACAGGTTATGTTTTCAGGCTTTCCATTATTTTGCACAGGTGATTTGATCAGTTCCCCTGCCTTAGTAATTACCACAGCCGTTTCAGCTGAGGGAAATCCTGAAAACATGACCTGTTGGGGGTACTTGAGGAGTTGAGAAACATTGCAATAGAGCACCTTTGGGATGTGTTGTTGTGGGAGATTTGCATCATGGATGTGCAGCCGACAAATCTGCAGCAACTGCGTGATACTTTTATGCCAATATGGACAAAAAACTCTGAGGAATGTTTCCAACAACTTGTTGAATCTTTGTTACAAAGAATTAAGGCAGTTCTGAAAGCAAAAGGGGGGTCCAACCTGGTAGTAGCAAGGTGTACCTAATAAAGTGGCCGGTGAGTGTGTATACTATATACACACACACACACACACACACACACACACAGCCCCACCACCATGCGGGGATAGAAGGTATTTCATTTCTGTTTCTTGGGCCCCTTTCACACTTGTACGACTTGTCCCGCGATTTGGGACTGCAGTAGCATGACAAGTCGTTCCCCATGATTTCCAATGACAATCATTCATATTAGCACGACTTCAAAGTAGTCCCTGCACTACTTTGGTTCGACTTTGATCCTACTTCAGCCCATTGAATATCACTGAAGTCGAATCGCCTATTAATGGATCAGACTTTGGCATGCGACTTGTGCTCGGATCTTGAAGGGGAACTCCAAGCCAAATAAAAAAAACGACATGGGTTCCCCCTAAGAGCATTTCAGGCCCTTTGATCTGGGATAGATTTTAAGGGGAGCCCCAACGCCGAAAAAACAGCATGGGGTCCCCCAAAAATCCATACCAGACCCTTATCTGAACACACAGCCCAGAAGGTTAGGGGTACTTGAGGACAGGGTTGAGAACCACTGCTCTATGGGCTGTCAAAAGGAAATGGAACGCCTGTTTCTATCCGGGGATCAGCGAGTGCCCCCCCCTCCCTCCTGAACCGTACCAGGCCACATGCCCTCAACATGGGGGGGTGGGTGCTTTGGGGTGGGGGGGCCCTGCTGATCTGAGTATTGTTGATGAGCACAAGGGCCTCTTCCCGACAACCCTGGCCATTGGTTGTGGGGGTCTGCGGGCAGGGGGCTTATTGGAATCTGGAAGCCTCCTTTAACAAGGGAGCCCCCAGATCCCGGCCCCCCACCCTATGTGAATGAGTATGGGGTAACCCTACCCATTTATCTAAAAACAAGTGTCAAAAATAAAATCCAGCACACAGGGTGTTAAACTAATTTATTAGGCAGCTCCGGCGTCTCTTCCGAATTCTCCTCCCCCTCTCCGGCTCTTCTGTGTCCTCCGCTGACGTCTTCTGCTGCTCTGGTTCTTCTCCACTATCTTCTCGCTCTCTTGCCCTGTCTTCTCCGTTGTCTTCTCCCTCTGTTCTTCTGATGTTGACGCTTTCTCCTGCTCCAATGCCGTGTACAACGACTTATATTGGCATGGGGCGGGGTCACCGGGTGATGTCATCCGATGACCCCACCCCTAATGACGTCACGGCCCCATCATGCCTCGGAAAGTGACATCATAAGGGGCGGGGTCACTGGATGATATCACCCCACCCCAATATAAGTCGTTGCACACCGCGCACGCGGCATTAAAGCGGGAGAGAGCGTTGAGTCAACATCGGAAGAACAGAGGGAGAAGACAGTGCAGAAGACCGGGAAAAAGAGCGAGGGTCGTCGGGAAGAGGCCCTTTGTCCTCATCAACATGGGGACAAGGTGCTTTGGGGCACCAAAGCACCCACCCCCCCCCCATGTTGAGGGCATCCGGCCTGGTACGGCCCGGGGGGGGGGGTTGCTCGCTCGTCCCCACCCCCTTTTTTAATCTGCTGGGCTGTGTCCTCAGATAAATGTCTGGTATGGATTTTTGGGGGAAAGAACAGCATGGGGGCTCCCCTTAAAATCCATACCAGACTGAATGGCCTGGTATGCTCTTGGAAGGGGAACCCATGCTGTGGAGTTCCCCCTAATGATTCATACCAGACAGTGCCTGGTCTTGTCAGGGATCAAAGTCGGATCCCTGGTCATTGAAGTCGGACTTCAAGTCGCAGGGCAAAGTCAGATCCACAGTCGTATGACTGTTTTGCCAAAATTGCGGATGTGAAATTGTTGCAAAATCGCACGACTTTAAAATTGCACAAGTGTGAAAGGGGCCTAAGTTCTTCAAGTAGGTGAATGCCTTTTGTGAATGTATCGCCCCGAGGTGCAAGATGCAAGTTTCATTACCAGACAGTCTGCCGTCATATGATTCTGTTCAACTTCCACTTCTGAGAATAGTATAACACAAAAGCTGGCCCGATTGTGAACAACAACATGATTTTAGGTCGTAGAATGAACTAGTGCACTACAAGCATTCCAGTATAAAAAACAAAACAGGTAGGTCATGATTCGCATTTCAAGGCTTAGCTTTCATATTTGACAGGAGTGTGGATTTAAATAACTTTTACGTAAGCAACATTTTTGGTTATATTTGAAAACATCTTACCTCAGGGAATCCAACCAATACCAACAAAGTGAAGATATTTGTGTTTTTCAACTGATGAGGCAATTGTTGCATACAGTGATCAGTGAAAGCATTCATAACTTTCTGCCATTTTGGAGAACTATTTAACTCCCGCAGGATATCAGACATAGTACAGGCCCAATCAAGACCAACTTTGCTGTAAGAAAAAAAAAACACACACACATTTACACACACTAATTGAAATCAATACATACCTTATTAAATATATCCACAAACTCCAATTAATTTGGTTCCAAGAGATAGGCCGGGTTCACACTGGGGCGACAAACGCTCCGACATTGGGAGCTCATGTCGCATGACGTGTGAAAATCAATGTTTCCCTATGGGAGCCGTCTTAACCGGTCCGACACATGTTGGTCCGACTTTGAAAATGCTCCCTGTACTACTTTGATCCGACTTCAGCCCATTGACTATCATTGAAGTCGGATCAAAGTCGGACCGCAGTCTTGCATGATCCGACTTTGGCATGCGACTTGTGCTCTGCTGCTCTTGAGGGGGAACTCCACGCCAAATTTGAAATAAAAAAACGGCATGGGTTCCCCTCTAAGAGCATACCAGGCCCTTGGGTCTGTTATGGATTTTAAGGGAAACCCCTACGCCGAAAAAACGGCGTGGGGTTCCCCCAAAATCCAAACCAGACCCTTATCCGAGCACGCAACCTGGCAGGCCGCAGGGGAAGAGGGGGGGGGACAAGAGAAAGGCCCCCCTCCCTCCTGAACCATACCAGGCCGCATTGCCCTCAACATGGGGGGTTTGGTGCTTTGGGGCAGGGGGGCGACCTGCGGCCCCCCCCCACAGCACCCTGCCCCCATGTTGATGAGGACAGGGCCTCTTCCCGACAACCCTGGCCGTTGGTTGTCAGAGTCTGCGGGCGGGGGGCTTATCGGAATCCGGGAGCCCCCCTTTAATAAGGGGGCCCCCAGATCCCGGCCCCCACCCTATGTGAATGAGTATGGGGTACATCGTACCCCTACCCATTCACCTGGTGGAAAAAAATGTCAATAAAAAAAAAAAAAACACAGGTTTTTAAAGTAATTTATTACACAGCTCCGGGGGTCTTCTTCCGACTCCGGGGGTCTCTGGTGTCGTCTCCGCGCTCTCCGGTTCTTCTCTCGCTCTCCGGTTCTTTCTTCTTTCTGCCGGGCCTCCGCTATCTTCTTCCAGCTCTTTTGCTGGCAGAGAGGCCCGGTCTTCCAGTCGTCTCGTCCGGCTCTCCGTTGTCCTTCTGCCGGCCCCTCCACTATCTTCTTCCAGCTCTTTTGCTAGTGGAGGGGCCGGTCTTCTCGTCACCGTCAGCGTCTTCTTCCCTCTTCTCCTCCTCGATGTTCACTCGTCGCTTCCCCCCTGCTGTAATGCTGGCTGTTCGCTCCGTAACGATTTATATAGGCTTCTCATGACGTCACAGTCACATGCTCCCATGACGTCACAGTCACATGCTCCGGGGTCACCCGGAGCATGTGACTGTGACGTCATGAGAGACCTATATAAATCGGAGCGCACCGCACAGCCAGCATTACAGTGGGAGGAAGCGACGTGTCAACAATGAAGAGGAGAAGAGGGAAGAAGGCAACGGAGAAGACCGGGCCCCGCTAGCAAAAGAGCTGGAAGAAGATAGCGGAGGCCCGGCAGAAGGAAGAAAGAACCGGAGAGCGGGTGAAGAAGAGGGAAGAAGGCGACGGAGAAGACCGGGCCCCGCTAGCAAAAGAGCTGGAAGAAGATAGCGGAGGCCCGGCAGAAGGAAGGAAGAACCGGAGAGCGCGGAGACGACACCGGAGACCCCCGAAGTCAGAGGAAGACCCCCGGAGCTGTGTAATAAATTACTTTAAAAACCTGTGGTTTTTTTTATTGACATTTTTTTCCACCAGGTGAATGGGTAGGGGTACGCTGTACCCCATACTCATTCACATAGGGTGGGGGGCCGGGATCTGGGGACCCCCTTATTAAAGGGGGGCTCCCGGATTCCGATAAGCCCCTCGCCCGCAGACCCCGACAACCAACGGCCAGGGTTGTCGGGAAGAGGCCCTGTCCTCATCAACATGGGGGCAGGGTGCTTTGGGGTGGGGGTCTGGTTTGGATTTTGGGGGGACCCCCACGCCGTTTTTTCGGCGTAGGGGTTCCCCTTAAAATCCATACCAGACCCAAGGGCTTGGTATGCCCCTGGAGGGGGAACCCATGCCGGTTTTTTATTTAAAATTTGGCGTGGAGGTCCCGCTCAGGATTCATACCAAACACAGTGCCTGGTATTGGCGGGGATCCAAGTCGGATCCCCGTTCATTGAAAGTCGGACATATGTCGGCTTCATGTCGTAGGGCAAAGTCAGATCCAAAGTAGGACGGCTGTCATGTCGCACAAGTGTGAACCGAGCCATAGTGTTCATCAAAAAAAAAAAAGCCATAGTGCATACAGGTGTCAGGATGAGAGAATTAAATACACACCTGTCTAAACATAGAGCTCCGAGAGTGAACAGCAGCTGAGTTGTAATCCAACCATCTGGCACAGAGCTCCCATCATCTGCTATTTGCAAGATGTGTTTGGAAGACAGGACTTTTTTCACAGCATCGTCCACCTCAGCTGGGTTTAATCTGAGAATCAACTGACCCAGAAGGCCCAATGTTAAATGATAGGATTCATTTAAGTGACCAACATTGGCGATCACTACTTCAAACATCAGTGGTAGCACTTGCTGCAGGTTCGCTAAGGAACTCGCTGCATCCTGCAAGAGAAGAATATCTATTTAAATGTAATCTTTCCTTTTACTTATAAAACATCTGCATTGGCTTTTAACAGAAAAATAGCATTTTTGTACATTTGTAAAGTTCTGACCTAAAATAAATTGTTGTAATCTAGAAACTTTTGCAGAGCCATAATTTGCGTATACACTTTGTACACATACCGTGGCAAGAAAAAGTATGCAAACCCCTTGAATTTAACTCTTCTGCAGTAATTTGGCATAAAATGTGATTTGATCCACATCTAAGTCATAACAATAGACAAACACAATGTGCAGACACAAACAATTAAAAAATGTTATGTCTTGATTGAACACACCCATTAAACATTCAGTGCTGGAGGAAAAAATACGTAAACCCATTGACTAATTACTTCAATAAATCCGAATTGGAGTTGAAAGTTTGCAAACTTGGAGCCCAATTAATGAAAGGAGTTAGGACGTGGGGTTTAGAGCAACTTTGAAAAAAAGACACTCACACATTTTACGGCCTCTTTCACACTGGTGGAGTCTACCAGCGAATCAGTCTGCTCAGCAGGGGATCTTTCCACTGATCCCCGGTGAGCAGGTGAATGACAGGTCTGTGCCTGCTCTGCTGATGCAGGGTGGACCTGGACAGAGCCCGCTGTCATCTATGGCAGTGGTTCTCAAGCCTGTCCTAAAGTACCCCCAACAGATAGATATTTTATCTAAGAGAAATTCCCAAAACATGGCCTGTTAGGGGTACTTGAGGACAGGGTTGAGAACCACTGCTCTATGGGCTGTCAAAAGGAAATGGAACGCCTGTTTCCATGGACTATCATCCAATAGGCGGATGGGGATCCTCATCTGTCTGTTTTTAGCAGACAGGATCAGATCGGATGTTGGAGGGTGCCAATGGACACATGCCCATTGACATTCGGCACTCCATAGAAAGCAATGGATGATCCGATCGGGTCCGCCTAAAAAACGGACAGGGGGAACCGATAGGACCATCTGTGTGAAAGGGGCCCCAACACTGCAGTTCATAAGAATTATCAGCTGATGTTGACTATGCCTGGCAAAAAGGAGCTCTCTGAAGACATACGATCAAGAGAAGTTGACTTGCATAAGGCTGAAAAGGGATACAAAGCCATCTAAGTGTTGAAGCATCCATCAGTCAACAGTTACACAAACGGTCTATAAAGTTTAGTACTGTGGCTATCCTTCCTAGAAGTGGGCACCCAGCAAAGATGACTCCCGAGGCACAACACAGAATCCTCAATGAGGTAAAGAAGAAGCCATGAGTACCAGCTAAGGTTTGAAGACATCACTGGAACTGGCAAACATCCTTGTTCGTGCATCCATAATTTCTAAGTCTATGAACAGGCAGGGTATTTATGACATGACAGAACACTGTGGAGGAAGCTGCTGCCCTGTGAGCCTTGGCAAACCCCAGTGCTACTGGGAAAATATTTTGTGGACTGAAGAAACAAAAGTTGAATTGTTGAAGATTACTAAGCACTATGTATGGTGTAAAAAGGGCACAACTTACCAATAGCAAAACATCATCCCAATGTTGAAGTATGGTGGAGGGAATTTTAGGATTTGGTGTTGCTTCGCTACCTCAGGGCCAAGACCACTTTCCATCATTGAGGAGAAAATTAATTCCCAAGTTTACCAAAATATCCAAAAAGATAATTTCAGGGTAACTGTCCACCAGCTGAAGCTTAGTAGAAGTTGGGTGATGCAGCAGGACAATGACCCTAAGCATAAAAGTAAATCCACCACAGACTTCAAGAAAAAAAAAATTCTCCTTTTGGAGTGGCCAGTCAGAGACCAGACCTTAATCCCATCATAGAGATGCTGTGGAATAACCTCAAGAGAACCATTCACACCAGATATCCTACAAATCTATGTGAGCTGAAGCAGCTTTGTAAAGAGGAATGGTCAAAAACTCCTCCCGAACGTTACGCAGGTTGGGTCCAGAGCTACCGAAAGCGCTTGCTTGAAGTCATTGCTGTCAAAGGAGGTTCCACCAGCTATTAGGCCAGACAGATAGAACTTTCTTTTGGTGGTATTTAATCACCACTGGGTTTTTTATTTTTTGCTAAACGAAAAAAGCCGAAAATTAAGCAAATAAGTAATTTTTCTCCTTCACTGTCCTCCCGTCAGAACGGCAAACTGCCTTGTTTACAGAGGCAGATCATAATTCTGCCTTTCTGGGGAACGATTGCGGGTGACCGGCGGACATCGGGTTCGCAGAACCCGCTGATTGGCTCCCCCTTCTGTCCAATGAGCGTGCGTGCACCCACAGTATCTATTGCACGAAATGACATACAGGCACGTGATTTCACGCAATAGAGCCGCCCTGCCGTAGTATATATGTGGTAGGAGGTATTTAAGTGGTTAAAACTCAGGTGGCCAGACCATGTTTGCAATTTTTCCTTTGATTTTTATTTTTCCCGTTCAGCTTTCAGAATATGTAAAAGACCCCCCAAACAATACATTTTCCGAAAGCACATGACCAGTAGAATAAAAAGATGCTACTGATTTTTAGGCCTCATGCACACTGGACATTAAAATAAGGTTATAAAAATGCCAGTAGCTTTGCAGTGAGTTTTTCAACTTATTTCAACGTTTTTGCAATAGCGTTTTTCAGCATTAGCGGGTTTTTTTTAAATATTTTTTTTTTTCAATGAATCAAAAACGTTAAAAACCGCTGGTGAGCGAAGTTTTTGAGCATTTATTGACGTGGATCAGCGTTAGAGCGCTTTTACAGCTGAAACCGTCTCTCAGAACCCACTAGTTTTGGTGTTTTTCTTTTACTGCTCAAAAACGCCACTGCCCAAAACTGCTAATAACAGCCTATTGTGTGCATGAACACATAGGATAACATGGAGAGTTTAAGGACTGTAGAAAAAAAATACATCTACAGCCAAAAACAGCTGCTGTAAAAACGTCAAAAAATGTCCAGTGTGCATGAGGCAAGACCCCGCAATATTTGCACGAATGTTAATCAAAACAATATTCTCGCTCAATACATACTAAAATCATTATTAGCAGATGCAAAGCAAAGCTGTTCTATTTCTACTAAAAGTAGAAGCTAAACCTGCGCTGAGTTAAGAACAAATATTCGTAAATTTTTAACTGCCTTTTGCAAAATAGTGAAAACCGAGGGAACGCAAGACTATAAATAAACAACTTTCTGGAGGTTTGCATTTTTCACTTACAACTTTCAGTGTTTGTAGACCCCCCCAATCCATAAATTTTCTGAAAGCACATAATCAGTAGGATAAAAAGAAGGTACTACAGATTTTTAAGGCACTGTGATATGTGCGCAAATGTTCAACAATATTTTTGCAAAAACT
This sequence comes from Rana muscosa, assembly GCA_029206835.1. Classification (NCBI taxonomy): domain Eukaryota; kingdom Metazoa; phylum Chordata; class Amphibia; order Anura; family Ranidae; genus Rana; species Rana muscosa. The sequence continues at coordinate 618,658,733 of CM055117.1, forward strand.
ACGCTAAAATCATTATTAGCAGATACAAACGCAACAAATTTTACAAAATTCACACTATACTCACTAAAAGCTAAACCTGTATTAGGTTAAAGTGGGATTCCAGTTACAATTAAAAATGTACCCTCTTATTGTATGAAGAATGTAAAACTTTTATATTAACCACTATTTCAATTGTTGAATGCAGGATTAGAAAAACAAAAACAAACGTCTAAACACATTCAGCAACCCTCCTCTTTTTTGCCTTGTGGAGTTGAATGTGGCTGGCATGGATCAGCGAGGAGAGGGGTTCCCTGCATCATGCATAAGGGGGGGGGGTGTTGGGGTATATTTAGATATCTTTATCTCATCTGTGACTCCCCTGCAGCACCTGATACCGTGCCGGGAAGGGAACAGTAAAAGTGTGTGTGTATGGGGAGCATTTTAGCTAACTGCAGTGCCACAGGGATGAGGAGGGGCTGCAGGAAGCAGGGGGGGAGACAGGGCAGAAAAGCAGTGGCAGGTGGGTGATTGTGGGTAAATTTTAGGTGATTAGCTCTGATCAGCAGCTTGTTAGACGCTAATAAGGTCTACTGGTTTGTTCATCAGAATTTGCTAAACAGTTTTGCAATAAACTCAAGGTCTAGAATCCACTGCATCTCTGTGGTTTTATGCATTAATCCAAACAGTGGGATTGAGTCCATTCTGGCACAAGCATAAGTACCAGATGCTACTCATTCTTTCTACTGTTGCACAGCAAATGTATAACTGTCCTTGGCTCTTGGCTGTAGGCAAGAAATATCTGGGGGTCCCACCAGAAGACAGATTGTAGGGTAAAACAAAATCATTGCACAATTTTGCCCTATAAAAATCTGCCCTCTTAAAGTATAATTATAATTGCCAAACATCTATTTCAGCACTCATTGACAACCTCTCACAAAGTTCTGGTTAAATCTTTTCTGATTTTAACACTATTCTGTTCCCCACTGCCTCCACCCACTAACTAACTTTCTGAGCAAAGAAATTACCAATCATTTCAAAAACAAGATTGAAGCAATTCGTGATAAGATCTCCACTGTCCAGAAGTCTCTCCCACCGAACAAATCAACCGCAACATTCAACAATTTCCTATTTCAACCCTCCTATTCACAGAGGTATTTGTTAAGCATTTTTTTCTAACACTCAGCTGGCCACCTGCATCCTATTCCTAGAAAACTAATTTGTTAAGCCTCATACACATGATCGGACTTCCAACTGACTTTTCCGTGGATTTTGCTCCGAACGGGCGTTGGCCATGAACTTGGTATGCATACACACAGACTTTTTCAGCCAACTTTCACCAAATCACGTGTTTTTTTAGCTCTTTAACGACACCCTGTGGGCAATTTCTGCTATTGATGTCTGATCTTTAGCATTGGTTCCGAGCATGCGTGTTTGTACTTTGGACTTTAGTCCGATTGACTTGTGTACACACGATGGGATTTTTCTCCATCGGACATTTGTTGCCGGAAAGTTTGTCTGTTCTCACAGCGAACATTTGTCCGATGAAAAAGCGGAAAAGTTTGTCCGATGGAGCGTACACGCGGTCGGATTGTCCGCTAAAACAGGTCCGTCGGACATTTGCTGACAAAAAGTCTGATCGTGTGTATGGGCCTTAACTCCTCTTTTATCCTACGCTAACTCACATCTTCAAGCTCACCCTTTCTACTGACATCTTCCCCCCTGCTCTAAAACATGCAATGGTCACCTCCATACTTAAAAAGTATTCGCTGGACCTCACCAGTCTAAGAAACCCAAGACTTTTTAATCTCATTCTGAGCTACCACCTTACTGATAACAACTGTCTCAATCCATTCAGTCTAGAATTTTGCCCGCAAACCTCCATATAGAAACTGTCCTCCACAGCGGACCACCTCTTCAAAAAATAATCCACTTCCTTGGCCTCCAAGACTTTGCTTTTTTGCCGATTCTTCTACCTTGGTAAGTAGGCAATGACATAATAATTTTAATATATGAAACTTTGGGGACTTACGGATTTTAAAGGAGGTAACATGGCTGCTATAAGTCCTAATATACGTTCCTGAGAGCATTCAGCAAACAATTGGTCAGGGCTTAGGATTGTAGCTTTGTCAACAATATGTTTCTTGGACAAGTCTCCAGGAACTATGGGGTTAAGGAAAGACAAAAAAAAAAAAATTACCAGAAATACATATTGACCATTAAGTACAATACAGCAGCAAAGTATAAATGGGTAACTAACATAAACATCCTTTTGTAGGGCTTTCCCTGTCTCCATCCTCATCTTCTGCAGAGTATTGCTTCTGTAAAGTGAAAATATTTACTTTAGTAACAAGTCTACACTGCATAAAACATGAATAAACATCAAAACAGAGAAGGACCGATTAATGAAAACTGGAGCAAAGAAAAGTGAAAGTGATACACAGGAACCAGTCAACATCTTCATTCCCCAGTGCAGGTTACAAGACGAAAGCCAACACCTAACAAGTAGTTCAGGACAGGAGCTTTTTGGTCTTTAGCTTTCTCTTTGTTATTACATGTATGTTATGTACTGACAAAGAGCATGCACAAATACTTGTGTGTACATGTAATGCAAAATAGAAAAAGAACACCATCTGACTTGGTTGCCATGGATAACGTTAATATTTTCAATTTTTTAAATAGGCCAAATTAATTGATAAAGGACCTTTTTTGTTTTAGATAGAACAGGAAACATCTCCAGTGCAACACATCCATGGTCCAAAACCAAAAAATGAAAAATTAAAAAAGCAAATTTTGACTTACCTGCAAACTAAGTATCTTGGAGTACAGTACAGGACAGCAGCAGAACTTCTAACATCAGGTGATTTGACCCTGGCAAAGGTTTTGAGCAAAAGGGAGTACACCACTAAGTGAAAATGTCCACATTGGGCCCAAAGTGTCAATATTTTGTGTGGCCACCATTATTTTCCAGCACTGCCTTAACCCTCTTGGGCAAGGAGTTCACCAGAGCTTCACAGGTTGCCACTGGAGACCTCTTCCACTCCTCCATGATGACATCACAAAGCTGGTGGATGTTAGAGACCTTGCGCTCCTCCACCTTCCATTTGAGGATGCCCCACAGATGCTCAATAGGGTTTAGGGCTGGAGACATGCTTGGCCAGTCCATCACCTTTACCCTCAGCTTCTTTAGCAAGGCAGTGGTCGTCTTGGAGTCCTTATCTTGGAATATTGCCCTGTGGCCCAGTCTCCAAAGAGAGGGGATCATGTTCTGCTTCAGTATGTCACAGTACATGTTTGCATTCATGGTTCCCTCAATGAACTGTAGCTCCCCAGTGTCGGCAATACTCATGCAGCCCCAGACCAGGACTGTGTTTTCCCTGTTCAGACCATGACTGTAAGCAAGACACGCTTGTCTTTGTACTCCTCACCTGGTTGCCACCACACACGCTTGACACCATCTGAACGAAATAAGTTTATCTTGGTCTCATCAGACCACAGGACATGGTTCCAGTAAGCCATGTCCTTAGTCTGCTTGTCTTCAGCCAACTGTTTGTGGGCTTTCTTGTGCATCATCTTTAGAAGAGGCTTCTTTCTGGGATGACAGCCATGCCGACCAATTTGATGCAGTGTGCGTCGTATGGTCTGAGCACTTACAGGCTGACCCCCCCCCCCACCCCTTCAACCTCTGCAGCACTCATATGTCCATTTCCCAAAGACAACCTCTAGAAATGACGCTAAGCATGTGCACTCAACTTCTTTGGTCGACCTTGGCGAGGCCTGTTCCGAGTTGAACCTGTCCTGTTAAACCGCTGTATGGCCTTGGCCACCGTGCTGCAGCTCAGTTTCAGGGTCTTATAGCCTAGGCCAGTGATGGTGAACCTTGGCACCCCAGATGTTTTGGAACTACATTTCCCATGATGCTCAACTAATCTGCAGAGTGCATGAGCATCATGGGAAATGTAGTTCCAAAACATCTGGGGTGCCAAGGTTCGCCATCACTGGCCTAGGCCATCTTTATGTAGAGCAGGGGCCTCAAACTGGCGGCACTCCAGCTGCTGCGAAACTACAAGTCCCATCATGCCTCTGCCTGTGGGAGTCATGCTTGTAACTGATGTAGAGCAACAATTCTTTTTTTCAGATCCTCAGAGTTCTTTGCCATGAGGAGCTAAGTTGAACCTCCAGTGGCCAGTATGAGAGTGAGAACACCAAATTTAACACACCTGCTCCCCATTCATATCGGGGACCTTGTAACACTAACAAGTCACATGACAATGGGATGGAAAATGGCTCATAGGGACCAATTTGGACATTTTCACTTAGAGGTGTACTCACGTTTGTTGCCAGCAGTTAAGACATTAATGGCTGTGTGTTGAGTTATTTTGAGGGGACAGCTAATTTACACTGTTATACAAGCTGTACACTCACTACTTTACATTGTAGCAAAGTGTAATTTCTTCAGTGTTGTCACATGAAAAGATATAATAAAATATTGACAAAAATGTGAGGGGTGTACTCACTTTTGTGAGATACGGTATATGCATGATACAAGTTCGCATGGTTTGGCAATTAAGAAATTGAACAATTAACCAATAAATCAATTAAAAATACACTCCCGCTACACTAATGAAAACCTATGCTCCTTGCCTTCCCATACTAACATGTAATAGAACAGATAAAAACAAAACAAGCCACATAAAATCTCCTCCAATCCATCATCCACCAACACAGATCCAGCAGCCACTGCTGAATGACCGTGCGGGAGAGCACAGGGACGGAGACAGTCAGCCAACTACAGCAGGACATCTTCACAAACTAAGTGCACGTTACAAAATGAGGGATACACATAATGTTGTTTCCTTCTATGACAGACTGTGGCAAACAAGCCATTCACAGCATGTCAGACAGCCAATGGTGACCTATAACAACTTGACACAATTATTTGGAATACAATGATTTGGAAGACGACAAAATATGTTCGATGCGATGGAGTGTCCAAAAATTTTAAAACAAACAAAAATCCATAAAAACATATGAATAAAAGATAAAAAAAGATCTAAATAAACCAACAAAAACTGACCCCTGGGAACCCTGATACATAAAAGATACAGTTGGACGAAGGAGGAATGATCCCTGTATGGACCAAATACAGATATAGTACCAAACCTACTTAATGGCTCAATATAGTGTGTTAAATGTGGTGTGATATAAATGAACGCCAGTACCATAATGGCTGTTCAGAAAATTATTCAAACTAAAACGCCACTGTGTTCATATATACATCACCCCACCATACAAGGATACAGACCAACACCCCCTCCAGATGGCACTGACAGCTCCCTTGTTTATTCATAAAAATGTGTAAGGCGCCACTCGTAGTTTAACCCCTCTGGAACTCTAGTGCGCAAATGAAAGATACAATTAAACCTTTCGTTTACAGAGAGACCTAAACCTGTCACCACGATGCCTGGGAGTACCCACCTTCTCTACAGCCTGGACACGGATGGTCATTGTGTCCCCCATATGATGTTCATTGAAGTGACGTGCCACACTTGTATCCTTATGTTTAAATGTGTCATATACATGGTCTCTCAGGCGGTCGCACAACTGCCTGGTTGTTCTTCCAACATAGCGGACATTACATATAGCACAAGTGATAAGGTTTATAAAAAAAAAAATTGTATTGCAATTAATGAAAGATTTTACATTATACTCTCTTTCATTTGTGCTAGATCTAAATTTATCCCCCTCAATAATTCTCGGACAACATGGACAATCATTTGCATCACATTTGAATTTGCCTCTGAAGCTTAACCAATGTGTGTTACTAGGTCTCTTCATTGAAAAATAACTAGGGGCTAAAGACTGACAAAGTAGAGTCTCGTCGTGAAACCACTTTAGTCCTATTTTTAAGAACTTTGTTGTAGACTCCATCCAGATATAGCACCGATATATACTTCTCTACTTTTTTTCTCCCTTTGTGAAGTTCCATGCTATAATCAGTGGAAAATACTGGTACACTACAATTACCACCCCTTTTCCTTTTACCCCTCAAGAGGTTCTCCCTGAGTTTGGCCCCAGCGATGTCCAGCGCTCTGCTCAAATTAGCAGTAGAAAAACCGTGCTGAGTGAAGTGCTGACACATCTGCTCAGACTCATACTGGTAATCCACTTCCTCAGAGCAAATGCGGCGAATCCTCAGCCTCTGACCCACTGGAATACACCTGATAGTGTGTCTGGGGTATCAAGAATCAGCTTTGAGAATATTATTACCCGACAATGGTTTCCTGTATAGATTGGTTCTCACTTTGCCCCCACTATGTGATAATGCCACAACCAAAATTGGTATAGTATGATTGTTTTGTTGTCCTGTGAATCTTAGGTTTAATTCATTACTATTAAGATATTCTATGAATTTTTCCAACACGAACCCAGATCCATCAAGGACAAAAATCAGATCATTTATGTAGCAATAGAAAAATTTGATGCTGGACCTAAACGGCTATAAAATGTGAACCCTCTCCCACCAACCCATATACAAGTTGATGAGAGAGGGGTGAGAATCTAGCGCCCATAGACGCACCACACCGTCGGCAATAATAAACCGCATCAAAAGAAAATAAATTGTGTGCAAGACGATAGCTTAAAGAGTCCACAATGAATTCACTATGGATGCATGAGAGACCATTATACCTGTCCAAATAAAACTGAACTGCATCCAAGCCCAACCCGTGTGGTATGCACAGATAGAGACTGGACACGTCACATGTGACCCAAATGAAACCATCCTTGTATGGTGGTGTGAGATATATATATATATCTCTATATATACACATACACACACACACACACATTTAAATATATATATATATATATATATATATATATATATATATATATATATATATGAGATAACACAGTGGAGTTTTAGTTTAAATAATTTTATGAACAGCCATTAGGGTACTGCCATTCATTTATATCACACCACACACTATATTGAGCCAGTAAGGTCTGGTATTATATCGGTGTTTGGTCCATATGGGGAACATTCCTTCTTCATCCAACTGTACCATTTCTTTTGTCCAACTGTACCTTTTATGTATAGGGTTCCCAGTGGTCCGTTTTTATTGGATTATTTAGATTTTTTATTCATATATTGTTTTTATGAATTTTTTTGTTGGGTTTTTCAATACTATCTCATCTAACATTTTTTGTCGTTTTCCAAATCATTGTATTAAGTTGTTATAGGTCACCATTGGCTGTCTGGCGTGCTGTGAATGGCTTGTTTGCCACATAGCCTGACATAGGAGGAAACAACATTACACAAATCCCTCCATATTGTGACATTATGTGCACTTCGTTTGTGAGGTTGTCCTGCTGTATTTGGCAGACTGTCTTTTTCCCTGTGCTCTCCTGCCCAGTCATCCAGCAGTGGCTATTCGATTTGTGTTGGTGGGTGACGGGTTGGAGGAAATTTACATGGCTTGTTTTGTTTGTGATTTTTTTTATGTGTTATATGACATGTTAGCATGGGAAGGCAAGGAGCATAGGCTCTCAGTGTAGTGGGAGTGTATTTCTAATTGATTTATTGGTTAATTGTTCAATTGCTTAATTGCCAAACCATGCTCACTTGTATCATGCATATATTTCATATAATGTATGTGCATATGAGCTTTGAGTAAGCGCTGACTTTAGCACGAAACGCGTTACCTTTTACATTCCTGTCATACCTGTGATGTGATTTTAAATGCTTAAATAAAGATACCAAGGAGTGCAGCAATATTCCGAATTCTGCATGTTATTACAGAATGTGTTAACTAAATACCAGGTGGAGGCCTTACAAACTTGAGCAACAGACATCTGATGTTGGAATGCCCAGGAAACCCACACCAATCTGGTGGCATGAGCAAGAAGGGGAATGGAAATACCATAGCTTTTGGAGTAAAAGCTCTTACAATGAGATGTCTTATCCATGTGGCAATAGTGAACTTGGAAACAGGGTGTCCTTTCCAAGACCCTATTAGCGGGACCAAAAGAGTGTTTTAATTTAGCGGCTGTACCTTTCAGATAGATTCACAGCCCTGACTGCATGCAAACAATGAAGAACAATTTCCTTGGGAGCAGGGCACAAGAAAGATATGTAGCACCCTGGTGTTTAGGCAGGGATGCTCCTCAAAAATTTACTTGCAAGGAGTAGTTACCCTGGTTGATTGTTAGAGAACTATTGATTTCTCCCTAAGTTTGCCCTTGTTGCACTTTTCTCTTCTACCACTAGGTGGCTGGGCACTTGGTGGTACTAGATATGAGAAGGGCAACTTAAGGTCAGTTTATGGGTAGATGGGGTATCTCAGCCAATGGGCAGGGGTTTTCTTAAATCCCTTGGCCTGCTGGGAGAGCCTATATATTCGGGTGAAGTCAGGTGATCTAGGTTCTGTGCAACCTGGACCGTTGTCGTGTTGCCCCAGGCTGCTAGGCCGGAGATTGGGCCTATCACGGGGGCATCTGGCTGCTAGGCTTTCTGAGGGCCTATCCAGAAGCAAGAGAGCAGTGCAGGGTTGGGATTGCGGCTTGCAGTCCAACCAGAAGTGGCGGTTCTGTAGGCCGGAGAACCGATCGGTGGTCAGAGGTAGAAGGGAAGCTGTCGCCACTAAGGGACCAACCACCTTATTACCATGGACCACAGGGAGTAACTGAAGCAGGTACTGGAGCAGTATTCTCACCGAACGAGCTCGGTGGAGAATCGGGAAACTTCAGGCAGTGATCAAGTCAGGGACCCAGCCAGTGGAGGGGACGGTTGCAGAGCAGCCTTGTGTGCCAAGCTAGGGACCGAACAGGTCAGTGGAGTGAAGCTTGGGAAGTATCTGGATTGCCAAGCTAGGGACCCAGTAGAGAGGCGGGGGTGACGCTTGAGGAAGATACCACCGTAAAGATTCTCAAAGGATTCAGTGGCAGGCAATTGGAGGGTCTAGTGAGAGTCCAGGAGCTACGTGGGCTGAAGAACTACAAGGAGAAGTTGTAGTGCAGGTGAAAGAACTGTTACGCTTTGTGTTAGGAACTGTTAAAGACTGTTGCCATAGGAGACAGCATTCCTGCATGTGCAGATGTGGCTTCTTGCTGGAGGCCTTTCCCTGCACGGCTGTCCTCCTATTGAAGTCTTGGTGTCTGCTAACTGAAGTTGCAACTACTCAAGGGTGGTCCTGGCCCTAACCCTCTTTCCCCCAAAAAGTTTGTAAGAGAAATAAACGTTTGCATTCAAGAAGTGTCTGGCGCCCAATAACTTTATCCACCTTGCACCCACTACGCCTCACAACCCACCACATACACAAGGATGCCATCCATCTCTGGCCCTGGAGGTTCTAAATAGACTGAAGGAGGCCGGAGACCTTGCTACAGATAGAATGTCTTCATTAGGGAGAATGGCCGGTTTTGAGAATAAGATTACTTTGTCCTTGTGAAGTTTTAGAAAGGGCTCCTTACAACAAAGAACCACTAAGTCTTAAACATGTCTGACAGACATGATATCCACCAACAAGCCTACTTTGTAAAGGATATCACCCAAGCGTAGTTCCCATAATTGGTCTAAAAGGGTTGTTTTTGCAGGGCAGAGAGGACGGGATGAAGGGTGGTCTGATCTAGGAGACAACTTGATTTACTTTTTATTTATTTTTTTACACAAGAGAGAAAGCAGTCAAAGGCTTGTAGAAAAGAATGGGCAAGCATAAACCCGTCCCTTAAGAGTACTTAGAGCCAAGTTTTGGTCAAGTTCCCACTGCAAAAAAGCCAGAATCTAAGGTACAGAGTAGTCTCTGAAGTTGAAATCCTTGGTGTTAATGCGAAAAGGGATCTCCAAATGTGTTACTAGATTTTTCTCAAAGTGGCTTTTCTGGCCTTGAGTAAGGGGGGAATGACCGTCAGATATGGCCATCTTTCAAGACCTGGGCTTCAACAATCATGGTAGGTTGCAAACAGGATGGTATGGGGGAAACCTTGGAACAGGAGGTCTGGTTTGTTTGGTGTTGCCTTCTAGAAGTTTAAGTATGTGTACCAAGTTCATTGTAGTTTCTCAATTTGGTGCAATGAGTATTACCAATTTCTTGTCTTCCTTTATCTTGAAGAGCAGTCGAGAAAGCATCTGCACCAGTGCTTTGTGCACTAGTTTAAAAGTGATTAAAAGATGCACTGGTTTCACAATAATTTTCAGAATGTATTCTATTCTGACTATGAAGTATTATCATTAATACCTTTTCTGATCCAGTAGGTTTTACAACACCAGCTTCCTTTTTTAAAGATGTATCCTCATCAGTCTCTGCAATATTACGGTTAGAAGAAGTAATAGTGGAAGTGACACTTTTAGGACTGGGATCATAGCTAGTCAACAAGGACAGTAAGGAAGATACTCTGACACCTAAAAAAACAGAGATGGAAAGAGAAAAAAAAAAATTAGGATTTTTGAATTCACATTGAATACCTTTTCTCAGGGTCCACTGAGGGACACAGCTTATACTAACACCCACAGAAGTAATAGTCAATAGGCTCACAGAATATGAAAGGCCAGATCCCTTTAAGACTATAACCTCACCCACCTCACATCTGCTCAGTTGCAGCAAGCAGTCCAAACAGTGAACAACCGCATATGAACGGAGGGCGCCGAGTTCATTCGAACTCGGAGAAAAGGATTTTATGGGGAGTAAAAAATCCTATTTTCTCTATTGTCCATTGAGGGACACAGCAAGATGATAGCCAGCCTAGGGACATCCAAATGCATTCCAAACTAGGGGCAGCAACAATTAGGGCCACACTAACACAACAAGAAAAAACAAAAGGAACCAAACGGCATTAAAGTGCCACTTGTAGAACCTACCACTAGCATCTGCAGAAATAGACACACAGATCTTATAAAAGTTAGACAAAGTATTAACTAGAAGACTAGGTTGCAGCACTATAATTCTCTGACATTAAGGCCTGATGACGAACAGCCCAAGAAACAAACACTCACTGCCCTTTATCTTGTAATTCATAGACCTGCAGAATAACCTCTGCCCTGAAAGATGGTCCCAAGAGGTCCCAAAAACACTGGTTTCTTTATGTGAATCGAAAAACAAGCTAACCACTACACCAAAGTGTGCTGGTGAAGATCAAGTTTTTTTTATTTTACAAAATAGGTCTACGCTATAGCTGCAAAAGATTCTCAAAGAATAAGTTCACCTTTGTAAAATAAATAAATGCACATGTTTTTGCAGGTAAAAAAATTTGCTTTTTGTTTTTTTAATAGGAGCCTGCAAAGCATTGCACCTGCAATCAGCAGATCATGGGCGGAATTGCAGGACTCCTGCAGACTGTCTGTGTAAGCGGCCTGCTTGTACCTCCTACAAGCAAGCAGTTATACACTGACAAGAAGAAACCATGAACTACCTAGAGCGCTCAACATCGCCCTGGTAGTCGACAGCCTGTGGCGATCTATGCCTGGAAGTGGGAGAAAATACCTGGATTAGACAGGTATCTGCTCCCCCCTCCCCCCTGAAAGGTGCCAAATGTGACACAGGAGGGGAGGAGGAATACGAAAAGCAGAAGTTCAATTTTTGGGTGGAACTCCGCTTTAAAATGGCCACCCGGAACATGCGACTGTGACGTCATGAGAAGCCTATATAAACCGAGCGCACCGCAAAACCCAGCATTACAGTGGAAGGAAGCGACGAGTCAACATCGAGGAGGAGAAGAGAAAAGAAGACGCCGACGGCGACGGGAAGACCGGCCCCTCCACTAGCAAAAGAGCTGGAAGAAGATAGTGGAGGGGCCGGCAGAAGGACAACGGAGAGCCGGACGAGACGACGGGGAAGACCGGGCCTCCGATAGCAAAAGAGCTGGAAGAAAATAGCGGAGGCCCAGCAGAAGGAAGAAAGAACCGGAGAGAAGAAGAGGGACGAAGGCGACGGAGAAGACCAGGCCCCGCTAGCAAAAGAGCTGGAAGAAGATAGCGGTGGCCCGGCAGAAGAAAGAACCGGAGAGCGCGGTGACGACACCGGAGACCCCCGAAGACGGAAGAGACCCCCGGATCTGTGCAATAAAATACTTTAAAAAGCTGTGTGTTTTTTTTTATTGCCATTTTTTTCCACCAGGTGAATGGGTAGGGGTACGATGTACCCCATACTCATTCACATAGGGTAGTGGGCCGGCATCTGGGGGGCGCCTTATTAAAGGGGGCTCCCGGATTCTGATCAGCCCCCGCCCGCAGACCCCGACAACCAACGGCCAGGGTTGTCTGGAAGAGGCCCTGTCCTCATCAACATGGGGACAGGGTGCTTTGGGGTGGGGGGCCGCAGGTCGCCCCCCTGCCCCAGAGCACCAAACCCCCCATGTTGAGGACATGCAGCCTTGTACGGTTCAGGAGGGAGGGGGGGGCCGTTCTCTCATCCCCCCTCTTCCCCTGCGGCCTGCCAGGTTGTGTGCTCGGATAAGGGTCTGGTTTGGATTTTGAGGGGGACTCCCACGCCGATTTTTTGGCTTAGGGGAGTCCCCTTCAAATCCATACCAGACCCAAGGGCCTGGTATGCTCCTGGAGGGGGAACCCATGCCGGTTTTTCATTTAAAAATTGCAGTAGAGTTCCCGCTAAGGATTCATACCAAACACAGTGCCTGGTATTGGCGGGAATCCACATCGGATCTTCGTCTACCGGCAATGCGTGTCGCTCATCGTGAAAGGAACATTTCTCCTTTCCCGATAACGAGACAGCTCGGCGCTGGCTCTCGCGACGGAGCTCGTAGGGTGTCAATCTGGCCGCTAGAAGCGGCGAGATTGACACAATATCGGCGGCACCTACTGTAGTGAACAAACTTACTCTGTCTACCCATAAATTAACTTTTGGGGGAATAACCCTTCAAGATTAAATCTTTATTATATTTAGAAGTTATTTGTTTTGATAGATCAAAACAGAAATCAAAACAAAATTTTGCGCTAATAACAAAAAATAAAAATTGTTTTAAACTTTGGTGATGCCATTATGTGTGCAGTAGACCCTGCCTCCAAAAAAAAAATTGGAAAATACAAAGAAAAAAGACTACTAATCAAATAAATATAAAATTCCTTTCAAAGAATCTTTGCACGACAAGTAGATCATCTCACAACAAAGCAGTACAATAAATTTAGAGTGGATGTCTGCAAGAAAACTGAAGTAAACAAAGACATACAAAGGCTTACAGTTCAATCACATATTCCAAAATCTTACCCTTTCCATTTTGAGCCTTCATGAGACAGCTGGCCACTAGATCTGTACAGTTTGCTTGTAGAATCTGAGCACTGGAAATAATATTGAAGTCCAACTTCTCCCCATCGATTTCCCCTTCAGTGGCCAAGTCTGAACAATAGAGAGCCAGTGAACTGAAGAGCAGCCATGAGTAGTTGTGAATGTAGGGCTGTATAAGCCTCTGCTTGTCACTGATTTTGTTTGTAACCATGGGATAGATGGTGATGCTGTGACTAGGCAAATGGCTGGAAGGGAAAATAAGATGCTGGATAAAAATAGTTTTAGGAAATGGTATAAATAAGAGAAAAACAAACATCCTGTGTCCCTCAATGAACAAGAAAGATGCACTTTAGGTCTCATGCCCACGGACGTTTTAAAAAACGAGCTGTAAAGCTAGTACAGACGCCAGGAAAAAAAACATTGTTTTTAATGCGTTTTTTTCCGTATTTTGCATTGAATTCAATGCACGTTTCCCCGCGCTAGCTTTCAGATGCGTTTTTCTTTCTCTATTCAAAAATCAATGGTTCCCTATGGGAGCCCATTTATTTGAAGAGATCGCACCAGACGTCGGATCAAGATAATCCGACTTGCGGGGCGACTTGTGTGCGGAGAATCTTGAAGGGGAACCCCGCGAAAATTTAAAAACAATTTTACGTGAGGTTCCCCCAAGGACGATACCAGACCCTTGGGTCTAGTATGGATCTTCAGGGGAAGCCCCCACTCAAAAAAAAAAAGACGTGGGGGTTCCCCCAGGATCCATACCAGACCCTTATCCGAGCACACAGCCCGGCAGGTCAGGAAAGGGCCCCCCATCCTAAGCTACATGCCCTCAACATGGGGGGGGGTTGGTGCTTTGGGGCAGAGGGGCACTGCGCCCCACCCCAAAGCACCTTGTCCCCATGTTGATGAGGACAAGGGCCTTTTCCCGACAACCCTGGCCATTGGTTTTCGGGGTCTGCGGGAGAGGGGCTTATCGGAATCTGGGGGCCCCCTTTAATAAGGGGGCCCCCAGATCCCGGCCCCCACCCTATGTGAATGAGTATGGGGTACATCGTACCCCTACCCATTCACCTGGGGGAAAAAAGTGTCAATAAAAAAAAACACACTAGACAGGTTTTTAAAGTAATTTATTAGGCAGCTCCGGGGGTCTCTTTTCCGACTTCGGGGTCTCTTCCCCTGCTCTCCGGTTCTTCTCCCGCTCTTTGGTTCTTCTGCCGGGCTCCTCCGCTATCTTCTGTTCTTTTGCCGCTCTTTTTCTAGCGTTGGCCCGGTCTTCTCCACCGTCTTCTTCCCCCTTCTTTTCTTGTTCACACAACGCTCTCCCCCGCTGTAATGCCGAGTGCGCAACGACTTATATAGGCATGAGGCGTGGACACCCAGTGACCCCGCCCCTTATGGCGTGATTCCGGGGCATGATGGGACGCCACGCCCCATGCCTATATAAGTCATTGCGAACTGGAGAGCAGAAGTCGGAAGGAGACCCCCGGAGCTGCCTAATAAATTACTTTAAAAACCTGTCTAGTGAGTTTTTTTTATGGACACTCTTTTCTCCAGGTGAATGGGTAGTGGTATGATGTACCCCATACTCATTCACGTAGGGTGAGGGGCCGGGATCTGGGGGCCCCCTTATTAAAGGGGGCTCCCAGATTCCGATAAGCCCCTCGCCCGCAGATCCCGACAACCAACGGCCAGGGTTGTTGGGAAGAGGCCCTTGTCCTCATCAACATGGGGATAAGGTGCTTTGCCCCCCCTGCCTTAAAGCACCAACCCCCCCATGTTGAGGGCATGTGGCTTGGTATGGTCTAGGAGGGAGGGGGGGGCGCTGGCTCCCCTTTCCTGACCTGCCGGGCTGCGTGCTCCAATAAGTGTCTGGTATGGATCCTGGGGGAACCCCCATGCCATTTTTTTGGTGTGGGGGTTCCCCTCAAGATCCAAACCAGACCGAAGGGTCTGGAATCGTCCTGGGGGGAACCTCACACAATTTTCTTTTGACATTTTCGTGGGGTTCCCCTTCAAGATTCTCCGCACACGAGTCACCCTGCAAGTCGAATAATCTTGATCCGACTTCTGGTGCGACCTCTATTCAAATCAATGGGCTCCCATAGGGAACCATTGATTTTGAATAGAGAAAGAAACGCCGGACGAGGCTCAACACAGTGTTAAGCCTCGTTAAATCGCATTTAACACCCTTTGCCGGCGTCTGACGTCTTTACAGCTCTAATGCTGGAGCTTCAGAACGCACTGGTCCTGGGTTTTTTTTGCAGCTTAAAAACGGCTATGCCATTTACAGCTCAAGAACATCATGGTGGGCATGAGAGCCGTTTTTAAGCTGCATTAAACGGTCATAAAAGTGGCTGTAAAAACGTCTGTGGGCATGAGGCCTAAACAGCAAGTATCCCATACATTAGCTAATCAGTTAGACACAGTTTATGGGGAAAGATTGCATGATCTCTTGAGTTGCCACCGAATCCTAAGGCTTCATTGTACACGGGACGTTTTTACAACCTCTCCTGAACGATTTAACTTGACAGATAGTAACTCATGTTTAAAACGTCCATTTTGCCGCGTTTACATGCCGCGTTTAGAAGCTTTTAATATGGGAAAAAACAAAAACCGCCTATAAACGAACCGCTGCTAAGCGCGGGTTGCCGCGTTTAGAAGCGTGTGGCATCTGAACAAATTTTTTTGCCTTCAAAGAACGGCCTATAAATGAAACTGCCTAAAAACGACAGTAAATGAACCTGTGTACATGTACACATAAGATAACATTGAATGAGTTCAGGGGCAGTTGAAAAAAGTGTCCAACTGCCTCTGAACATTCGTTTAGCAGCAGCAGTGTACATGGGGCCTAAAGGGATCCTCGTCTCAGCCAACATGCTCACATAACAGGACACAAGTTGTAAAAGACATCCGTGAAATGTTAAAATATTGAAACATTATTAAAATGAAATTTCTTTCACACAATGGGTCCAACAACTTACAGCAAATCAATGAGAAATGCTGAACACATTGCTGCACAAAAAGGTATGATTAATTTGTGTCCATAGCCTTATGTAATCCTATTTAAAAATGCAAGTGCATAGTCTTAAGTATAGGTAAGCACCTGTCAGAGTATCTCATAGCCACATAACATCCGTAACACAGATCAAAGTCATTGCACACATTGCAGTTGATTCTATGCCCAATAAGAAGTCCTTGGCAATGATCACATGTATATTCCATGTTGACCATTTCATGGTCATCTTCATGGCCCTCAGGTTTTACTCCACCTGTGAAATGAACAAATGAAAATGTAAATAAATACAATAAAATCACTGCTGCGCTAGGAATGTAAGCAATATGGCGACCATAAAGATGCACAGAATGGGCAACACTACATTCAAAGAAACCTAGTTGCCAACTGCTAATTTAGCTCCTATATTTATCATAGTAAAGGTTTCCTTCAAAGCAGTAGTGCAATAAAACAAAAAAACACTACTGTGCATTTGCCTCTTAAATGCACACGATACATACAGTATCTCACAAAAGTGAGTACACCCCTCACATTTTTGTCAATATTTTATTACATCTTTTCATGTAACACTGAAGAAATTACACTTTGCTACAATGTAACGTAGTGAGTGTACAGCTTGTATAATAGTGTAAATTAGCTGTCCCCTCAAAATAATTCAACACACAGCCATTAATGTCTAAACCGCTGGCAACAAAAGTGAGTACACCCCTAAGTGAAAATCTCCAAATTGGGCCCAATTAGCCATTTTCACCTCCCCGGTGTCGTGTGACTCGTTCGTGTTACAAGGGCTCAGGTGTGAATGGGGAGCAGGTGAGTTAAATTTGGTGTTCTCACTCTCACTCTCATACTGGTCACTGGAAGTTCAACATGCCACCTCATGGCAAAGAACTCTGAGGATCTGAAAATAAGATTTTTGTACTCACCGTAAAATCTGTTTCTCTGACGTCCATGGACTGACACAGCCTCTTAATATTTGACAAGTGGGTTTATGTCCCTGCTTGCAGGAGAGAACTAGGCAGAATGTTAGATGTTACAACATACATTCTAAAGACCAGAGCAAAACAGCCCTGCCCAGGGGGCGGTCCCTCCAGACATAACCCACCCTCCTGCAGCCAGCAACCCTCAGTTCGTAACAAAGCAGTACAAACCTTAAAAGGAAGGGTGGGTGCTGTGTCAGTCCATGGACGTCAGAGAAACAGATTTTACGGTGAGTACAAAAATCGTATTTTCTCTTACCGTCCATGGATTGACACAGCCTCTTAATATTTGTGGGGTGTCCCAAAGCAGTGTCAAAAAAGAGGGGTGGGAGTAAAGAGAAAGGAAAACCAAACTTCACTCCAAACAAGCAGAGCTCCTCAACGGAGGAGTTGCAACTTAAACAGCGGCCTGCAACACCTTGCGGCCGAAGGAAGCATCAGAAGATGCAGCCACATCAACCTTATAGAAACTTTGAAAAGGTATGTGCGGACGACCAGGTCGCCGCCTTGCACACTTGTGCAACAGACGCTTGATGTCGGAAAGCCCAGGAAGCACCAATTGCCCTGATTGAATGCGCCATGACCGGAAAGGGAGGCGCCCGCCCCTTAAGGGCATAGGCCTGTATGACATTCTGTCTGATCCACCTAGAAATGGTGGCAGACAAAACCGCCTGGCCCTGTTGTGGTCCTGACACAGCCACAAACAGCGAGTCAGACTTCCAAATAGGAGCAGTAATGGACAGGTACACCCGTAAGGCACGTACCACGTCTAGCGAGTGAAGCGCAAACTCTCTGCGACGGATAAGGACACAAGGACGGCCGGACAATGTCCTCATTAAGGTGAAAGGCCGAGACCACCTTTGGTAGAAAAGAAGGCCGCGGGCGCAACACAGCCTTATCCTTATGGATGACCAAGTAAGGCGGCTTGCAGGATAATGCCGCCAACTCAGACACCCGTCTGACAGAAGTGATGGCTACCAGGAAAGCCACCTTCTGAGACAAGGTCAAGAGAGGGACATCTGTGATGTTTTCAAAAGGAGGTTCTTGAAGAACCGAGAGCACCAAACTCAGATCCCAAGGAGGGAGAGGAGGTTTGACAGGAGGGGCCACATGGCGAACCCCCTGCACAAAGGTGCTAAGGAATGGCCCGCTAGCCATGGAAGAAGACAGCCAGGGCCAAAATCTGACCCTTGATGGTACTCAAAGCCAGCTTTTGGGTCACACCACACAAAACAGCAGAATCCTGGGAACGGAATACGTCCGTGGATGCCAATCTAGCTCCTCACACATAGCGATGTAAGCTTTCCAGGTACGGTGATGGATCTTTCTGGAAGAAAATTTCCGTGCCCTCAACATGGTCGAGATGACCGAATCTGAGAGACCACGGTCCTTCAGCACCTGGCTTTCAATAGCCATGCCGTTAAAGCCAAGGACTGTAAAAGCAGGATGAAGTATGGGACCTTGAGACAGAAGGTCCTCCCTCAATGGCAGCCGCCAGGGAACGTCCGCGACGATAGCGCACCAGATCGGCGTACCAATGATGCCGTGGCCAATCCGGAGCAATGAGGATCACCGGAATCCTCTCGGCCTCTACCCTGTGAAGCAGGCGAGGCAGCAACTGTAGCGGAGGGTAAGCATATATCAGGCAATACTGACCCCACGGGGCTACCAAAGCATCTGCCCAGGGGTCCCTGGACCTGGCCACAAACCTCGACACCTTGCGAGTGAGTCGAGAGGCCAAGAGGTTCACGTCCGGCGTGCCCCACCGCCGACAGAGGAGTTGGAACACCTTTGGATTCAAGGACCATTCCGCCTGGTCCAACGTCTGCCGGCTCAGATAGTCGGCCTGCCAGTTGTCTATTCCTGGAATATAAACGGCCGACAGAGCCGGCACGCTTCTTTCCGCCCACTTTAGGATGTGGGCGACCTCGGACGCCGCAGCTGAGCTCGGAGTTCCCCCCTGATGGTTGACATAAGCCACCGCTGTGGCGTTGTCCGACTGGATCCTGACCGAGTGGCCCTCTAGTCTCTGACCACGATGAGAGGCACAGTCGGATTGCCCAGAGTTCCAGGACATTGATCTGTAGACGGGATTCGGCCGGGGTCCACAGCGCCTGAGCTGAGAGGACCCCCCCAAACTCCTCCCCAGCCCGTCAGGCTGGCGTCCGTCGTGATCACTGTCCACTGGACAGGAAGGAACGACTTCCCCGACCGAAGAGCCGGGGATCTCAACCACCACGTCAGGGACGCACTGACCGGGTGACTCACCTGGATCTGATGATCCAATGACAACGGGGACTTGTCCCAAGTGAACAGGATCCCCTTCTGTAAGGCACGAGTGTGAGATTGGGCATATGGAACTACCTCGAAGGAGGCCACCATGAGTCCCAGGACCCTCATGCTAAAGTGGATCGATGACCATTTTCGGGACATCAGAAGCCGTACCGCAGATTGAAGTTTGTAACTTCTCCGAGGGTAGGAATACTTTCGCTTCCTGAGGAGTCCAGGATCAAACCTACATACTCCAGATGCTGAGTCGGGACCAGGACCGACTTCTGAGTGTTCAGTAGCCAACCGAAGTCCAGGAGGGTCTGACTGACTATTGCCACATTTTCTTCCAATTCTGAGCCAGTGTCTGCTCTTAGAAGAAGATCGTCCAGATAGCCCACGATAGCAATGCCTAGCTGTCTCAGCAAAGCCAGAATTGGGGCGAGCACCTTGGTGAAAACCCTTGGTGCCGACGCCAAACCAAAGGGAAGTGCCACAAATTGATAGTGGGCTTCGCCTATCGCAGAAACTTCTGGTGACTTGTGCAGATTGGGACATGCAAATAGGCGTCCTTTATATCCAAGGATGCCAGAAAGTCCCCTGGGTGGAGCTCAGCAATCACCGTGCGAATGGATTCCATGCGGAATTTTTGAACCTTCACAAAGGCATTTAAGGCCTTGAGATCCAAGATTGGACGCACTCCGTCCTTCTTTGGGACCACAATCAGATTCAAGTAAAACCCCTGAAACCTCTCTTGTGACGGAACCGGCACAATGACTCCGCACCTGAGCAAGTCCTGCACTGCCCCCAAGAGGGCCGCCCGACATGCTGGAAGGAGATTTGAGGAAAAGAATCTGTCTGGAGGCCAGGAACGGAGTTCTATCCTGTACCCCGAGGTGACCACCTCGCACACCCACCGGTTGGAGATCCAGGGTGTCCACCAATCCATGAACCTGCCAAGTCGTACCCCCACCCCCGAGTCGGGCGGGGGCAAGACTTCATTTGGGAGAGGGTTTGGGAGCCGGCTTGGTCGGCTTACACACCCAGGGACGCTTCTGTCAACCAGCCGCACTCTTTTCAGTCTGGGCGGGCTTACCCGTGGGCTCTGACAAAAAACCTCTTCTGAGCTGGAAAGGAGGGGCACGGCTTACCCTTAGAAGTCTGAGGAAGCAGGGTGCTCTTACCCGCCTTAATAATGTCCTTAATAATGTCATCCAGGGCAGCACCGAACAGCCTACCGCCCCTAAAGGGCAAGTCAGTCAGGAGCTTTTTAGAGGCCAGGTCAGCAGACCAGCATTTTAACCAGATAAGACGCAATACCACTGCATACACTGAGACCCTAGAGATCAAAGAAGCAGTGTCCAAAGTGGCATTGCACACATACACTAGGCCCTGCACAAGTTGGTGGGCCAGTGCAATGGTTTCTGGAGGAAGATTATGCTCCTGCACAGTCTGGTGCAAAATCTTTGCCCATTCCTGTGAGTGTCTGAGACACTAGGGTCGCCGCTACAAAAGGACGTAAGGCGGATCCCAGCAAGGCGAACATGGCTCTGCTCACCACTTCTGACCTACTGTCAGTGGGGTCCTTAAAGGCAGGAGTCCCCTCCATCGGGAGAGTTGTGGCTTTATTCAAACAGGCGACCGGGGGGTCGACCACCGGAGGAGAGGCCCATTTCTTAACCAGGGCCTCCTCAAAAGGGTACCTAGTAGACAGACGCCGCGGGAGTGCAAAAGTCTTCTGTGACTTTTCCCAAACCTGATCTATGAACCTGTCAAAGAAAGGCATGTAAGGAAAAACTTTTTTAGAAGGCTTGGCTTTGAAAGAACCAAAGGAGACAGCGTCCACCTGAGGTTCCGTAGCCGCAGCATCCAGCTTGAGAGTGTCCCTCACAGCATCAATGAGTTCACTTACAAGCACCCTGCCCTTTGCTGACTCAGAACAGGAGTCTTCCTCACCAGAAATGTCCTGTTCAAAAAATTCAGAGCTAGGGTCCTGAGCTGCAGCTAGGCCCATATCTGAAACAGAGCACACCTCCACTAAAGATTGTGTGGGGAGAGGGAGCTTTGTAGCTCCCGTGCGCTCTCACACCGCTTCCATCCTGACAAGAAATGATTCCAGGACTGCCGACAACTGGTCCATGGGGACTGCAGGCGCTGAAGCACTGCCTGTTGCCTCAGATATGGAAGGGGAAGCAGGTGAACCAGACTCCATAACTCGCCACTCAGACTTTTTCTCTTTTGTTTTAGTTTTTTTTAAAACACAAAAAAAGTCCGCCCTCTGGCTGTGCTGGCTGTGGGGGGTTACCCAGGGGACTCACCGACCCAGTGGGGACCGCTCGGTTCCACTGCCTGTGCTGCGCTGTATAGCGCGAATGAGCAGTGAAGAGAATGTGAGGAGAACCGCTGCATTCCAGCCACGATAGAGGCCAAACAGGAAAAACGTGAGCAGGCTCCAAGAAAATGGCCACCACAATAAGTAACTGCATCATAGCGAATCCGCGGCAAGATGGCCGCCATGCGCACCATATAAAGTATACAGAGAAACAGTAAACACCACAAGGGGTTAACCAAGCGCACTCTAGATAAAAGTATGTAAACAAACTAGTATAGGGGCAGAGGGAGAGTCATTTGGGGAAAGATAGACGTTTACAGTCCATAACATATTAGTCCATGAGTTCTACAACATAACTAGTCCGCAGAGAAGGCTGCCAGCTGACAGATAGAAGAGATCTGAAATAGCAAAAAAGGGGACAAAAAGCAGCGCCTACTAAGCGTAGCAGTCAAATAAAATTTTATGGAAATAAAACAAAATGCAAGTATTACACTCACAAACGATCAAATTAAAGAGGCTTATCTGGATGGATGTACAATTCATCTGCTCTTCCCAGGAAGGGGGTGCTGTATGTCCGGATGTAGAGGAGGGATGATGTCTCTAGGTGTCCTCTCGAGTGTCCTCGGTGTTAGGCTCAGAGCCTGATGAAGCACGCATGCTTCGAACGAGCGCACCTGGTGACTTTGGGGACCCGGTACCGGACGCTTGTAAGTCCCCTGGACCCCAAACTTGGCACGCATATAGCCCCACCCTTCCTCTACAAGTGTGCAAAGATTTTTGTCTGGGGAACCTACGGCTGGGGAGCACCGATTTTTTAAAGCCGGGCACCCCTTCAATAGACTCCCATGTTAAACGTCAGTCGAGGCATGGGCACAGCGAGGCATGGACACAGTGAGGCATGCAGATGGACACCCTAGGCTTATACTCGAGTAGTATATACGGTATACACACACACACACACACACACACACACACACATATATATATATACATACACACACACACACATATACACACACACACACACAGTGGGTACGGAAAGTATTCAGACCCCCTTAAATTTTTCACTGTTATATTGCAGCCATTTGCTAAAATCATTTAAGTTATTTTTTTTTCCTCAATGTACACACAGCACCCCATATTGACAGAAAAACACAGAATTGTTGACATTTTTGCAGATTTATTAAAAAAGAAAAGCTGAAATATCACATGGTCCTAAGTATTCAGACCCTTTGCTCAGTATTTAGTAGAAGCATCCTTTTGATCTAATACAGCCATGAGTCTTTTTGGGAAAGATGAAACAAGTTTTTCACAAGTTTTTCACACCTGGATTTGGGGATCCACTGCCATTCCTCCTTGCTGATCCTCTCCAGTTCTGTCAGGTTGGATGGTAAACGTTGGTGGACAGCCATTTTTAGGTCTCTCAAGAGATACTAAATTGGGTTTAAGTCAACTCCTTCGTTATATTAGCTGTGTGCTTAGGGTCATTGTCTTGTTGGAAGGTAAACCTTTGGCCCAGTCTGAGGTCCTGAGCACTCTGGAGAAGGTTTTCGTCCAGGATATCCCTGTACTTGGCCGCATTCATCTTTCCCTCGATTGCAACCAGTCAACCTGTCCCTGCAGCTGAAAAACACCCCCACAGCATGATGTTGCCACCACCATGCTTCACTGTTGGGACTCTATTGGACAGGTGATGAGCAGTGCCTGGTTTTCTCCACACATACCGCTTAGAATTAAGGCCAAAAAGTTCTATCTTGGTCTCATCAGACCAGAGAATCTTATTTCTCAACATCTTGAAATCCTTCAGGAGTTTTTTTTTAGCAAACTCCATGTGGGCTTTCATGTGTCTTGCACTGAGGAGAGGCTTCCGTCGGGCCACTCTGCCATAAAGCCCTGACTGGTGGAGGGCTGCAGTGATGGTTGACTGTCTACAACTTTCTCCCATCTCCCAACTGCATCCTCTGGAGCTCAGCCACAGTGATCTTTGGGTTCATCTTTACCTCTCTCACCAAGGCTCTTCTCCCCCGATAGCTCAGTTTGGCCGGACGGCCAGCTCTAGGAAGGGTTCTGGTCGTCCCAAACGTCTTACATTTAAGGATTATGGAGGCCACTGTGCTCTTAGGAACCTTAAGTGCAGCAGAAATTTGTTTGTAACCTTGGCCAGATCGGTGCCTTGCCACAATTCTGTCTGAGCTCTTCAGACAGTTCCTTTGACCTCATGATTCTCATTTGCTCTGACATGCACTGTGAGCTGAAAGGTCTTATATAGACAGGTGTGTGCCTTTCCTAATAAAGTCCAATCAGTATAATCAAACACAGCTGGACTCAAATGAAGGTGTAGAACCATCTCAAGGATGATCAGAAGAAATGGACAGCACCTGAGTTAAATATGAGTGTCACAGCAAAGGGTCTGAATACTTAGGACCATGTGATATTTCAGTTTTTATTTTTTAATAAATCTGCAAAAATGTCAACAAATTCTGTGTTTTTCTGTCAATATGGAGTGCTGTGTGTACATTAATGAGGAAAAAAATGAACTTAAATGATTTTAGCAAATGGCTGCAATATAACAAAGAGTGAAAAATGTAAGGGGGTCTGAATACTTTCTGTACCCACTGTGTGTGTATATATGCATGTGTATATATATATATATATATAAATAAGAGGACGGTTGTTGGGACTTGGCTATGACTGATAATGTGTCAGTTTTTTTCCCCCTTCTTCAAAAAAGATTTGAAAGGAGAAAAAACATTTCTTCACTTGCTTGTTGTAGTTGTACAGTACGGTAAAATTGTTTGTGATTCTATCAATTTCTTTTTGGTGGTGGTGGTATTAAGAGTATGTATATAGGCCTGCTCTGTCCTGTCCACAACCATGCTGGCATCTACAGCCCATTGTCTAATAGAGGCGATTTCTTGAATACATAGCCCTCTAATGTACACCTTCAAGGCATCCCACACAATAATATTAGCGGCCGAGTGTTTGTTTTCAGTTTGAAAGCCTTGGAGCTGTGATCGTATGCGATGTGGGTTAGTGAAAAGGGGAAGCCAAAACAGATTAAGCTTCCAGTGGGTGAGTAATAGTAAGACTACAATGTAACACATCAGGTGTGGAGGAAATGGGTAAATATTCAGAATGACCACGTGGTCTAAAGAGGGCAGCAGTGAGCCACCTTAGAATCAGATTATATCCAGCTGGTTAATTATTGACTTGTCTTAGCAAAACATCACCACAATGCAGTAAATGCTATTTAGAATGCAAGTAAAAATGATTAGTTTCATGCAAACTTCCCATTTACTCGTAATATCATAAATATAAGAAAAAGGAGAACAGTTGGAACTTTATATAAGGCGGTGACCTGGTAATTGTATTGGATATACACTCATGATTATGCGTTTGTATGTTACTTTATATATTAAACTGAATTTTATACACCTACTTGCTTTATTCAAAGTCCCAATCTCCTCTCCCTCCTTTTTTTTGACATGATATTATAAAGATGTATGATGTAAAAAGACAAGTGAAAAATGATTTATTTTCAAACTTAAACTAAATTTCAATTTGTGATTTTAATCAGCACAGTTTATCCACTGCAGGCTGTTTAGCAACATGTAAATAAATAAATCACTGCTGCTAATTTAGACTTACCCAAGAAGCATGTTTTACACAAATCCATATCATTGCACTGTAAACACCGGTAGCGATGCCATGGTGCAATTTTATCACAACCATCGCAAGATATTTCGACATTCAACAGGTCACAGTATCGTGCGATAAACAAATGCATCTGTAATAAAAAAAATGACATTAAAAGACCGTTACATAGTAGGTAAGGTTGAAAAAAGACACAAGTCCATCAAGTCCAATCTATGTGTGCGATTATATGTCAGTTCTACATTGTATATACCTGTATGTTGTGGTCGTTCAGGTGCTTATCTAATAGTTTTTTGAAACCATCGATGCTCCCCGCTAAAACCACCGCCTGTGAAAGGGAATTCCACATCCTTGCCGCTCTTACCAGTAAAGAACTTTCTACGCAGTTTAAGGTTAAACATCTTTTCTTCTAATTTTAATGAGTGGCCACATGACTTATTAAACTCCCTTTCGTGGAAAAGTTTTATTCCTATTGTGGGGTCACTAGTATGGCGTCTCTTCTCCAGAGAGAATATGTTCAGTGCTTGTAACCTTTCTTCATAACTAATGTCCTCCAGTCCATTTATTAGTTTTGTTGCCCTTCTCTGTACTCGCTTTATTTCCAGCGCATCCTTCCTGAGGACTGGTGCCCAGAACTGGAACGCATACTCCAGGTGAGGCCGGACCAGAGTCTTGTAGAGTTGGAGAATTATCGCTTTATCTCTTGAGGTAATCCCCTTTTTAATGCATGCCAATATTCTGTTTGCAGCAGCTTGGCATTACATACCATTGCTGAGCCTACTAGGACCCCCAAGGTCCTTTTCCATCCTCGATTCCCCCAGAGGTTCTCCCCCCAGTGAGCAGATTGCATTCATATTTTTGCCACCCAAATGCATTATTTTACATTTTTCCACATTAAAGGGGTTGTAAAGGTTCATGTTTTTTCACCTTAATGCATCCTATGCATTAAGGTGAAAAAACGTCTGATGATTACCGGCCCCCCCAGCCCCCCCCCCCCATTTACTTACCTGAGCCCTCGAAAGTCCTGCATCGTGAATGCGCTCGGTAGTTGCCCGGGCTTCTCGGCTCTTCATTGGATAGATTAATAGCAGCGCAGCCATTGGCTCGCGCTGCTGTCAATCAACTCCAATGACACGAGGGCCGGGGCCCGAGTCCTGTAGTCGACGGCTATGGAAGCCAGATACAGGACTCGGGAGCGCGCCCGCAAGGTAACCCCCTTGGGGGAGCGCTTCCCACAGGGGGTTATCAGAAGCGGGGAGGAGCCGAGACAGCCGCCGAGGGACCCCATAAGACGAGGATCGGGGCCACTCTGTGCAAAACGAGCTGCACAGTGGAGGCAAATATGACCTGTTTGTTATTTAAAAAAAAAAAATTTGCTCAGATCTACTTGCAAGGTTTCCACGTCCTGCAGAGAAGTTATTGCCCTGCTTAGCTTAGTATCGTCCGCAAATACAGAGATTCAACTGCTTACCCCATCCTCCAGGTTTTTTATGAACAAATTAAATGGGATTGGTCCCAGGACAGAACTCTGGGGGACCCCACTTTCCACCCCTGACCATTCCGCGTACTCCCCATTTATCACTACCCTCTGAACTCGACCTTGTAGCCAGTTTTCAATCCATGTACTCACCCTATGGTCCATGACAATGGACCTTACCTTGTACAGTAAACGTTTATGGGGAAATGTATCAAATACTTCTGCAAAATCCAGATACACCACATCTACAGGTCTCCCTTTATCTAGATGGCAGCTCACCTCCTCATAGAAGATTAATAGATTGGTTTGTCAAGAACGATTCTTCATGAATCCATGCTGATTACTGCTAATGATACTGTTTTCATTACTAAAATCTTGTATATAGTCCCTTATCTCATCCAAGAGCTTGCATACTATTGATATTAGGCTAACTGGTCTGTAATTCCCAGGGATGTATTTTGGCCCTTTTTTAAATATTGGTGCTACATTGGCTTTTCTCCAATAAGCTGGTACCATTCCAGTCAGTAGACTGTCCGTAAAAATTAGGACCAATGGTCTGTGAATTACTTGACCGAGTTCCCCAAGGACCCTCGGGTGCAAGCCATCTGGTCCCGGTGACTAATTAATGTTACGTTTTTCAAGTCTATTTCGAATTTTGTCCTCTGTTAGCCATGAGGTGCTTCCTGTGGCATGTCATAAGGATAAACACTGGAGTTTTGGTTACTGAAGCGCCCCCCCCCCCCGATTCCCTTGTGAAGACAGAAGAATAAATTCAATACCTTGGCCATCTCCCCATCCTTTGTAACCAGATTCCCTTCCTCATTCTTTATGAGGCCAATATGGTGTGTCATCCCTCTTTTACTGTTTATATACTTAAAGAATTTCTTGTGATTTTTTTGCTGTTCTCCGCTGTGTGTCTTTCGTGTTCTATCTTAGCCGCCCTAATTGCACCCTTACATTTCTTGTTGCATTCTTTGTAAAGTTTGAATGCCGATTATGATCCCTCAGCCCTGTATTTATTAAAGGGCTTCTCCT
Organism: Rana muscosa; assembly: GCA_029206835.1. Taxonomy (NCBI): domain Eukaryota; kingdom Metazoa; phylum Chordata; class Amphibia; order Anura; family Ranidae; genus Rana; species Rana muscosa. Next base: position 618,686,703 of record CM055117.1, read on the forward strand.
TTGCTTGTATATGCATTTTTACATTGGCGTTAAACCACCCAGGACTTTTATTCGCCCTTTTAAATTTATTTCCCAATGGGATGCACTGGCTAATGCCCTTATTTAGTATGCTCTTAAAGCAAATCCATCTCTCCTCCATGTTCTCCATGTTCTTTGTCCCAATTAATATCATCTAGCAAGGTTCGTAGCTTAGGGACGTTGGCTCTTTTGAAATTCAGTGTGTTTGTATTCACCTCATGTTTCCTATTGGTGTGATTTATACTGAAGCTAGTTGACCTGTGATCGCTGTTTCCTAAATTGCCCTGTATTTCCACATCCGTGATCAGGTCTGTATTGTTGGTAATCAGTAGGTCTAGTAACGTTTTGTTTCTAGTTGGTGCATCTACCATCTGACCCATGAAATTGTCCTGCAAGACATTTAGGAACTGGTGAGCCTTAGACAAATGCACGATTCCTTCCGCCCAGTCTATGTCTGGATAATTAAAATCCCCCATTAAGATGACACGTTCCATCCTTGCCGCTAAACCAGATTGTGATAGGAGGTCCGTCACCCCCTTCTCCCTCAGGTTAGGGGGCCTAAAGCATACTCCCATTATTACTTTCCCCTTAGTTTCATCCCTTTGGAGCTCTACCCATAAGGATTCCACCTTCTCCCTAGGTCCTTTAGTGATGTCATCTCTCACATTCACTTGTACATTATTCTTGATATACAGGCATACCCCTCCCCCTTTTTACCCTCTCTATCCCTGCGATGAAGGGAATACCCTTGAATGGTTGCCAGCAAATCTTGAGAGCTGTTAAACCAAGTCTCTAAAATTCCCACAAAATCTAAATCCTCCTCGTACAACAGTATCTCTAGTTCTGCCATCTTGTCTGCCAGGCTCCTGGCATTGGTGAACATGCCACATAGTTTATACCGGTCGCAAACTGTCTTACTGGATGTTTCCGAGGTTGCAAATAGGACTTGTTACTATACTTACGTCGGGTTTAGGTGCTTTAGTCAACCTACTACTAATGCCCCCAATACTACCATCTGAAATATGTTCCGCGATGACTATCTCTACTGAGAAGGGAGGGGGGGAATTGTGGGACTTTATATGAAGCACACTACTCAAGAATAAAAATGCAGTCATTTTTATTGATTCCTGGTAAACAACCATATATTAATGATAACATTTGTATAATCAATGACAACTTATTATTGCATGTGTATACATATATTCCACCATAAATGGGGTTTGTAAAATGATAAAGTTAATAAGTTGCCCATAGACAAAATAAACAGTAATCAAAGGTTATCTTATAAACAAGTTGGTATCATTACTGGTTGCATGATACGGATGAATCACAAATGTTTGCAATAATGTAGCATATGACAGTAGCTCTACGCGTTTCATGGATATTCCTAATCATCAGGAGCAGATAAAAAGTAGATGGCTCTACAATAAAAAATAGGAGTAAATGCAAAGTACTCTAATGATTGAGACAGTGGGGGATAAAGGGAAGAGAGGGAACAAAAAATTCCCAACCACTCTTAACTATAGATATTCAATGTACAAAAAAAATGGTGTTGACCGCTGAAGCCACCATGGTACTTAAAAATTCCCACAGGCGACGCTTTAAAATATTTACAGGTTACATGTTTTGAGTTACAGAGGAGGTCTTGGGCTAGAATTATTGCTCTTGCTCTAACATTTGCGGCGATACCTCACGTGTGGTTTAAATGCCATTTACATATGTGGGCGTGACTTGCGTATGTGTTCGCTTCTGCAAGCGAGCACACGGGGACAGAGGCACTTTAAATTAGTTTTTTTATTGTTAATTTTACTTTTATTTTTCTAGTTTGATGCTTTCCTTTTAGATTTTTTTTTTGATCACTTTTATTCCTATTACAAAAAATGTAAACATCCCTTGTAATAAGAACAGTGCGTGCCAGGTCCTCTTTACAGTGAGATCTGGGTCAATAAGTCCCCAGATCTCACCTCTAGGCTGGGAAGCTTTAATTAAAAAAAGATCTCAGCTTTTCAGCAGAGGCAGTGGTATTTTTTCAAATGCAAAGGTTGGGCGTGACGTCAACCTCTTGCATCCTAGTCCCTGGTGCACTATTTAGTGTACATTTACCTTAAAGTCTACAACTGACAGATCATTGATTTTTGATTCAATGCATCCAAAGATTGCACACATACAGTGTGTGTGGGAGGGAGGGAGAGAGAGAGTATCTCTGAACACAACATGCAAGCATGCATATTACATACATTTATATTTTATTCTTTGTAGATTAATGAATACAGTTGAAAAACAACAAAAACTGTTGGAGAGAATACTAGAAAAAAGAACAAAAAAGAGGAGGCCACAAAAATCCTCACCTTTCTCTTTACATCTGGATCTGCCTGATTAATCTTTTCATACCAAATTTCAAACATTCCATCTTTGCATTCCTCTAACCACTGAAGGTTCTGTCTGTAATCTGCCCTTTCATCATCTTCTTCCCACTGACTGAAATATAAGAAACGTTTAAAAAAAAAAAGAAAAAAAAATACATAAAAAAAATATGATACTCACATAAAATATGATATACAAGTCACCATTTTCACCACTATAACCTCCTTTGTTAACACAAAATCAAACATTTGAACAATATTTATTTTTTAATGTGTCAATGTATTGTCTGAACAGTCCAAAACAGAGTAGTTCAGTGAGGAAGAATTGTGTACCCATTTATCTTTCTTAATAAGTTTTTCTGGTAGTAAACAGCATAGGGGGTGGGGGGGGGGACTTAAAGCTAGGTTACACATTACGCCCCCAATCCCTGCACCCAAGGGTCCAATGTGACAGAAATACAGCTGGCAGTCAACTCTACTGAACTTTTTCTATTATTTTCATCAGAAGAACATGTTTTCTGGATCTTCAAAATAACTTTCTGCCCCTCAGACGAGGCTGTCCTACCTTTAAACTGTACATTAATAAACCTATAATTTTTTTTAGTAATAAACCGGTGGTTTAATGCAAAACGATCAGCAATTTTAAATGACCAGCAGGCTACACAGAGTGAAATGTGTAAATTATACTGCGCTGTCCAATTAGTGAGAAATAAATCACTCATGTAGTGAAGGTGATTCTACCTCTCCAATAACAATGCTGCAACTTCTATGTGAGACACACACAATAAAATAGTAGTAGAAAAAATAAAGCTGCGCAAATTATAAAATATTTGATTACACCACTGATTGTATCAAAAGATGATATGTACAGAGCTCAGTCTCTATTGCCAAAAGATGACAACTATATGCCAGACACCTACATCACATTCAGCAAGAGGGCAAAGTCCTGTATTGTGAAGAAAAAAATATATATAATATATATATTTTTTCAAACTATAAAGTCCTGAAAACCAAAGCAACAACGAAGTGTGGATGAAAATCTTCTTGTTCAGCTATTTGGTGACTTCAAACATAAAACACCCAATGAAAAGTGCCGTACACTTTATAGATAGAGATTCCACCACCACCAGTTCTTACTGCCGCTTACCAGAACTGTTGATCCCTTCAGAGATCAATGCAAACAGATGGCTATTCCCCTGCCAGGGTCTCTAGGTGAATAATCAATATCAGCTTTTCTCCCGGATTCTAAGCCACTCCTCTCCACATATAACGATGTTAAGTGCATAAGGAAAGAAAGCCACTCGTCTGGACGAAATTCTGTCACATCTAAAGTAACACCTAGATACCAGCAACTAGAAAAGACTGGGAGAGGAAGCGGCTGGGAGGCTCTGGAAGTGATGACATCACAATACAGGACTTTGCCCTCTTGCTGAATGTGATGTAGGTGTCTGGCATATAGTTGTCATCTTTTGGTAATAGAGACTGAGCTCTGTACATATCATCTTTTGATACAATTAGTGGTGTAATCAAATATTTTATAATTTGCGCAGCTTTATTTTTTCTACTACTATTTTATTGTGTGTGTCTCACATAGAAGTTGCAGCATTGTTATTGCTGAATGTGATGTAGGTGTCTGGCATATTGTCAGGACCTCTTATCACATATAGTTGTCATCTTTTGGCAATAGAGACTGAGCTCTGTACATATCATCTTTTGATACAATCAGTGGTGTAATCAAATATTTTATAATTTGCGCAGCTTTATTTTTTCTAAGGCTACACAGAGTGCCTGAGTTTTATCTGATATTCTGAAAAGCTTTTCTTCACAACTCAACTGGCTTAGCTTTCAGTAGTTCTGTGTCCGATATAGTTAGATTGCGCCTAATGCTCATCACCATCTAACAATGAGAGCGCCATTACTGTGCATACTCTCACTAGATATGGAGTGGGGAGTGAGGCTTTGTTCTAGGGGCAGGATTTATCCCCAGGTCACATAAAATGATCCGTTAGAACCAAGATAAGAAAGCAGTATGAAAAAAAAAAAAAAATTCTGAAAAACTGTTTTAACAGACCACTTGTACTACCGTCACTAACCAAGTAAAAATGCCTTGGGATTCATTCACAATCCTGCTCCTCTGAAATGTGATACACAATGGCAGTAGAGCAGCGGCTGCAACCAAGCATCCAATTGGCTTTTTCATTTTTAACAGCCAAATTAACACTTTCTATGTAAGTACAGTGCCACAACTGCGAGCCAATGTACAATGAAAACAGTTAAAACTGTAGGTGATTTATCTGTTCCTAACAATAAAACAATAAGGCTTGTTCCTTAAAGAGAACCTGTGAGGACAGAATCCTAGGAGCGGCCATTAGGGAATTGTTTTTAAATAGCGAAGACCTGAAGAAAGTCATTCTCATGTTGGCTTTAGTACATATGTACTTCCATTTGTTGCAGAACAAATGGAAGCTACATGCATGTTCAAGTTTGTGGCAAACAAAACTGATTACAGAGCAAGCACAGCATGCATCTCTTAGCAGTAGGGCCAAGGACTGACCATGCCAACAAAAATCTGTTTCTGTGCTTGGTCTAATCAGTAGGATAGTGAAAATAGGGGGAACTGGCATAATTATAAGGTATACAGTACACAATTTTTTTCAGGCAGTATTTATAAAGAACTATAGGTTTAGCCCAACACAACAGAGATATTCAGTTTTGGGGTAGCTTACACTAAGTTTACAGAATTCATGTCTACTAGGCAATTTACAATTAGGCTGTTTCCTTACCAATTTTTAAACAAACAAGTTTTACTGATATTAGTACCATTCCTACCTCTTTCCTAACTTTTAATTTTAACTTCATTTTTATTTTTATCTTTGCTATGGGGTTCACATTGAATAACCTTCAACTTCCTCAACCTGGTCCATTCCCAACAAAACATCACCTTCCATTGACATTTGTCCCTTCATGTCTATATACTCTTATACACACACAATTTTACTGTACATATACAGTTCCCCGTTTTTAATTTTAATCCTCTTTTAACCATTATATATTTTTGATAATTTTGATCGGTTTAAACTATGCACGTTTTTAAGTATTCTGCCAAGTTACATGAAGCTCATGTGTTGCTCACGGCCGCCTATACACGCAGCAATAAGATCGGCCATGATAGTAATATCCTCTAGATCTATCCAAAAATGGCCACTGTAATCTTTTGTATGGGTAAGGTCTTCGGTCTCCAATCTCTCTCCCAAAATGGCCACCTTTATCAGGTTTATTCGAGTATACAGAGGACTTCGGTACACAAAATCTATCCCAAAATGGCCGCTGACATCTTTCACCTAAGTGAGGACTTCAGTCTTCAATATCACTCCCAAAATGGCCGCCGCAATTAATAAATTTTGCGCGCAAGCTCACATGGGTCTTCATGGACTGTATAAAGAATGGAAGTGAAGCCTGACGTTACGCTCCCAATGACATCTGGCAGACGAAACGCGTAGGGCAGAGTCAAGGCACGTCGGTTCATCACTTCCGGTCTGGGCTGCAAACACAGTTTTTCAGTGCCAGCACTAAGCTTTCTTTTTGTCTTTGATTATTTGATACAATGTGAGTATCTCAAACCTTTTACTACAATAAACCCTTTTAAAACAGAATCAATGGGCATCCTTTCTTCCCTTGCATAAAACGTCCTGGAGGATCGCAAGACACCCGGAGCTGACCCTGTATCCTCAGGCTGCTACACAGTGGCACTTATACTGTGACCGTGTCATACCCCTGGAGGGTAAGAAGTTTCTGGTAAATGCAACTTTGTAAAGAGCACGGATTATCATGCACAGAGCAAGATATATAAGGCTCAACATTGAAGTTTTAAAGCACCAGTCACCTTTATTTTTATTCATTTTACTTCATTTTTTTACTATGGACTTTTCTTGCATTTCACTTTGATCCATGGACTTTATATGAGCTTGATTTTATGTGTTATAAATTTTGCACATCAATTTTATGTTAAGTAGGTTTATGTATATTACATGGTGTAACTAGCATCTATCACAGTACTAGCACAAGCACTTTCTACCTAAACAACACCCCTATAAAGTTCACTTACTTTTTACAACACCCGGCCAAGGGTGTAACACCTCAGCCAACTCCCGGCAGGGGACTCATTTATTTACCCAATATCATGCTATGTGCACCTATCACTGGCATGAACTCCTAATGCTATATCCCACATTGAATTAAGGACACATCATCTCAGTAAACACCCGGCTGGGGGAACATCCGGTTTTATATATTTTTTTGCACATTTTTGTGCACATTAAAAGGATTTGACACTTTATTCAAACCAGAACAGCGCCACACCTACCCTTTTACTCTCTTCATTTCTTGCTCCACTCTGTGGCAGTAATAAGTAGGGGCAGCAGTTTTTTCTTTTTTTTTTCTTCTCTGTTTACTGTTCAGTGTTTGATTTCCTTTTGCGTGGAATCACCCCATATCCCTCTCACAACAATGCAGTGGTCTGAATGGGCCCGTAAAAGCTTCAACAAATTTGCTTGCAACTTGCTGAAAGCTTTGCAAATACTTTGTAAAAGCTTGTTGTGCATATTGCTCTTCCATATATTAAAGCCTGAACATCTATAGGCTTTAATATATGGAAAAAAAAAAAGCCATTTGTAGAATATCCATAGAAAATCCATATTTTGGATCTTGAAAGATTCCATTCTCATCCAATGAACTGGATAGAAAACATCTATAAACAGATATACATTCTCTAAAATGTTATCTAATGCTATGTACACACGATCGCATTTCCGATGGAATTTTCTGTCGGAATTCCGATGAAGCTGACTTCCATCAGTCTTGCCTACACACCATCAGACAAAATTCCGACCGTCCAAAACGTCGTGACGTACAACGGCACTATAAATGCGAAGTCCAAATCCAATGGCGCCACCCATTGAGCTACTTTTGCCGATTTTGTGTTACCGCGTGTTAGTAAAAGTTTGGTGTTAGCCGATTCGCGCTTTCATTCTCCGTGCTTTTCAGTCCGTTACAGCATGACAAATGTGCTATCTCCATTACGAACACTAGTTTTACCAAAACGAGCGCTCCTGTCTTCTATATTAGTCTGAGCATGCGTGGATTTTTCTCCGATGGAGTTCCACACAGACGATCGGAATTTCCTATCGTTTTTTTTCCATCGGAAAAATTTAAAACGTGTTCTATTTTTTAACACCGATGGAAAAAAGTCAGATGGTACCCACACACACGATCGTTTTTTTCAGATGAAAAAAGGATGGCCTTTTTTCATAGGAAAAACCGACCGTGTGTACAGGGCATTATAATGCAGACAAAGGACCACCCATACAGATACTGGTTTCAAAGTTTCCAGATTTAGGACTTGTTTACACGTGTGACAGACCATTCCACCTGTTGCTGCTGAGACAGCGGCCGGTGGTGTACACATGCCGTGGTGCTTTACGGTCATGGCAGGAAATATTCCACCTCCTCCATGGCGCTTGTTGGGCAGTACCACTGGCCGAGTGCAACCCATTCAAGTGAATGGTACCTTGCTGAAACTACCTCGCAACTGTGCACAATGCAAGCAGCTGTGGCACAGTTGTCCATTAAGTAGGTTGTTAAAACAACCAGTGAGGAGGCAATATGCCTCCTCAGCATCTGTCAATACTGTCTGAAGCGTGATCTGAAAGCAGATCACGCTTCAGACTGTAAAGCAAGTCCAAATAAGGCTCTAACATTAGGCAACACTAACAAACATCTTAAGAATATTGATGATGTTAGTTGTAAATAGACATGAATCATATTCACTTACCTCACAACACTATCATGGGTACTTATGTTTTCTTTAGACATTGATAAAAGTAATTCTGGGAGGTCAATGCTGAGGAAGAATGAAATGTCTTGGGGTTCCCAGCTCATGTCCAGCATGTGAAGGAGGGTAGTCTGCACACATGATAAGGCTGGGAGCAGTGACCTGGGCAAACACATCATAAATTAAGAATAGGGTGTGATGACCTCTCTGATTTTATCATTTGCAAAAAGTGTTTAGTGAATCAAAGAGTTGTAGCTGCAATCAGAACCACAAATTGATCCAATCACTACAGCTTTTTCATACACATCAGTGCTGTAAGACCAGACAAAACAAGAATTGATAAATTATTTGTGACACAGGTAAATGGGCAAGGAAACTACCAAGGAGTAAGCTTAAAAAATATACTTACCTCACACTTTGGCTCCCCCCCGTTGAGCCAAGGTAAAGGTGAGGACACAGGCACTCAAGTGATCCTGGAAACACTGAAGATACAGCTATACCTATGCAGTGCTAAAATTACTGAACATATTTAAACCAATGGGCTGCATATACTTATTTGACTGTGGTGTTATGCCATACTGGGGACAGAGTGTCCCGGGGGCACCAGTTGTTTAAGTCTCCTAACTAAAGAGGGAAGGTAGCAGAACAACACGTTAGGAAGGCTGGGTCGACCATTGTCTAAGAGGGAAGGGTCTAAAATGTGGGTGCCAGCTGTTTTTTCTTTGTTGTATGATGGGTACTGCAAATTGTAGCTTTGGTTTGATAATTGGAAATTACTTAAATCAAGAGAAGATACTTTTGTAAACAACATAAGGACAACGATTCTGCCCAGACAAGGGATTATACAGCTGTATTATTTATTTAGAAAATGTCAATATAAAATTAAATGAGAATAAAAAATGCAATTCATTCATTCCTATGTACAGGCCATCTCTATTTGGACATAAAATAGATGCAGTAAAATGTTAATCTATTTAAGAAATAGGAGTGTGTGGCTGTGCCAACTTCTAGATCCAAGACTGCAACACTGTCACTGACAGCCAATGTCTACACCAGGGGTTCTCCGGAAGTCCCCATGGGCTCAACTGCAATCTGCAGACACCACAGATTTAAATTCGCTCAACAGTGGCTTTAAAGCTCAGAGATATACTTTTGCAGAGTACCCCTGGGCGGATTGATATCAGCCTGACTGTACTCAAATTTTTACGCTTCTGAGAGAGCGGCGCAGAATGAAAGGCTTGGTCCTCACAGAGCCAGCAGTGCTGGATGAAAATACTTTTGCTAAAAAGAAGTACTAAACCCAGTATTTGCATGGATTGTTGAGGTTCACATCAATGTAGTAAGAGCACTGCATAAACAAACTGTTTCTATAAAGCGGGCTTCTGTTTCGAGTAAAGTGGCCCATCAGTACTGATAAACAAAGACAGGGCAGAACATCAATTATTCTAGCCTGCTATGTAATGCAACTCCCGGCTGTTATTTTGATAGCTGTAAATTGCAAAGCAATACTACACACAACCCGTGTACTTCCGTTACTTTTTTTGTACATGTGTACTACATCCAGCATCTACAACTAGTTAACTAATCAGTCCCTCTCAAAGGTTTTTATTTCATCTCCAAAATAAGACCCTGGTCACACTGAACATGACATTGAAATCATGCTACTTCACTTAAAGTAGCACGATTTGAAAGTGGTACTACCTTAGTTGCTGCTTGGAAGACATCTGTGATTGTATGCACAGAAGTCTATGCAAGTCATACCTGAACTTGCAAAAAGTAGTACAAGAACTACTTTCAAAAATTGGTGCGACTCTGGTGGAGTTGGAGTCGCACTGATTTCATTGCTTCCATTGCGGACAATAGGGTGCGACTTGTCATGCATTTTGAAACTATCAAAATCACATGACAAGTCGCACCAGTGTGACCAGGGGCTAAATATTTGTTTAAAGCTTAGTATGTACAGCAGCCATATGAAACAAAAGCGCCAAAACAAGTTTACAGCACAACCAGGTTAATCATTACCTTTAGCAAGTTACAAAACACTGCACATTGAGGCCAAGACATACCTGTCATTAAGGTTGTTGAAACTCTTCACAGCATTAACTAAAAGCACAACAAGCCTGTAGTACATTTCTCGCACTTCTTTATGCAGTTCAGCACCGCAGCCTTCTAGGTGACCAAAGTAACTACAGTATAAAACATAAAAGATTTATGGTAAGCCTTTGCATTTTAATTTTTCTCTCCATATCTTTGTACATATATCTGCCATAATACTGAAAAACCAAAACAACCAATTAGATCAAAAATGTTTGTATATCCTGTCTGTGCGGCATTTGCATTATCTAGAACGCCAGAATTCTGATCATAACACACTAGTGATGAGAAAATTAGGTACAGAAGCAGAAATTATGATCTATAATGTAACACAATAGAGAAACTAAGTGAAAAGCAAAATGAATCAAGAATTTGCTTTTATGATGAAGGAAATGCTGCAATTATACTAAACTCTGAAAGTCTACTTCGTTAAACTTAGTTTTTATAAAAATCCCAAAAAGATTTTAGATATAGTAGAAAGCAAGAGAAAGAAAAACAAAAAAAAAAAGTAATGGAACCAGTGAACACATAGCTCTACAATTTTACAAACTAATTTATAATCCTTCAGAAGATGAAGATAGTAAAAACTATAGGCATATAGCTAGCAAAGTGACAAGATGAACATGATTAATAATGAATGGTGAACAAAAAGAATCTAGAGTGACTTAGCAGTGAAATCTCCCCAGCAGACACCACAGCAAAAAATAACCTGATTAGAGTAGGGAAAGGTTAAAACCCCAATATAAAATTAAAAAAAATTGGATTTATATACACTGAAAAAGGCTCTGCATTTTTTTTCTCTTCTCAAATGGCAAGCAGGTGGTGGTGCCTGTTTGGTTTTGCAATTGTGACGCAAATTGTGCTGCTTATTAATTTGATTATCTTGCCTCTTTGTTTTGCAATCTTGTTTGAGGATGCTCCCATTAGAGGTCATCAGCTGTCCTGAGTCGTTCTGGCCCTCTCTTCTCCTGCAAGGTGGGAGTGGAAAAGATACGCACATACATGAGTAAAATCTGCAGATCTGTGCAAATAAAATCTGCAGCTGTGTCCTATTTTTATTTATTTTTTTGTACATGACTAAACACTTTTGTATGTAGATGCAGCTGTGTGTATATGGGCTCATTGATTACTATAGTGCTGCAATTAGGTGCATACAAAACAATCTGTGTGAATGAGCCCCTAAAGAGAGTTTTTGACAAGAAAAAAAACAGTAACAATGCGGACCCTTAACAGTACTAAGCCAGTAAATGGAGTTGACCAGTACAAAAGGTCAATATTTTTTTTGTTCTGAAGCGGCAAGAGCAGAAAGGCATTTGTACAGGGAGAAAGGCACAGAGCAGTCTGAGGTCAAAAGCCAACCTGATATGAGTAAAACGGGGTCCAAATAATGGATTTAAACAGTACCAGGGTGATGCCTGCAACTGCACCCCAATATAACCCCTTCAAGCCAAATTTGCGTACGGTCGGCGTGAAGGGTTAATGCAGAGATTGCACTAAAGAGGAACTGCAGTCTGCTCACATAATCGGTAATAAAAACATATTTTCCATTCTGAAGCTTCCCCCAACCACTTTGCATATTATTTTATATATACTGCGATTCTGTACTTGCCAAATATGCTGCATAAATCTCCATCCACTGAGTCTGGCTGCAATCATTTTAACTGTGGGCAGCTGAAGCTGCTGCCTGTTCACTTCCTGGATTTACACAGACACACACCTCCAGCTCTGCAACTTTCACTGGCCCTCTTATGACTCATCTCCCCTCCCTTCCTGGCAAACGCTCACTTGAGTGAGAGAGAGAGAGCGAGCTGTGCATAATGTCATAAGCCTAGGCTTTTTACCACACAAGCAACAGTAAGTGGGCTGTAGAAGGTATTTACTGGCAGAAAAAACAGGTTTACTATCCAAAATTAAAACAAGGGCAGAGGATTTAATAGATGCAAAGATGAAAAAATGACTGAAGTTCCACTTTAATGAAGAGGAGTGCCCATTAACCTGAATGGGAAATATTCAGGCATTGGCGGTCTCAAAAACAATTCTCCAGCATAATCCTGGAGCACATGTGTCAAAACACAAGGCCACCAGACTATTTTAATGAAGAGGAGTGCCCATTAACCTGAATGGGAAATATTCAGGCATTGGCGGTCTCAAAAACAATTCTCCAGCATAATCCTGGAGCACATGTGTCAAAACACAAGGCCACCAGACTATTTTATGTGGCCCTCGCACATATTCTGCACCCCCGCTAGTCTCCGCCCTCACCTTGTCTCAGCAGTTGACTGCAGAGAAAATAGAACTGTTCCTCCACCAGCTGACTCCAGCCCTCCCCTGGTCCTCCCTCCAGACCCTGCACTTTCCACTACTCAGCTCGACCCCTAGCTTCTTCCAGGCAGCAGCACAAAATAAAGGGGGGGGGACTCTTAACTTCTGATGGTGGGGGGGCTCTTGATATGCAACGGGGAGGGGGGCTGCTCTGGACAACTGCTTACAACTATTTAGGAGTAAGGATGAGCTCCGGCGTGTTCGCACAGCCCATGTGCAGAGCCCGCCAGGAAGTCGGCACTACGCTGCTCTAATCACAGGCAGTGAGACATTTACCTGATCTCTGTAACCGCGCATCGGGACAATGTCTCACTGCCTGTGATTAGCGCAGTGCTGACTTCCTGGCAGGCTCTGCACGTGGGCTGTTCGAACATGCCGGAGCTCATCCTTATTTAGGAGAATACAATTTTTTGTCAGTTGAAAAACAGGGTTGCACACAGCGGATATTATCAACAAGAAACTTTATTGGAGATTGCCCAGACAGAACACCATGGCAGAACCATGTTCTGTCTGAGCAGTCTCCAATAAAGCCTCTTGTGGATGATATCAGAACAGTGCAGGACACTCCTTTTCAAGACTTGCATCATCTGCTACAGGAGTGTGAGTGGGCTCTGTGCTGGCCTGCACCTGCCCTTGACAGCAACTCTTTAGTTATTGCTAAAACCAGTAATAACTGAATGCAAAGGCAATTATTTATGATCATAAAAAGAGTAGATACATTTATATAGTCTTGCAGATACAACCAGCCTTTTGGGGGCAACCATAATGCTGATGCAGTCAGCAATGAAATTGAATTCGACACCCTGTCCTAGAGGTTTTTCCAGAAAAGGGCAAGCAAGGGTTGCCAATGAGAACATGTTCTTGAACATGGAGTCAGCCATAGAACAAAATCATGCTAAAAGAAACCTGATTAAGAATGATTGTCAGGGCTAGATCTAGACACAGTCAGGAAAGGGACGTGGGCAGCAGTCCGAGAACAATCCTTTTGTAGGGAAGGGGATATCACTGCTCTAGGTAGGTCAAACAAAGGTGAAAACCTCTCCTCTGGGGAGTGTGGCCACAGCATGAGAGTGTGAGGACGTGTGTCTGAGGAGCTTCATCTACCCACCGGCTTTACCGCATCCACAGCAGCCTTTCTAGGGGGATTTGATTTTTCCACTCGATGCCTCCTAAACGGCGGACATCTCCGCAGCCTCAGCAGGCCTCCCAACACCGATCCGGTTCCCTGGATCTTTACTTCACTGAGCGGGGCTGTGCCGCTCTGGGGACTCCCAAGATGGCACCGACGGGCAAGTACCAGGCCGCACACGCGGCCTCCCCTATCCCTTTACCTCAGCTGCCTTCTCCCTCGCTTCCTCCCCCGCCTCAGTCAGCTCAGCACCCCTCACAACGATGGGAGAAGTAATGGGGGATGCAGATCTCAGAGCCCATATCCTTGCTCTCCACACAAAAGCTGACTTGGAACTGTTTGCTAACAGGGTGGAGAAGGCCCTCAGGCAGGACATTGAGGCACTGCAGGCTGACACGGCACACATTGGGGGCAGAGTGGAGGATTTAGAGGCACAATGGGAGGTAGTCACACCTGCCCTGCAGGCTCTTCATGACCGCTGTAAGAGACAGGACCGTAGGGATGATTCTTTAATCGATCAGATGGATGATTTTGAGAACAGGAGCCGCAGGGTTAACATACGTATCAAAGGCATGCCTGAAGCTACCGGCCCCAGGGATATAGTGCCCTCCCTATAGGGTATCTTTAAACAGGTCCTTGGCAGGGATGCACCTGACCATATTGAGATAGACCGGGCTCATACGGCCCTCCGTCCACCTTCGGACGACCCGGACAAGCCACAGGACATTATCTGCAAGCTACACAAGTATTCCCTGAAAGAAAGTATAATGGCTCACGTCAGAGGTGTCCGCCACGTGGACTTTATTGGCGCGCAGCTATCCTTTTTCCCGGATCTTTCTAGACGCACCTTGATGCAGCGCCGAGCCCTTAAGCCATTACTTGAGGCTCTGCAGGACGCAAAGCCAACTTACAGGTGGGGCTTCCCTTTTCACCTGTCAGTTACCAAAGATGGCGACAAGTTGTTTTGCGCACCATAGATGAACTGCCACAGTTCCTGCAACATTTGGGCTTACCCGTCATTGATATCCCTGACTGGAAGACCGCTCTAGAGATTCCACTCCCTGCGCGGCCACAGCCTTGTCGTACCTCCTGCCGCAGAGGCGGGAACAGGCGCAGATCTAGAGAGTCGACTCACACCCTGACGCTAGGGTTGTCCCGATACCACTTTTTTAAGACCGAGTACAAGTACCGATACTTTTTTTCAAGTACTCGCCGATACCGATATTTTTTTTTAATGTCATGTGACGCACTGATGGATAGCACTGGCTGATGGGCACTAAAAGGTGGCACTGACTGATGGCTGGCAGTGGCACTGATGGATGGGCACTTATGCAGCACTGATGAGTGGCTCGCACTGATGGCTGGCACTGAAAGATTGCACTGATAGGTGGCATGCACAGAAAGATGGCACGCACTGATGGCTGCCATTGATAGGTGGCACGCACTGAAAAATGGCATGCACTTATAGATGGCATGCACTGATGGGTGGGCACTGACGGATAGATAGGCACTGACAGATGGATGGCACTTATGGGCAGGCACTGAAATAAATGACATGAAAGGAACCTAAACTATTTTTCTATGCTGCCTGCAACGTCCATCTTGCTACACCCTGCACTTGGCCACATAAAAGCAGCAGCGGACATCTTGTTACACCCAGCCTGAACTATCTGAAATTTTCAGATTATAACACTCCAAGATATATTAAGGCATTGATATTAGGATTCACTTGTTTATGTCAGTTTCATGTAGATAATTAGTATTTGACACATCGGGGGGGGGGATCTAATCACACACTGACCTGCTGCAGTGATGCTGGCCGTGTGTCTGTGCCTCTGCTTGCTGGAGAGGGGGGGCTCCACCAGGCTGAGTACGGACACACAGGGCACTGGGAGAAGCCTCACTGTGTGCAGAGCCTTGCAGCTGCCAGGGAAAAGTCAGATCTGTGCGGAGGTCACACAGGACTCACTCCTGCTCACCGGACTGTGACAGAATTAGCGGAGCCGCGATGAGCAGAGCTGAATGTGAGAGCTGCACCCGGCAGGAGGGGGAGGACAGTGGAATGGGGGGGAGCTGGGCTTGCTCACCTCTAATGCAGGAAGTGTTGATAGCTGGCGAGAGGGGAGGAGGAGGCGGGGAGAGAAATCACAAGGACACGTGATTGGTTGTTAAGGACGCCGCGGCCCTGTTCCTTAACAACCAATAATTGCCAGCATTTTTTTCTTTACTTTTCAGCTGTTAGCGGGGAATTCCTGCTGACAACTGAAAGTACAGAGCCCGAAGGTATCGGTTTTGAGTATCGGGCCATTTGCAAGAGTACCGATACTCTTGCAAATGCTTAGTATCGGCACCGATACCGATACCAGTATCGGTATCGGTGCAACCCTACCTGACGCTTCACATTCTTCCTCAGCATGCCTCCTCTCAGAGGGGATCTTGAAAGACCTGTGTGCCTTAAATGTTTAACTTGACTTGTTTTTATTTGCAGGGTCCCCTTCGCCCCTTTTCGGCGTGCCGTTTTGAAAATGTTATACAATGCTGAAAATGTTACATAATGCTGCTGTGATAATTAAGCACTGGGTTGGCGCATCTCTGATGTTGCTATGCCCTTTAGGCTGTACGGGGGTGGGTCTTTCTGCCGGGCTCACACCTGGTACTGTGCCTCTTCCCCCACATAGGTCAACTCTTAGGCATTATGTCCCGCATTTGGGACCCCATGCTGCTCGCTGACCTGCCTGACTAGCAGTATTTGGATGCCTTGGGAGGCCTTTAGGGCCTCTTCCCTACTGACTGTTATAGGTTTTGATATGTTTTTGTTTTTATGTTTTTTTTTTCTATCTCTCCAGCACTCACTGACTCACGGATCACTCACCTGCAGGTCTCTTCTCCCTCCTGACTGGAGTCAGGGACTCTTCCACGGTCTCACTACCTTATGGCTTCCCTGAAAGTGGTGTCGTATAATGTCCAAGGGTTGGGATCACCTAACAAACGCAGTAAGTTGTGGCTTGAAACTAAACGCTTGGGGGCACACATTCTTCTGTTGCAGGAGACGCATTTTCGCACTGACTCGGTCTCCCGCCTTCCCACACACCTGTATTCTCAATGGTTTCTCAGCAACTCCTCTCGGTCTAAAATCGAGCGGGGTTGCCATAGCAATACACAAGCACTGCCCCTTCATATTGATAGACCAGTTAATTGACCCAAATAGTAGGTAAGTTTTTATCAAGGGGACCATCCTAGGCCGTAAATTTACCTTTGCAACCGTGTACGCACCAAATACTTGCCAACTCACCTTTTTAGACTCCCTTTTAGATTCCCTCTCCCATTTCAGAGAGGGCCAATTGCTCTTGGGGGGAAATTTCAATGTCAGCCCAGACCCTAAGATGGATACATCTGCAGGGCGTTCTGCCCACTCCTTTGCTTTCCTCAAGCATTTCAAGAAAACTTTACAATCTCACCACCTTGTCGATTGCTGGAGGATACTCCACCCTACCGACAAAGATTTTAGCTACTATTCAGCAACTCATGCCGTTTACACCCACATTGATCTGTTACTGATGGACCAGTTCTCCCTGGAGACCCTATCCAGCGCGTCTCTTGGCTCTATCACCCTATTGGATCATGCCCCAGTGTCCCTCTCCATACATCCGTAGTCCTCCGACGTCAAGTCCTGGACCTGGCGCCTGAATGAGAATATTTTGGATGACGTTGTGGCGTCTAAGAGTGTCTCAGATTCAATTTCCCTATATTTTGCCGAAAATTCCACGGCTGACGTAGGGATGGTGTCCATTTGTGAGGGCCACAAGGCGGTGATCAGAGGGGAGCTCATATCCCAGGGTTGAAAAAGGTGCGGGAGGGGGACCTTCAGTCCCTCCTACGGAAAATCCTTTTAGCAGAACTTAAACACAAGTGTACTCTGACTCCAGAGTTGGCGGCAGAGCTCCATGCCCTTCACCTGGAGCTTGCTACCCTGCTGGACACCCGCATATGTGACGTCACGTATCGCATAAGTTCTATGAAAACGGAAACATGTGCGGGCGACTGTTGGCCAGGGCTCTAAAGAGACAACAGGCCTCGGGCCATGTACATAAGCTTCAGGCTGGGACGGGTCCCCCTGTGGTTCACAGCGACTTTTAGAGATTGCTACGCCCAGCTGTACCATCTCCCTGCCACGCTGCCCGGTCTGACGGTGGACCAGAAACAGGGCCACATTATGGACTATTTGAGTGAGGCCCAAGCCCTCTAACTTCCCGCCCAAACCAGCAAGTCTCTCGAGGCCCCCATTACTCGGGCGGAGCTAGAAACCGTGGTAAAAAAAACTTCCGAATGGGAAAAGCCCAGGTCCTGATGGATACACGAATGCCTATTATCGCGCTTTCCTTCCCTTGCTCTCCGGGCATATGTGCACTTTCTTTAACGCCCTAGCCTCAGGCACAGCTATGCCCAAGGAAGGCCTGTTGGCCCATATAACAGTGCTGCCCAAGGAGGGGAAGGACCACACGATCCCTAGTAGCTACAGACCAATATCGCTATTGAATACCGACATCAAAATTTTTGCAAAAATTTTAGCGAACCGCCTTCAACCCATTCTGCCTTCTATCATACATCCAGACCAGACAGGGTTTATTACCGGGAGGGCAGCGAGGGATAATTCTAATCGGGCTATCCAGCTGACCCACTGGGTGCAGACGCATGCCGACCATTCACCCTGTCTCCTGCTTTCCACTGACGTGGAAAAGGCGTTTGAAAGGGTGGATTGGACATACCTTCGTGCGGTATTGTCCAGACTGGGGCTCGGCCCTAAAATGCTCTCCTGGGTATCCTCTTTGTACAGCCACCCGGAGGCCCGAGTTAAGGTGAATGGAGTCCTCTCGGACACCTTCCCTATTAAGAATGGGACCAGACCGTGGTGCCCGCTGTCTCCTCTCATTTTCGCCCTTAGCCTGGAGCCTCTGCTAAATAGGATTCGCTCTAACCCCAACATCAAGGGTCTTGGCGCCGGAACGCAAGAACATAAACTCTCTGCGTATGTGGAGGACGTCCTGTTTCATGTGGCTGACCCGTTGATCTCTCTCCCCAACATTATGAAGGAACTGCAGACCTGCGGCTCCATTTCTAATTTCAAAATTAATTTTGCTAAATCTGAGATCTTGTCCTTAAACATCTCCCCATGTTTGCGTACACGGTTGCAATCCTCTTTTTCCTTCGCTTGGTGCACCGGTGGGATACGGAGGCCTTCTCGTGGATGGGCAGAGTCAGTGTGTTGCCTCGCATCCTGTTTTTCCTCCAAATGGTGCCTATCTCTTTACCTGAGTCTTTCTTTTCTGGCCTCAACAGTGCGTTTCTCAAATATATCTGTCAGGAACGGAGCCCTCATCTGGCTCTTCGTACCTTACAAAGACCTAAGTGGCTGGGAGGCCTAGGCGTCCCAGATTTACGCAAGTATTACGAGGCGATCGCCCTTCAGCGGATATTGGATTGGCACCATGGGGTATCCACTAATGTATGGGTACGGTTAGAATTTTTTTTGGCAGGCCGTAATTTATCTCATGCCCCTGGCTTCCCCAGGCACAGAGGTCTGTCTGCCTATGTCTCCCCGATGACTGCCCACGCTTTGAAGCTGTGGGATACTTTAAATAAATCAGGACAGCTCGCCCCCCCATTCTCCCCGCTGGCACCCCTTGTAGGCTTCCCCTGGTTTGCCCCGGGGGAAAACCCATTTTTCTTCGTACCTGGTGGGCAGATGGTGAGTTGAGATGCGGCAAGTTCTTCCAAGATCAGGGTCTGATCCCATTGGAGGAACTCTGAGCCCAGTATGGTAGATTTCCGATGGATGGAGACATGGGCAGCTTCAGCACTTTGTGCGTGGTTTACACCAAGCCATACGCTCTCCTACATCCTCCACCCCTTTTGAGAAGCTGTGCATGTCTTCCAGCCTAATCCCACACTCTATATCTGTCCTCTATGAACTGCTGCTGAGACGGGGGCCCCTAGGGAAACCCATCTACATTCGGGAATGGGAAAGAGACCTGCAACATGAGTTTACCGATACGCAAATTGATCAATTGTACCGCCTTACTCATTGCAGTTCGGTGGACACGAAAATGCAGGAGAACGGTTTTAAAGTACTGACTAGGTGGTACAGGATTTCCTGCAGAGGCTCCATCGCTGCCCCATTCCTCCAGCGGCTTGCCATCCTATCTGGGACACAGCCAATAATTCTACGGACCGCATAGTGACCCCAAACCTCATTATACTTATATGCCTATTTATCTCATCTTCTTGTGAGTAGCCATTTGGCTGTTTGTTTTGTTATATTAAATGCATCTTTAATAATGCACTGAGTCTTGCGCTCCTTGCTTTTCTTCCATTGTATTTTCTAGAGCTGTGCTTTTGCTTTCATTGGTAGCTGCCACCAGTGCATATCCATATAGACTGTCATCTTCCCTTGCCCTGTAGATAATATTGGACTCTTTCTTTATTGATAAGAAACTTTGCTCAGTTGGTCCTTGCGCCATCTCACCTTTTCTCAGCATGGCACATCTTGACTTGGCAATATTTGCTCATGCTTCTTTGCAAAAACACTCTAAATCTGTCAGATTACGAGGGCATCTCCTGTGCACAGCCCTCTTCAGATCACCCCACAAATTTTCAATCAGATTCAGGTTTGAGCTCTGGCTAGGCCAGTCCAAAACGTTAATCTTGTTCTGGTGAAGCAATTCCTTTGTTGATTTGGATGTATGCTTTGGGTTGTTGTCATGCTGAAAGATGAAGTTCCTCTTCATGTTCAGCTTTCTAGCAGAAGCATGAAGGTTTAGTGCCAATATTGACTGGTATTTGGAACTGTTCATAATTTACTCTACCTTGACTAAGGCCCCTGTCCCAGCTGAAGGAAAACAGCCGCAAAGCATGATTGCTGCCACCACCGTGCTTCACTGTGGGTATGGTGTTCTTTTGGTGTTGTGCAGTGTTGTGTTTGCACCCAACATATCTTTTGGAATTATGGCCAAAAAGTTCAACCTTGGTTTCATCAGACTATAACACAAATTGCCCACGTGTTTTTGGGAGACTTCAGATGTGTTCTTGCAAAATTTAGCTGGGCTTTGAGGTTTTTCTTAGTATGGAAAGGCTTCAGTCTTGCCACACTACCCCATAGTCTTGGTAATGTCACTGTTGTGCCATATTTTCTCCACTTGATGACTGCCTTCACCGTGTTCCATGGTATATCTAATGCCTTCGAAATCATTTGTACCCTTCTCCTGACTGATACCTTTTAACAATGAGAGCCCTCTGATGCTTTGGAAGCTCTCTGCGGACCATGGCTTTTGCTGTAGGATGCGACTAAGAAAATGTAAGGAAAAACCTACTAGAACAGTTGAACTTTATTTGGGGTTAATCAGAGGCACTTTAAAATGATGGCAGATGTGTATTGACTCCTATTTAACATGAGTTTGAACGTGATTGCTTAATTCTGAACACAGCTACGTCCCCAGTTATAAGAGGGTGTGCACACTTATGCAACCACATTATTTTTTTCCTCAGGGCCTAGAGTGGAATCACCACTATGAGTCCCATGTGCTTTCGCTCGTAAGTGCCTGTAATCTGCCATTGCCGAGTGAGGATCTTCCCGAAATGGAATGCGGACTGAGAGGGTTCAGCGTGTCTACAATAAAGGAATTGCAATAACCCTGGTTCTAACAGAGTTCATTTGATGGTCTCTGAGATTTTAGGGTGTGATGAAAAAATAGGATTTTTATAACAGCTTACCTGTAAAATCCTTTTCTTGGAGTACATCACGGGACACAGAGCGACATAGTCATTACTAATGGGTTATATAGATACCGTCAGGTGCTGGCACTGGCAACTTCCAAAACCGGAAGTACCCTCCCCTATATAAGCCCCTCCCATCCGGGAGCACCTCAGTTTTGTAGCAAAGCAATAAGTGTCCCTAAAGAGGGGCGGGAGCTCTGTGTCCCGTGATGTACTCCAAGAAAAGGATTTTACAGGTAAGCTGTTATAAAAATCCTATTTTCTTTCTCGTACATCACGGGAAACAGAGCGACATAGTCATTACTAATGGGATGTCCTAAAGCAATGCCAAATGAGGGGGGGGATACACCATATATAAGCTGAGCGCTATCAGACATGAGGATCTTTTGCGGCCTGCAACACACTGCGCCCAAAGGCGACATCCTCCTGACTTCTAACGTCCACCTGGTAGGACCTAGTAAACGTGTGTACCGAAGACCATGTTGCGGCCTTACAGATTTGAGCCAGGGAGGCCTGGTGATGCACTGCCCATGAAGTTCCAACTGCTCTCGTGGAGTGCGCTCTAACTTTGAACGGAGGCGGTCTCCTTCTCAAGCCATAAGCTTGCATAATGACCTGTCGAATCCACTTGGCTAAAGTAGATTTTGACGCTGCCTGACCCTTTCTGGGGCCTTCCGGCAGAATAAACAAAGTATCCGTTCTGCGAATCTGAGCAGTGGCTTTTAGATAAGCTTTAACTGCTCTTACTACATCCAAAGAATGCAATAACTTTTCCTCTACCGAAGTAGGTTTGGGGAAAAAAGAAGGAAGAACCACATCTTGGTTCAAATGAAACCTCGATACCACCTTAGGAAGAAAGGCTGGATGAGGGCGTAACACTACTCTATCCTTATGGATAACCAGATACGGCTCCTTACAGGACATAGCTGCTAATTCCGACACTCTTTTAGCCGAACAAATGGCTACTAGAAAAATCAATTTCCTGGTGAGAAGAACCAAAGAAATATGCTGTAATGGTTCAAATGGTTGTTTCTGTAGAACCGACAGAACCAAGTTTAGATCCCATGGACATATGGGAATATTAACCGGAGGACTAATACGCATCACTCCTTGTATAAAGGCTTTGACTAGTGAATGCGAAGCCAAGGGCCTTTGAAAAAATATTGACAAGGCCGAAATCTGACCCTTGATAGTACTCAAGGCAAGCTTCCTATCTACAGCCCATTGTAGGGAGTCCAGACTCCTACCTATTACGTACTTACGTGGATGCCATTTCTTGGCTTCACACCAGGCGATGTACGCCTTCCAGATTCTATAGTAGATCTGCCTGGATACCGGCTTCCTGGCATTGATCATGGTAGATACCACAGAATTAGAGAGCCCTCTCTTTTTTAGAATGTGGGCTTCAATAGCCAGGCCGTCAAACCTAGGGCTGGTAAGGAAGGGTGGTATATCGGTCCTTGCGAAAGCAGGTCCGGACGATGTGGGAGAGTCCAAGGACTCCCCACTGACATTTTACAATCTCCACGTACCACGCTCTTCGGGGCCACGCTGGAGCCACCAGAATCACTGGTTTCTTTTCTACCCTGATTCTGCGGAGTAATCGAGGTAACCATTGTGGCGGTGTGAATGCATATATCAGCTTGAACTGATCCCCAGGGAACACTAGGGCATCCGAGCCGCAAGCTAGGGGATCCCTTGTCCGAGAGACAAACCTGTCCCCCTTTGCGTTGAATCTGGATGCTAGAAGATCTACATCCGATGTTCCCCACCGCTGACATATTGTCCAGAAAACCTCGGGGTGAAGGGACCCTTCCTCTGGGCCTAATTGCTGGCGACTTAGAAAGTCCGCCTTCCAATTCTCCACTCCTGGAATGAATACCGCAGATATGGCTGGGACATATTTTTCCTGCCCATTTCAGGATGTAATTTACTTCCCTCTGGGCTGCACGACTCCTGGTGCCCCCCTGATGATTGATATATGCCACTGCTGTGGCATTGTCTGATTGAATTCTGACAGGGGACCCTTGGAGTTTGGATGTCCATGCTACTAGGGCATACCGGGCTGCTCGTATCTCTAAGAGATTGATGGGCAGGGCCTTTTCTGCATCCGACCATCTGCCCTGGAGAGACTATTGCTCCAGTACTGCTCCCCAGCCTATAAGGCTGGCCTCTGTAGTGACCACCTTCCAAGAAATCGGACTGAAGGATTTCCTTTTTTCCAGATTCTGGGGAACCCACCACCAACGGAGGCTCTTGCGAACGGAAGGGGACAAGGACATTGTAAGTCTAGGGCCTGAACTTTTTTGTTCCAGGCTGACAGTATGGCCCCTTGCAAATTCCTTGAATGGAATTGACCGTAGGGTACTGCTTCGAATGATGCCACCATTTTTCCCAGCAGCCTCATATACAGGCGTATGGACGGCTGTCTTTTTTGTACCCACTAAGTGGATCAAATCTTTCAAAGACAACACCTTTCCTCGAGGCAAGAATATTTTTCTCTGGCCTGAATCCAACCTTAGCCCCAAGTATTCCAGACTTTTGACTGGTTTTTAGGGCTGACTTGTCTCGGTTGATAATCCAACCGTGAGATTCCAGATACTTGATCGTCTTGTGAACGACCACGTCTAGTTTTTTCACTGAGTGGTCTATCAGCAACAAGTCATCCAGATATGCCATTATCATTACACCTTGTGTTCTTAGATTGGCCAATAAAGGGCCAGAATTTTTGTAAACACTCGTGGTGCTGTGGCCAAACCGAAGGGTAAGGCTCTGAACTGAAAATGGCGCCCTTCTACTGCAAAGCGTAGAAATTTTTGGTGGACTGGAAAGATGGGAATGTGCAAATAAGCATCTTTGATGTCGATCGTGGCTAACCAATCCTCCCCTTGTAGGGCAGTGGCCACCGATCGGATCGACTCCATCGGAAAGTCCTGATATACAGGAATTTGTATAGCCCTTTTAGAATTAATATGGGCCTCCCGACCGCGTTTGCTTCGGGACTGTAAAGAGGTTTGAGTAAAACCCGAACCCTCATTCTTCCAGGGGAACCTCCATAATTACTCCTTGGAGCAATAGTTGTTCTAGTGCCAACAGGAGGGACTCTCTCTTTTCCGGGGATCCCTTGGCACGTTTGACCTCAAAAATGGGAAGGAGGAGAGTCTTTTAACTCCAAACTGTATCCCAAACCTACTGCGGAGAGCACCTATCTGTCTTGATCGTGTCCCGCCAGGTCTCTTGCGAACAACTGGAGTCCTCCCCCCACCCGACTGAGTGGGGGCTTCAATGAATTTAACTTTGGGGGAGGTTTTGTACCTCCCCTGACCCAGGGTTTCTCATTACCCTGCTACTGTCCCTGTTTTTTACCCCCGGGATTTGACCGAGGAGGCCGTCGGAACTGTTACACAGCCGATGCCCCAGGGACTGGAGAAGCAGGCCTCTTAAAGAGGGACCTCTAACTCTGCTTTTAACCGGCAAGAGCGTATTTTTACCGCTGGAAATTTTCTGGATATATTTGTCCAGGTTTTCCCTGAATAAGCGTTCACCATGAAATGGGACGCTAACCAGCCATTCTTTACAGGGAGCTTCAGCAGACCAGTTTTTGAGCCATAGGAGCCTACGCATATGTACTATAGACAGCGTAAGGCGGGAGGCCTGATGGACTGAATCCTCTATGGCGTCAACCGCAAAGCCTAAGGCTCTAGGTAGATCAGCTAGGGCAAAGCCTGCTGATCTGTCAAGTCCCTCAAGACCTGTTTCAACTGATCCTTCACTGCTTAGCAGACCCCAATAGCTGCTACTGCTGGTTGTATCACCAAGCAGATTTTCATAAGGACTCCAATCTTTTATCTATTGGGTTCTTGAACATTTGGACATTATCCACTGGACATGTCAGTGATTTATACATACAAGAGATGGCTGCGTCCACTGTAGGGACCTTCCATTTTTTTTTTTGATGAACTTATCCTCCATGGGATAGACCACCGGAAATCTCTTGGGGGAATAAATATTTTCTCAGGACGTTCCCAATCCTGGTAAATGAGCCCTTTCAGTAAAGGGTGAAGTGGAAAAGAACAAACAGTCTGGGGGCTTCTAGCGACCCCAACGAGGATACAGTAGTGGTTGATGGTTCCGCAAGGTGCATTTTTAAATGCTGATCGGACCATGTTAGTCAGAGACTGAACCCATAATCTTTCAGCTTAAGATGCTGAGAAAAGGTTCCCCCACTGTTGATTCCTCTATAACAGAATCAACCTCATCCTGATCCCCTTCAGGCAGGTCGATCCCTGTATGGGACTGTTGCTCTGCTAACAGGCACTCTGAAGGAGGAGACGGAGATCGGGCGTGCTTTCCCTGACAGGGAGGCACCGATCAATGTTGACAATCTCTCTCTAATCCTCCCAGAGCTGAGGAAAAAACCTCCTCTGTTACATACACAGGAGCAGGTGAACTGAGGACAGCCACAGTACCAAGTACCCTGCGGGGTCTCTACGGTCACTTACCTCTGAACTTCAGGGGAGACTGGTGCAGCAGGAGTATGCCCAAGATCCTCCGAGCCCGATGAGACCCCCTTCGCTTCCTGGAAGATTCAGTTCCGGAGCTTCTGGACGGCATATTCCTAAGCCTAAAGCTGAGGTATTCCAGCCGTAATACACCACTTTTACTGAGAATAGTCTAGCACAATTGCTGCCATATCACAGTTGGTGTCTACTAATGTGCCTTTCTAGGGGATGCCTGTATCAACCGCTTGCTGTATGCCTTTAAATGTTGCCAGCTCTGTCTCTGTACTTCATAGCCAGCTCACTACAATATTGTGGTTTTTTTAAACTGCTGGGACGCCCGCACATGCGCAGAAGCGCTGCGGCGCGCACAGAGCGTCATCCCCCAGGCTCCGCCCCCTTTCCCGGCTCACCTCTATATATAGAGGCGCGTGCACGCGCACGCACGCGGGCACGTGCACCTTCGGCGCTAATTTCAAATATGGTAACAAGGGACAGGAGCCAGGGCCCCTCTTTGCCGCAGGCCGGGGGATGGACGAGCACTGCAACATGGCAGAGGAAGCAGTTTCCTATAAGAGAACTCACCATCTGCCTGGACTTTGCTCTGCTGAGAAGAAGCTAGTCCACATGACAAGAAAACATTTCACAGCGGCCTCTAGTGGACAAACACAGGTACCGCAGTCTAATATATTAAATATATATAAAAAAAATTTTTTTTTTTTTTTCTTGACCACCATTAAAAATTATTACATTTTTTTAGTAGTTACAGGCATGCACAGAATTTTGCGGGAATACCATTAGGTAACAGACAGAAAGACAAATTAGGCTTGGGGGTCCCCCAATAGAACCAAGTTCCTGGGGGCCCCCACTTACCTTTTCCCCGCCGCAGGACTTTGTTTGGTCCACAAAAGCCCAAACTTCACCCATCACGGCAGGCATTGTAATCAAACCTTCAGGGACCGGGTTCCCAAGGATTCCACTCCCCTGGACCTGTATAGCACCCTGCACAGAAAACATCTTGGTCGTGGGTATGACCAGAGCTCTGGATCCCAGGGTCCAGCTCTCCTAAGAGAAGCATTACAGGCAAAACCTTGCTCTTCTCTGCAAGGCCCGGGTACCGACCGTTTAGCTATGAAGCTTTTTTGGTCGGATCCGGAATAGCTTACTGAGGCCCAAAAGAACCTGTACGCAAGCTCAGTGAAAAACACATGTTTCTTCTTGGCCAACACCTTAGACACTGGCAAAAAACTGAGGTGCTCCCGGATGGGAGGGGCTTATATAGGGGAGGGTACTTCCGGTTTTGGAAGTTGCCAGTGCCAGCACCTGACGGTATCTATATAACCCATTAGTAATGACTATGTCGCTCTGTGTCCCGTGATGTACGAGAAAGAAATATGTTTGGTTTACAGCTGGCAGAAAATGGCAAACGGAAGTGCACATTAAGGAGTCATATGAACACCGTTACTAGTCAGAGAAAAACTTATGGTAGTGAAGTGGACTGCCAAATATGAATAGGTAGACATTATAATAATGTATAGCCAGGAATGCTATAAAAAAAAGGTACAGGGAAACTCCGTCTTACCTTGTCCACGTCGCTGGTCCTGTTCAGGGTCCAGCCTTCGACTGCCAAGGATAGCATACCCCAAGAGAGGTCTTCAGGGTCTGGGTGCCGAAGAAATAGGACTGCAGTCCTGGAACTGTATACCACCCTGCCACTAACCAAGGTGAGTGACGACCACAGGATACAGTGTCCAAAGCAAACATTACAGGCATGTAAAAGAGAAAAGCTACCGGCGCAAAAACAAAAAATAAATCTCTAATAAACTAGTTTGCTACAATCAGATGTATGCCACCCTAGGGCCTCGATACAGTACCCAAAAGGTAACCAATCCAGAAACTGCTAATGAGTCATAAGGCAATAAGTCGTCAGATCTTGACAGACATGCGAGATGAATATTAGGCAGTAATAATGCTGATTTTTTTTTTTTTAAAGAAGAAGTGGTACATTGCCCAAGTACATTGACAAAAACTAGAGCCTCACAGAGTGGGTGGGGGTTACTTGGATACTCCAGGGGGTGTTCCCAGGAAAGCCTTGTTATAATGTCCAATCACTTGAAGGTAGCAGCATATAACCCACAGTCTAAGAAGACATTTCTTGTGTTGGTTATTGTACAAGATATATTATTTATCAGAAGTGGCTTATAGACTGCAGTTTCCATGTTTGAGGGAAGAATATTATGTTAGGAATCCTCTTTGAAGCCTACTTGTAGTCATGCTTTCTTAGAAAAGTAGCACTTGCGTGAAACAGTAGGCACCTTTAGCTAATTTTAAGATGCACTATGGTGCAAATATATCAACTTTTTGCCTTGCACCTAGGGGCACATGCTATTGCAATAAGCTGCTAGTTTGTTACAAATACAATGATTTCAGGTTTTCTTTGATATTACTCAGTAGTTGTCAATATTTTCAGCCGGTCCCTGCCTTTGTTGCATTTTGTATTCACAATAGGAAAAAATTTAAAAACATGCATTCTACTAACATAATATCAAGATAAAAAAAACAAAAACTAGGAACCAAAAAAGCTAAACGATAGAGCAAGTAGGTTGCACAGGCTCTTAACAGTTATTACGGACCCATGTTGGTTTCTTTGTCCGTAAAAGTCAATGGAGGGGATGTGCCATTACCACAATATGATGAGACCTTTCATTTATAAACACAATTTTTTTTTCTACTGGAATCCACGATGCTGTCTAAGTAAACACTAGCAGGAAAGTAATAGGAAATCAAAGCAGATTTTATTTTGTAAACAGTCTTCAAAAAACAATACAGTTCTTCTTCACTCCCCCACATTACAAAAAATGTGTA